>JAHHFQ010000241.1:0-81066 GCA_018831715.1 Matsumurasca onukii | reverse complement strand
GTTTCTGAACTCAACTAAATGTGTACGGCCTCTCCTTTTCAAATAAAAATCCTTAACAGGCAAGCTCCTTAGTGTCAAAAAATGTTTCAAATTGAAACCTCTCTAAACCAGATTTTAAAGAAGAAAGCTTTGTGACGACTTAATTATTGACAGCAAATACTACAACTGTCTGATAAAACTACTTGTTGGCTGACAACCTTATGGGTAGACTTTCGATACGTTAATACTTTCTTGTAAAACCTAGAGTGTATCTTGAAGGGGAGGTGTCTTATTTTTATTATTACTAAATCACTATTTGAGATGCCGACCACTCATGAGGGTATTTTAAGGCAAATATGTGGTGAAGGATGAGTGTGATGAGTGGTAGTTATGAGGTGTAATCTTGTTACAAACTAAGGCAGACTCTTCAGCAGATCCGTGGCGGATTGGTATGCACGCGACTCGAGCTCATCACTCTTGTTGGCGTGGGTTCGATCGCAGTCACCACTTACATTTGTAATGTGACTATCTGGTGACGCTAGGTAAAGGTCGAGGTTGAGTGTTAGAGACTTTGTAGTCCTAACCGCCTCGTTAAACAAGACAAACTTTACCTTTACCTTTACTCTTCCTTGGTTGGGTCATTAATTAATAGCCCAATGACCAATGGAAATACAAGGACTAACGGCTTAACGTGACTTCCGAAACACGCAGGTGATGGTCTGATATGTCTAAACAATGGTGGGAGTTGATGCGGGTATCATCAGAGTATCTGAGCCGCTTTAGACCTATATCATCCTCAAAACCTGACCTCCATGAAGCTGGATTACAAGACCACGCCCCAGTCAACGTTAAGCCGTTGGTCCATTCCATTGGTTGTTGGGCTATTAACTAATGACCCAATCTGGGGAACAGACGGCTCTAGTCTGTAACAAGATTACACCTCATCATCAATCAAAAACACACTCACCCATCATACTATATTCACCTTAAAATACCCTCTAGAGATTGGTCGGTGTATCCAATCAAAGTATCTAGCTGACAAAGGCTTCAGTACACCCCTCTTCATTATGCATCGAGAACCCTAAGTAGGCTAGCCTGTAAAATAGCTTAATGCAAACAATAGGCTCTGCCTTCTTATTTAACAAAGAGGACTTCTATATTGTGTCCAACATATATGAGGCTAAGTTAAAATTAAATTAATGGGCTTACATAGGTACTAATACCTTAAACTGACTACTAGTAGGTTATGTTGATAGACATGTTAAAACCATTATTACCGGTCGTTTAAAAATATCACAGGAAGCCTGATGCAAAAAAGGTACGTAAAAATAGTTTGTTATAAAATCCAAATACACTTCTTTGACAAAAATCAATGTAAACAAAATATAAATATAAATAAAACAGACAACTCTTTACTGACTGAACCACATTTACCAAAACTGCGTTGATTTTTTTCTTAACAGACCAACTTCGCAGAGTCGCTCCTCGACTCGGCTTTCGCGCAGGTTGCATGCGAACAGAAAAATTAGTTTCACATAGATACTGGTTGAAACTCGAGATCGAAACGATAATAGTTTAAAAAATCTCTGTAAAAATAAATTAAAGTAGTTTTTTTGTAGTAGCACATCTGCATTGATTTTAAATGTACATATATTTAAAGTCAATGACCTCTGTCTGACTTATCTCTTGTCTGATAAATTATTAATTGTTGATTATTCTGTAATTTATACGGCCGCAATATAAATAAGCAATAATGATAAATTTTTTTGACCTTTGGCCTAAGTTTCTATTACTAAAATAATTAGTTAAAATGAGTTAACATTGTTAGTTAGTTCCTTGGCCATTATAAAATGCCTCCAGAAGTTCAAGGAATTCATTGGAGGCTACAAAAGGGTTAAGTGGTTAAAGGTAGCAGGGAAAAAAGGGGAAATAGCTTGTTACATATTTCTCATGTCTCTCCTAATTTTATAATTATTATGTCCTGCGATAATTGGAAATTTGACTTAGCAGTCTAAATTGATGATTGACCTTGGCAAACCTTCCAATAGTTCGTAAATTAAATCAGTTCGTGTATCGGGACAACAGCTCCACTCCAAAGTGGTTCGACGTTTGTGGATCCCCACGTAGATTATTCCAAGTACAGTAAATAATTTCGGATCTAGGCCTATCTGATAATGTCGGTAAAGTATCAAGTAAGTAAAACAAATATTATTATGATGAACATTAAATGTAACTGTAAGAAGGGCTTGTCGATTAGAGATGACCACGTCATAAAGTATATTACGAACGATGTATAATTACGCCCAAATACACAACAGAAATTCCGTTGGAAACTAATAAATGAACGAGTTGGCTGCTGTGCGTCCCTTCTTTCAGTTTGTATGTATCACCACAGAGCATTAGAATAATACCATTGACTTTCCATCTTACATCTTGTAAGATGTAAAGTCGGCCAATGATAATACGTATCGTCACCTGAATCGAATTATCTTGTCTGGCAAAAAAAAAAAGGCAAGGTTAAGGCAATGGCGGGTCTTCGCTCTGGCACATTGTCAAGACGTTTTAAACAGCACTAACATAATGACAGTACCCTCAATCTTCATTTTGGAATGCATAATGTATGCAATTTCACGAAAAAATCCCGCTTGAACGCCATGGTCGCACACCAGACACAAAGCAATCTTTGCAGGAACAGCATCGACTAGCAATCTTTGAAGTTTCTGAGCTACATAGGAAAAAATGCTACAAATTTGCCTTTACCGTTAAAAACAATAAAATCAAAGTGAAATTCAAAATTATGCGGGAATTTTTTTACTATTAACAGTGTTTTTATACTACCAGAATTTGGGATTACTGTGGGTAAATAATTGGTACAAAACCAAACTAATTTTAATCAATGAATAAGGAATTTTTAACCAATTTTTACCTTTCTAACTAACTTACCTTGACCCGCTCACGGGCAATATGACACACTAGAAGACATCATGTATTCAATGGAGCAAGAAAATTAAGTTCAAGTAATAATAAGTATAAGGATCAATCATTAGATTATCTAATAATGCAAGACAATGTCTTACAATTAAGTGTCTGTAAATGGTTTCTTTAAGTGAAATCTTTTACATGTTTGGTAATAAGACAAGGCCGACACGCAGCTAAGCGGACGCTTGCACATGAGTGAATCGAATTTCCTTTGCAATTTGTTATACTTATTCGTTCGTTCATAGCCTCGCTTCAGCATTCGACCGTTCTATTACACACGGGCGATACGAGGGTGTTCGCTACGCTCACTTTGGCCTTCTTTAGTTTCTGTGGTTCAGTGCTTTGGAATTTTGTATTTAAACCATTTTGTATTAAAACTTGTGGGTAATGTTATAGTTTTAGATCAAGATGAGACATCATCGTAAGGAAAAGTGTCATATTAAATTATTAACCTTATATTTAAGCTAGTTCTACAAAATTACGATAGAAAATGTTATCTTTGAGTTTGGTGATTCTCTCTTCCAGAACGCAAAAAAATGTTACATAGGTTATATTTTTTTCTCTTTTCCCGAGGCCCTGGACCTCCCTCTTCCTGGGAATATTCAAACTTCCAGACCCCTGGCTATGTTAATCCCCTCAAAAGATACTCTGTTATCTGAAGGAATTGAAGCAATTCCACTAATTTAAAAAGAAGCTGGTGATTGTTGAAGAACAAAATTTGTGTGTGTGTAATAAGTACCAATGAATAACTTTCAAATCAGATAAAGCAGTTTATTTAAATTGAACGATTGAATAATAAAATTAGGACAAGAACTATATAAAATATAATTTATTTATAAACGCATACTAATCATAAATACATACATTACATACGCACAAACATTAAATATTTGTGACATTAAATCTTAATAACAAAAAAAACTTTTGAGTTTTAACCGACATCATCAGTAGCCTATATACAGCTCCTTTTGAAGGGCGAATAACAACTTATGCCTAGTGTACAGAATAAATTAGTTTTAGAAAAGACACTTCCTAGAAGGTATAAATACCTGTACGAAGGTGTTAAATAGTGTACGAACAATTTGTAGGCCTTTCGCTCAAAAAGTTCTATGGTTTTGTAGACATTATTGTACAAACATACCCTACAGGTAACAACTCAAAGATTAATTTACGTAAAAAGACAATTCATTTAAAATTTGATAAATTACTAACTAATAATTGTTTTAAAACTGTTTTATCAACTTCCATAACTAGTTCGACATTTACTGTTTTGTGTGATATTGTCGTAATCAACAGCAAAGCTCCTTGAAGTCTGCTGCTGTTTTCAACAAAGCAGTACACGTCTTGAGAGTTGGTGACGAACTCTGGGTTTAGAATTGTCGACACTGCAAAAGAATCGAATGGAAAATAGGATGCAGACGGGTGCCAGACTTTCACCTTCTTCTCGATTAAGTTTAGAAACGAGACCACAGAATTGTTAATATTTGCTAACGTATTCCACCGCCATTCCTGAAAAAAAGAAATTGCAAATAAAAAGTAAGTCGGAGAAAATAACCCCCGATGATTCATTTTCCTAGGAGCGATCGATTTGGTGGCTACAGCGGGAAACTTTTAGCTGGCAAAATGGTACACGCAATTTGAAATTAGGTTTGGTTTTACCGTGTAGTTGAACTTTCCAACTCAAAACAAGAATGTTTATTAAAACCGTCAACGATATGACAGTAGTTTGAATAATACTACGAATGTACCATTACAAATATGTTTTTAATGTTGTGTCCTTCATATTAAATTTACTATTAAACGGTTTCGTACTAATTGTCACTACTATGTAGGCTAATATAATTTACTTCCTAGCTTTCCTCTTCCAGAATCAAACAATTATAGTCTATTCCAATTGCAAATCGACTTGACTCCCGCGCTCCAGAGGCGATCTAGCAAACTATGTTAATGCAAATCTACCAATAGTGTACAGTTATCTGCTGTGATATAAATAAATTTAAAACAACCGAGAAGCTGGTCTGTATTTGTTTTCTATTAGAACTTCAAAATGTTGCTGGGCAATCAAGTAGGTTCGTAATTAGATAGTAAACTACAGCTGCGTTGTTAGATTTACCCATTTTTTAAGAACCTAACTATAAATATTGGTGTCTCCAAATAGACTAAGGAGTATAACTAATTTATTTAAAAAACTTGTATGTAAATGCATTTGTAACCATATTTTTTGTATTTCCAGGAAAATAAAAATATTCTTATTCTCTTATTATTCTAACTAAATTACAAAATCAACCAAGACTTTTTTTGTATTTATTGTAAATTGTTTTCTGTAATTTTCTCAAGAACAATAACCATAAATTAATTGCCTACTAAACGCTTGCAGACTATCTACAGCTAGTACATATCTCAATGAAGAAAATCACTGATTATTTATTATTAAAGGTAAATGCACATTGAAAAAATATTTTAAAACAGGGAGCCAGCTGACTTACACATCTAAGTTGGAAGTAAATCAAGATACCGCGTCGTGTTTATAATAAGAAAAGTAAATTAATTTTTTTTAAAGATACATTATACTATTTTGCGTTTTTTATATAGAAAATGTGAGTTTGCATACGATTATGGTACAATACGAGGTTGGAATGCTACTGTCTTAGAGTTACCATAATTTTGCCCATCAACCACCATGAATCATTGATTTGTTATGGTCATACAACATAATACCAACACAAATTAGTAAAAAAATGAAAGGCGTTCTTGAGGGTTTCTTTTGAACTAACGGTTTTGGGTAATCGCCAAACACCCTGTATACATTTCACATACAATATTTTGTTGCCACTCAAGTTTACTGATAGTTCACCTCTTCCAGGCCGTTCTCTTTGACAGTCTCCAGGGGCACGATCGTCACCGTCAGGTTTGAGATCGAGGCTCTGTCAAGAACTAAGGCAGCCGAGTCCGGATCCATGTAAAAGTTGAACTCCACTCCAGGAGCTGCGTTACCGTTACCTTCAAAAACAATACTTAAACTATTGTATCAACTGGTTATAAATTCAAATTAGAAGATATATGTAACTTACGAGTATCTTTAAAATGGCTCACAGCAAGATACTTATGAATTATGGACCGTTCAAAAGGAAGACATCAAGTTTCCTGGCAATTGTCATGTTCGATGCCTTGATGGTTAGGAGGTAACAAGAAAATTTGATACCCAGATATCAAACCAACTGTAGTACCAAACATTGTAATAACAGAGGCATGGTTTGATTTTTAAAAGTTGTATTGAAAGTAAGAACGTCAATGAAAGTTTAACTTTTATTCCGGCTCAGAACGACTTTAGTGAAAATCTTTAAAGATCTATTAGGGTCCATCATGATACACATTTGACAAGCTTCAGTTCTATGGTGTTCCAAAGAGTTTCATTAAATTGGATTGAGTCCTATATTTTGTCTAGACGTCATTAGTTTGAAGAGTGTCGGGCTCGCTACTCTAGAATCTTGTGTTTGATCTTGATCTACTAGAATTATTGCTGACCACAACTTATCCTTGCTTGACCATATAAACCAATTCTGCAGTAGATATACTAAATCTAACAAAGTCACCTTTAACACTTCCTCCGGAAATGATCAATCGTTTTAATTGCTTCAGAAAGTCAGGATTGAGCTCCAGAGCCAACGCTATGTTTGTCAAAGGTCCAAGGGCTATAACTGTGATTTCACCTGAAAAGACAAAACCATATTCAATGAATTGTGTGAAATAGCTAAAGCGACCTGGCTATCTTAACCACTTTGAATAATACCGGAAATGTTAATACGTAGGCTAATACTGTCTGTCTGTCCACCCGCACGATTTACGCTCCGCCGTGCTTGGATGCTCATTTATTTATATAACGTTATAAAATCACATACACATATTAGTTGAATTCAGGTGAACTATTCAAACTAAACTTTTAATTGGGGTTCGTTTAAGCCATGGTGGGGGATTCTACGACCACCCGTTTCCAAGGTCGCACTAGTTCATAAAATGTACAGTTTTTAAAGTTAACAATGCAAAACTTTGTAATTAATTACATAACTGTATAACCTACATTGAATAAAAATTGCATTGCGCTGCAATACAATTTAATGGTTGTAGAAGTTTTCGAAGTTCACCCTTGGTCCGAATACGCGAAAAAACGTGTTTCTTTAGACTCTTCATAATTTCATATCTAAAAAAAGATTCTTTTGCTTTAAAATAAATGATTTATAATTCCTTACGTAAAATTAAACGGAGAACATTTTGGTGTGATTGCCATAATTTTACGTCCACTAAGCTGCGTACAGCATCCGGTCAAACTCGAGTATATTGCTTTTTTTGAATTGGTATCATATCGCGTCATAAAACTAACATTAAGGTTGTCAGACGTTTCGCCCATTCTGTGATGTGGCATCCTCGGTGGCACAGCTGAAACTGAGAATGTTAGTTTTATGACCCGGTGTGATACCGGAACCCTAGAATATAGTTAATACCGAAAATGGTCTTAATGATTTCTCTCTAGTGAGATTTAAAACCAAAACATGACAATTTCATCACTTTGACAAAACATACAATAATTTGAGAAAGGGATTAACAAACAAAAGATGAAAAATGCAGATTTACACGTTTTTGATGAATTTCTGCGTGATGACTCTCACATTTCTTTGTAGCATCGGACCTTGTTTCTTTGGCGGGGGGATGGTGACTTATACAAATAACCCAAAATGTGTAAAGTTAAATTTATAAAAAATAACCATCTGTAAACCGATTTACCTGTTAATAAGTTTGCTGGCTTGTTAGGTTTATTAGCAACTAGCTGACTCGACAGACTTCGTCCTGTCAAAAAGATTTGTAATGTGGCCGTTTGTTTTGGTTTTTTTACTGTACATATGTTTTATAAAATAGGGATATCAGCTGGCAATGAATATCAATAAAGCTCAAATTGTTTACGTTTTAGTTAGAACACGTTTGTATGGGAAAAAGAAAAGGGCTGTTTTCCAGGCTAATTTAGCACGCCGCATCGATATCTTTTTCATTCGGATCACAGACATATTTTAAAATTAATTTGAAAATAAACCACAAGGATACAAAAATACAAAATACAAAAATACAATATCAAGTTTTTTTTAAAGAACCCAAAATTTCTTTTACTAAAATACATATAAAATATATTAAAATATATAAACTGGTTATTGCACCCAACATGGTTACATGTATTGGTTACATCGTCTTTTGTTTTAAGAACACTATGTATACGTTTTAGCCAGAAATGTACAGCGGAACGGGAAATCAGGGCTGCCACAACTCATCAAAGTTGTCCGGAACCAGGTCACGAATTTCATCGCACCCGTAGATTTCCATTATTTTCTTCATATTCTGGGGACGGCTACAGCCCCCTTCTGAGCGAGGAGAGAGAGGTATTCTATACCCAGGAACCAACCGGTTTTATTAATATCTGTTCCTTATATAATTAAATGTTGCATACGCTCTGGATTATCCATAAAAAATACTAATGCAATAATAACTCGTGGTGATGTGTAGCGGCTGAACACGTGTATCCAAGGCAACATATCATATCGAAATATAAGTTTTAACGGAAATTTAACATATGGTGTCAAAATGCATTAGTAAAGTTGTATGCCAATATTGTAAAACTAAATATGTATCCAAGCAACGGTAAAATGTGGAAGAATTATTTTTTATTTGAGTGTGACTTAGAAGCTATAACCGAATCTACTTAAGTTTATACATCTAGACTGTCATCTACGTAAGTTACTTAAATCATTACTCATATTAGTAGAGCTGATGTAATAGGCCTACTTGGCACTATACTTAAGAGGTTATATCAGGAAAGTTACAAAGTAAAAAAGTTATTAAGATTAACATTTTCTTTGGGGTCAGTATATGAAAAACTGGGATAACTCACAGTGTGAATGAATATCTATTGAAGCAGGAAAGAAAAGTAGGAGTTATGAGTGGAAATGAAAAGGAGGTCGAAGAAGAGGTTAGGTGGTTAAGTTAGGTTAGGTTATTAATAAAGATATTAAAAAAGGTAAAAGGTAATGTTTGTCTTAATTAACGAGGTGAAGTTAGGACTACAAAGTCCTCTCTACCACTCAACCTTGACCTTTACCTAGCGTTACCGTATAGTCACATTACACAATGAACACAATTAATAAGGGTGGTAAGTGATGACTGCGGGGATCGAACTCGCGCCAGTGGAGTGATCAGCTCCGGAGTTCCAACCCGCCACGGGTCCGCTGATATTATCGGTATTATTAGTTTACATTTAAGCTGAATCAAAGATGGCCGACAGGTAGAGAGCCTGGCCTTAAGACCAACGGAAGACGGCTTATGAGCACGAGATATAGAGAGAGCAAGAGAGGTTGCAGAGATACAAAATTTACAATGTGATACAACGATGTTAAAGTTATATGATCTTCTTCTTCTTCTTCTTGTTATGAATGTGAGGTACACAAGGAAGAGAGAGCAAAAAGTAAAAAGGGATGCTACACAAGGGATGATGAGTAAGAAAATTACAGAAAGGTGGGACTACGTGGTTAGGGGATAAACTCAATAGGAGCTAGAGAAAAAAGGTTTAAATATTTCTGGTACTGTAATAAGGAAGACTTATGACCAAAATTGAGATGGGAGGATAGAGGAGGAAGAATAAAAACAAAGTAAAGAGGGGATGCAAAATTGGGGTGGAAATGAAGAAGGTTACAAGAAGACAAATCAAAGCTCAAGTAGCTTGGGAGTCGCAGGAAGTCTCGCATAAAGAGGAAAAGACAAAACATGTACATTTTCTTAAACTACTGTAAATTATGTTATACACTGCCAGTACGGGCATGACCTTACGTTGATGGGGGTTTTAAAGTAAATTTTAATAAGAAAAATACACCTCGACGGTGAGTTATTGTTTTCAATTTTATGCTTTCTTTGCGAACTTACGCTTGAAAATTACTAAAACATGATTACTTTTCCTGGCGTTGACACAGAAGTCTCACCAACCCTTGTAACACGTAATCTAGATTTGTTTTTAAACCCAAGCCGCGTACAGGAGACACCCATACTGGCAGTGAGTCTGGTAGAGAAGTATTGTCCGATAGATAACAGCAGGTAGTAGCGAACACAATGCCATACATTATTGTATCAACCTATAGTGATAACTTACCTCGAGAATCAAAATAGAAACCGAGTATTGCTTCGAAGTCAGTAGACTTTTGTAGCTTTATTTTACATTAACCACGAACAACTGATTGTTTATCAGTGTTGTTTATTCCCACATAGACAACATTAATAATACATACTAAATAAAATGCTATTTAATTTACTATTTCGTTATGTGATTACTCTTGAAGTGAACTCTTTGTTAGTTGTTCACTGTACCGAGGGATGGCAGCACATGTTTTTTAAACTGAAAAACGTACTGCAAGTGTTCCCATGGTCGATTTTGTGACATTGTGACTTTTGTTTGTGTAATAATTTCTGTTTTATTCTTGCTTTCCATGTTGACGAGTGCAATGAGAGCCGAGGAAACTCAAGAGGAACTCAGAGGAAAATAGTCGATCAGGAATTTAGCGGGACAGCGCGGTGTCTTAAAGATTAATACTGCTGCACCACCAGTTATGGGTTAGTCATAACTCTTAAGTACTACCAGATATAGAACAAAAAGTTTTGTACTTTCTGTATCGTTACGTATTGAGTTAAACACGAAGCTAAACCAACATTATGGCGATGTTTCACATCATTGATGTGTTGATGTTTATGAAAATCAAAATCTTGACTTTGACTTTAGATTTGTTGTTGTACTGTATTTTTTTTGGAAAAACTAAGTTTTTGTCTGTTTGTTTCAGTTTGTACGTGAGCCGAATCAACTTAAAGGTTTAACGTCGCAGTATCGAACCCTAAATGCGTTAAAGAAGAATCAAATTTTATTCGTGGTTGTGTAAATCTAAACAAATAAAATAAATTGTGTATCAAAACGGCTTGATTTTGTTTTGTTACGAATGAGATCAATTCCATGCGGTTTTATTAAAACACTACTTGGTACTTGGGATAATGACATATCAGTATCCGAGCTGCGGGGGGAGGCATATATTTGCCCGTTTTTATTGAACAAGGGGCCAGAAAGTTTTAAATTTTCTTTGTGTACACTTGAAACGTTTCAAAATAAATGAACATTACAATGGCATGAAATGTAAAGGTTGATTGATTATTATTATTGCTGTCAGTGTTCTACTACTGTTACCCGGCGTATGGGAACAGCATCTCGAGGGGGGATGCTGCCAGAGTCCAGCGAGTTCAAAACTCCGCTGTTCGCTTTGTCTTTTGCCTCCGCAAATTTGACCATGTATCCCTACATCGTGGTGCTGCAAACATGATGCCTATGGATTCAGTTTGTGGGGTACTGACTGCATGCATGGTCCACAAGATCCTTACCCTTGAGGCCCCAATACCTCAAGGAAAGACTGCTGTATCGGGATCAAGTGTCACAAAGAGCCTCCCGACACGGAAGAGGTCTTCACCTCCCTAGAGTTAGTCTAGAGCTCGGGAGAAGAAGTTTCTCCTATTTCGGGCCAAAGTGTACAATGACCTCCTGATAAACTCAAAATATACTTAATTTAAATACTTTTAGGAAACAGCTTAAAGCCAGTCTTAGTGAGGTAGTTTTGTGATGTAGCATTGTTAGTTTTGTAAATAATTGATGTTTAAGTTATTTAAGTTTATACGCATTAAGAATAATTATTAGACGTGAGTTGTTCTGTAAAACAGATGTAATCCTGAGAAACGCTTGAATAAAAAGGCATTTTATTTATTTATTTATTTATTTATTATAATAATTCAGAATCAAGCTGTTCATTAGCCAATCAGATTAAATTCTGCGTATATTTTGATAAATCATGGAATGTGCTATGAATAACTGATCAGTTTAGATTTCAATAGTTACAGATTTTGATCCACGTCATCTTTGATTTACCAATTTCTTTAAGAGAAATTTACATATGCATTCTGAATGTAGAATTCGTTGTAAGAATTTCAGAATATTAGTGTCTAAAATCCAAACTGGTCAGTCTGGGGAACGATTTTCAGTCTAGGTAAAATCGCATGGGATTTTCATCTAGCATTTTTTGAACTTTTATAATAATGGTTTTATCTGGAACTAGCTGACTCGACAGACTTCGTCCAGTCAAAAAGATTATTTTGTAATGTGGCAGTTTGTTTTGGTTTTTTTTTCTACCGTACATATGTTTTATAAAAATAGGGATATCAGCTGGCAACGAATATCAATAAAGCTCAAAATGTTTACGTTTTAGTTAGAAAACGTTTGTATGGGAAAAAGAAAAGGGCTGTTTTAAGGGGTTTTCCGGCAATTATTCGAACTTTTCTCGCCGTAAAAACCATCCTTGAACTCCAACGAACATTTAAAAAAAAAGTTTGGCCAAATTGGTCTAGGCGTTGTTGAGTTATGCGCTTAGAAACACATTTTGCGATTCATTTTTATATTATAGAAGCGGTCCCCGACAGACTTCGTCCTGTCAAAAAGATTTGTAATGTGGTAGTTTTTTGTTCCTACGTATTAATCACTCTGCACAATACACGATATACGAATTTGTTTCATGTATTAGTTAACAAAAGCAAACTCAGTAGATTAGGTTACAGAAAACAACACAATGTGCAACGGCAAATCGACATTGACAGTTTGTTGTTGTTTTTTTCTATAACCGTACATATGTTTTATGTCTGCAACATAGGGATATCAGCTGGCAACGAATAGCAATAAAACTCAAATTGTTTACGTTTTAGTTAGAACACGTTTGTATGGGAAAAAGAAAAGGGCTGTTTTAAGGGGTTTTCCGGAAATTATTCGAATTTTTCTCGCCGTAAGAACCATCCTTGAACTCCAACGAACATTTTAAAAAAAGATTTGGCCAAATTGGTCCAGGCGTCGTTGAGTTATGCGCTTAGAAACACATTTTGCGATTCATTTTTATATAATAGATGTGTCATTGGAGTATTAACAATGAGATAAAACATTTCTCAAACATGCTATACATTAACCAATCCATTTTACTCGTACGTTGCTGTTTATAAGGTTAACAAATTTAAACAGACAACCACTTCTCCAGTTGTTAACAAAAGCGGTTCCTTAAAAGGCTACAGCTGATAAAAACATTCTATTTATTGGTAAAATCAATAAATAAAATGGTGGAATTAGTTTCTACTTGGCCTTTTCTGAAATAGTGAAATATCTTATCTATATACAGGGTGTCTCAGACCACCCGTATCACATGTATATCTCGTGAACGGCTTGGCTGACTTGAGTGAAACGAAAAATTCCAAGTTAAAACCAGTTCAAAGAATTCAGGAAAATTATTTTCTACATTCTAGTATACAGGGCGTTTCATCATCATGGGGCCGATCATCAGTTCTCAATTGAAGTAATCAAAATTGCTACATCGGGCTTCGAAAGCCGGGTTGAAAAATGTTTGGAAGGCCAGCACTTTGAACATATCATCTAAGTATCTAAATAATCAAGCCAACAAACATTTATGACTTATTCAGTATAAATATGCATGTTGAAAATATCAATAGGTTTATCTTAGCAGTAATAAAGTTTGAAATACGAATGCTTTCCATTCAATTATTCCCAACTATTCCATGCATATTGCCACTCTTTTCAAGCTTTTGCTGTTTATTTCAATGATGTAGTTATTGACGAAAATATGGCAAAAAAGGTTAAGGTAAAGTTTGTCTTGTTTAACGAGGCGAAGTTAGGACTACAAAATTCTCTCTGCTATTCAACCTCGACCATTACCTAGCGTTGCCATATAGTCACATTACAAATGTAAGTGTTGACTGCGGGGACTCGAACTCGCGCCAGCGGAGCGATGAGTTTCGGAGTCGCGCACGATTCCAACCCGCCACGGGTCTGCTAACGCGGTACCGCTGCATATGATGAAAATGTGTATACCAAGAGATCATAATTCATCATTTTTGAGTTTTTTGTGTAAACTACATACATTTTTGAACGTTTTTGTCAATTATACCCTACGAATTACGTTTTTGGTCGCCATTTTGAAACGCGTTAATATTTTTCAACAGAACTTTCACCAATGTTGCCTACGTACATAGGCATTTACAACGGTATACATCACGATAGGGTTTAGTATTTGAAAAAAATTAGATAGGTAATCATAGTAGACCATTTTCAAAATTTGGGTTTTTTTGGTGGGTACTAAGGTGTTTGAAATAGCATGTTGTTGTATATCGTTGGAAAGCTTACGTCATGACAAGTAAAAATCAATAATTATATTTTCGTTTTGAAAAATATTTATAAAAATACAGGGCGTTTTGTAATTTTGTTTTATTTTTAGATTTTCAACCGCCATTTTGTAACGGCTCAATAAAAACCAATGTTTTCTTCATCATTGTATTTCAATTAAAGCGAGCTTTAAAATGATGTATAACATGACCCCCCTTTATGTTTGAAAATTACGAGATTTGAACCCATGACCCTCGGTTTTTGATACGCCCTGTATACTAGAAAGTAGAAAATAATTTTCCTGAATTCTTTGAACCGGTTTTAACTTGAAATTTTTCGTTTCACTCAAGTCGGCTAAGCCGTTCTCGAGATATACATGTGATACGGGTGGTCTGAGACACTCTGTATAAGCAGCTCTAGGCCTACCGTAGTAACAACTGTGTTTTGTAGCCTTTGTAATTTTGAGTTGTTTTTGTGTATTGTTGACTGTTGTTGCGCTATAATTTCAAAACACTTTTAAGTACCTTCGCATTCATATCTTCGTTCCGGGCAAATGTTCATAGACTAGGCCTACTGTTCTGTGTCTTTCAGTTCGGTAGTAATACCTGTTTCTAGTTACATAAAAGTGAATATTGCCACACCTTATGCTGTCGCATTTTGATAATTCAACAACAGAACAATAGTTTAACGTCTACTTTGCCTTTTTTGTACATATTTTATGATACTGTAATATTCTGCATTTGTAAAGGTGTACTACAACAAGGCAGAGATATACATGGTCATGAAATGTGGTATAAAAGTGATTTTAGACTGAATTCCCACAGTCTTCTCCTGTATGAAAAATTGCCATCATATGCAGGAATAAACCTATTCCATGTCCTTCCTGAACAAGTTTAAACAACTACCACATCTACAATGTTTAAAATCAATATTAAGAAATGTTTGGTGACCAATTCCTTTTACAACGTAAACGAGTTTATGGAGCAAAATAAATATTTTGTTCTCATACTTAAATTTCAGCTAATTTTAAATTAATTAAAATTAAATTGATACCTAATTGTTATTAGTGACTTTAGCTTTTTCTTTTTTTACTTATTGTAAATGTTTATTTTACTTGTTTCTTTGTCGTCAAAAACTTCTCGTAGACTAACAAATAAATCGTTGTTAAAAAAATACGATTCCAACCATAAAGGTAAGTGTTAACAATTAAAACCAATTTCTTCAGTGTATTCTTGGTGAAAAACAGATGGTATCAATAAATTGGACATGTTGAACTTTTCACAATTGTTTGATATGTCAAGAGCTAGCTTTCGCCGGCTAAGGCATCTTCAGTACGTTAATTGAAGACTTGCTTGCATGACTCGCCACTGACGTTTGGCGATACTGTAATTGCACATTTTTGATCATAACAATTCTCAGAAAATGTGTATTTGAGCAACCTTTCTATAATCCAATCCGTAAGAAAAGTGTGAGTAGATTACTCCATTGTGTCCATAATATGCCGACATCAGTAGTTGGTTAATATTTGTACAACTGTCTCAAAACGTAAACGCTTGAAGCTGAATTAGAGCGCACGTTGTTTACATGGTAATCCCTCGTCAATCCTCAAAAATAAAATGTATTACGAGGAACTTCATCGAGTAGATTTCTTTGATGTCTGTCTCATTCAACATGGCAGTTGGGATAAGATCAAACCCTGTCTCTATGTAAGAAAAATGTATGAAACTTGATTGATCGAGTTTGTCTTGAGGTTGTCCGTTAAAATGTTGAACTTAACACTGTTGAGCGCAACTTAAAATGTTGAATGTTACGTTTTCTAGCCCTGTGATTGTCTTTGCGTTGTCAGCTTGACAAGTCACCCATAATACGCATCAACCAACCCCATATTACTCAAGTTTAACTACTGTATTAAAACTCATATTATAAACAAAATAATTTTAATCAAAAGACGTTTCGTCAAGTTTATCAGGATTCTCTCAGCTCAACAAAACAATTATTGAGTAATGTTTGCTCTCGCTCGCACAGTTTGTCCACGTCCTCCATCCTGTGTCGGTTTGCACACTCCAGGAAGGCTCTCAGTTCAGCAGCACAGTTGCCTGTGAAGGCCTCTGGGAACATGCCGAAGGACGAGGCGGTCTCCCCAGTGGTGCCAACCGCGGCACTCAGCACACCTGGCATTGCACACTCACACACTCAAACAACGTCTAGGATGTTTGATAATGAGTATTGACCCAGCAACACTCATGGATATGATTCAGAGATTTAAATAGTTAGTTACCATGTATGTACTCGTTGGGAGGTTGTTCGCATGTAAAAAAAATACGCCCTGTTAGAAAAAAACACAGTTCTTCACATTGTAATCTTCGCACTTATACTAATTAGCATCATTTCTCAGTACATGTTATCGTAAGAACATTTTGACTTACCTCCCAGTAACCCTTGTAGAGTGGGGGGCACACAGAACCCCAAATCACGCCAAAAAATACTAGAATACCTTAATAAAATTTGCCAGAGTGAATTCAAAAATCTCTGACGGGGAGACTTTTGACACTCTGTAAGCACTTAAAAATACTTTGAAAACATTAGAGACATTGAAAACCCCAATGTTTGTTACTACTTCCATCCCGGCATCACGTTTTTAGAAGCACATTCCTACTTTATCACCTTGAAATGGCTTGGTTAAAACATGCTAAAGATAGTAGCGTGCGTCTTGTACTGTACACTCAATAAAATATGGGTTATCATCAACAGCTTCCATAAAGGACGTAGTCAGTCTGAATACAAATAATTTAGTGTACAAAGCGGTGGTTACCGGGTATAAACAGTGTTTTCTGATTTAAGTTTAATCGAGTTTATTTTCTAGTTAAACTATGCTGAATCATGTTTAAAGCTTGTGTAAGCATTACAGTGTAGCTTGAGTCTTTACGAAACACTCAATTATTTAAAATGTGCTTACTGTGGTTGATGTTGCTGCTCTTGTGTAATTGGCTTAATGGATCACACCTAAGGCTGCCTGTAAAGTTTTAATTAAGCTATGGTTTCCAAGAAGGAAATCTTTGGGAATCGCGATCACGTTGCTATTTTCATTCTCATTTCAAAACCTAACTACATTTTTACAGTCAGCTAAGAATCCTTAGTAATTTACCTGATATAATAATTAAGGAGAATATCATTTTAAGTGACGGTAGAAAAACCTCGACTGTGTAATTTTATTGTTTGGTCGTTTGTATTTTCTGTTTTGGTAATGTGTCACGTTGACAAATTTGTCATGCAGCAATAAAACACTACAGCTGTTAACCGGTAAAAGAATACAAAGCCCAATCAATCTTAAGTTATAGACATGTATAAAGATGTTTTCCAAACTTACATAGTAAAAAACATAGTCTTCCCATCTTGAATTCGTTTTGAGGTTGTTGAGTATCAAAATACAAACCTATTTAAGGACTGCATGCCGTAATAGCTCTTAAAATCTTTTAGGTTCTAAAATATCTGCAAATTAAAAACGTTAACTTAACGGTTTTAAGATTACCTTGTATTGATTGGACAAAATTACCCAGTAAGCTATGGTTTGAGTTAATTGTACACGACGTGTATAAATGTATATCGTATCAACGGTTAAATTAATTAATATAGGCATTAAAAGTCAATTTGGATTTAACTCCACTACAAGAAGTTTTTTAGAGTTAAAATTCGTTGTATCATTTTTAAAGTGCGTGATCTACAAATATTAGCCATTTTTCTAAACTAAAACCAAACTATCAGTTTTGTTTGTTAAATGACTTCTAAAAACTTAACTGAATCGTAAAAACACAACGGTATTGTCATACACAAGGGATCGAATTCATTCAGATACGATAAAAAGATCAGCAGACAATTCCTACGTGCGTGGCTTCTGTACTCATATTCAGAGCAAGGCAGTAAGAAACTCCATAGCACTTTTAGTTGTTGGTAGTATATGAATAACCTGGATATTCCTTGACGATCCTTGCCAGGAAGACAGCGGCATGTTCATCCTGAGCTTGTGACGGCGAGGGAGGGTCGGTGAAAGGTACGTCAGCCAATCCATCAGTCCCAAAGTAGTCGTCAATATTAGGGGAGACCAGCAGTCCAAAATTATTTCCGGTATATACTGGCACCTACAACACAATACACAAATTAGTCTTGTATATATCATACATAAAGAATAAAAGTGCAAATTGTTCATTGATTTGAATAATGTGGTTAAAATGGAAAATATTAATTGCCCTAAAAACTATTGTACATTTGTTGCTTTAAGATACAACTTTAAATAAATAGGAAGAAAAGTAATTACGTGGATTTTCGTTAACACCACACCTAGTAAACCGATATAACATTCACAGATTTTAAAACAGTGGACAAGCATAATATATTAATATTATATTAAATGTTATATAAATATTAATTCTCCCCAAAACTGACTTCCTTTTTCGTCTTAATAAATATTAATATTATTGAGAACAAAACTGAATATGTACGAAAGAAAAACTCTGTAATAAACTGGGACAACACTCTGACTATTCCAAACAACAACCAGTTTTTAAAACGAATATACGACGCACATGGCTGAATCCTATTACAAGTTTTACAATAAGGATGATTTTTGTCTCACATCTATATTTATTATTAGAAAACCGAACGACAAACCCAGTTTCATCCTCAAACCACTACACAGGATATTTCTACAAGTTCAAAAACTGAAAGGTTTTGTAATATACTATCCCGTATACAGTTGTGTCTAACATTTTGAATTGTATGCGTGAAAAATCCGTGTAGCACGCCAGATGGAGCTATTCTTTCAACAACACTTGATTTTCCTATTTACCTCATAAGTATTGGCAAGAGTAAGAATCTTGAGAGCGTTGATGACCACGTTCGGCACGTTAGTATTGCCTCTGACACATGTAACTCCAATTACATTGACACCTGGGTCACCAAGCACCGTGAGGAGTGCTACAGCATCGTCCACACCGGGGTCTGTGTCAATGACCACCAGTTGCTTGGAGGCTAGGGGGCTAGCATCCACACCTAGCTGAGAAGCGACCAAGTACGTTACACTGTAACATATAACCACTAGTTATAACATATAAACACCAGAGGAACAAGCACCTTGACGAGTGCTACAGCATCGTCCACACCGGGGTCTGTGTCAATGACCACCAGTTGCTTGGAGGCTAGGGGGCTAGCATCCACACCTAGCTGAGAAGCGACCAAGTACGTTACACTGTAACATATAACCGCTAGTTATAACATATAAACACCAGAGGAACAAGCACCTTGACGAGTGCTACAGTTTTGTATACACTTAGGTAAATGTCAACGACCACCAGTTGTTTGAAGGTCAACAAGATATTGTCCAACTCCCACCAGGAAGGCAACCAAGTACGTCGCAATACAGATGAGGAAAGTTCTGTAGAGGAAAACGCTTTAGAAATAGCGCTTTTTAAAATATGGATCACATGAGGAAATAACCATAATCAAATTTAGTAATATCATAATTTGAATAAATCGTTGTTTTGGACTGGTTCAACGCACAAAAAATTGTTGTTGGAGTTCAAAACACGTACAAAGAGTATGATGCTTCGTAACCAAGTAAGAAGCTGTTTTGTTAGCACTCTTCACTGAAATATTCGTACAATTATTCACAAAGTGAGCCTCTGATTTATGTTCTACTGTATTCAAAATAACCTTGAATACTGTAAGACAACCTTGAATAGAGAGGTTCCAACTGCAGAAACTGTGTGGTACAAGTTTTTGAATGAAGCGTGCTGCCTCTTTTAGTCATGTCTCAGTGATACAGAAACACTTGGCATAAATCAGACTCAAACCTTCCGAAAAGTAAACAAAATATAACATTTTATTCAAACAGAAATGACCTCAAATTACTAATTTAACATTGGAATTTATCAAATTGTTTGGAGGCCTTCAATTTTATGTTGAGGACCTGACGATAATAGGATATTATCGTCAGGTCTCAAATACAAATTAAATAATTTATTTCTGTATAAATTCAATATTATGCTCTATTTTATTAGTAAAAGCTAGTTTAGAAAAAATTAATAGCTCTATTTTCTAAGGAAATTTGAACAATAATCTGAAAGCGAAATGGTAGTTATCAAACAAATAGGTGTAAAAAGTACAAACAAGAACAACGAAAATTCTCTTGAACCTCGCAAACACGACTTATATTTTCGTTCGATTAGTAAAAATTTTATTTTCACTATATTTTTAAAGGTTTATTTGACCCATTTTAACGTCAAACTAGTACTTTTCTAATACGATATTAAATAGTTAATTTCGATGCCACTCACAATAGTCTGAAAAGAAATAATCAAATACGAGTAGGTAAGCAAACAGTTTCTCGCTATATGTACACAAGGCAGGATTAATATCCACACTTGTGTTTGACATTGTACACTTGTACTTGATATAGTATATAGCTTTGTCTCTTAGATTATCTTAATAATGATTACTACATGATTCACTCAAAGCTTCTAACATCGCACAAAACTGATAAGACAATGTAAACAGCAACGAGGTGTTTCAATTTCATGGTAATTTGTTTTAGTGGTTTTATTTAAAAGAAATTTGAAGGTACAAATTGTGAACCGAACCTGAACTTAATTTCTGGGCGAGTGGCTGACTAACTAGGGTCTAGAGCTGTACTGTTCAAATGAATGGGGGAGAGTGAATGTACATTTTGTATGTCTGAATGGGATTTCGATGGAAGTACGAAAAGAAAACTTTAGCTAATAAAAAAGACGATTGCCATACATTGCATGTAAAAATGCTGTTCTTGCATTAAAATACTTATTTGTTTATTATTTAGTGTTCCATTACTACTAACACAACCTGACCTATCTATTTATGCCTTCAAAATTTAATCTTAATTTTTTACGAACGCCAGTCCGTCAAAAGGGTCTAATCAACAGGTTAGATATATTACAATTAAACAACACAAAGTATCATGCAAACAACTTGCTAATAATTAATGTAAATGCCTAAAGACTAACACAGTATTAAAGGCAATTGTAAAAATCGAAACTCAAACCCGGATTCCCATATGAATAATTGAGAATAGTTTCCGAAAGTAAAATGATTTATATTAAAGATTTCTTAAGAAAATATAGGCAGTGGCAAAAGTTATAGGATACATATTTGTGGCCATAAGAGCAAAATTTGGTGTAAGTTTCCTCCTGATTCCTGAGTGATTTAGTGTTATTGAAATAAATTAACTTTAGCTCCTTCAGGTCTCAGAAGGATTTTAAATACATCACAACATGCCAGTTATAACACATAATAATTTGAAAATAAATCCTACCTGGATATCAAAACAGCCACACCGGCCACTGACACGACACAGGGTAAGAATTTCGAATGAGAAAAAGTGAAAGCAAGTTTCATAGTTTTGCCGCCTAACCACACACAGTCCACACTGACCTCACTCACGACGACGCGAGTTGTGTAAAGCTATCACAGCTGGTATACTTGTACCAGCTGATGTAATATCAGCTGACTGAAGCCGGTGTTGCAGTGGAAGGGGCTAGCAGACGACAACCATGTGATTGTTTACTTGCTCTTGCTAACTGATGAGTTATGGACATGACTTGTCTTGCTTAAATGCAATAAGCAATGGTTTGTCTCTTAGAGAGTAATCTTTCTTATCACTATCGCATTGATAGATAAGAAAAGTATTATCAGTAAGTATTAGTTTAGGCAGTATTATCATTTTGACCTCATATTTTAGTATAGGTGTGAATAGTAATTCACACGACTGTTAAGGTGCGCCTACTTAAACTTTGTTAGAGCTGGCCGCCTTTTAATAGTTATTAAGAGAAGCTGGGTTAAAAAGAAATAACTAAAAAGCTGGTTTAAAATTGACCTTACAATGCAAAAATAAGGTCTCAAGAGCGCGACAAACCAAGGGCAATAAAGCTTATCAACTGTTGGCTTGTATCAAAATGGTTTTATATCACTTATAAGGATTAACTTATATATGGATTAACTTTAAAAGAAAACTAAATACAGTAGAAAGAAATATAATGATGTTTGGGCATTTCATTTAAAACGTTGTGTTACAAAATTAATATTTTGCAGCTATGTTACGAATATGTTTGCTTAGGTGATGCTTATGGCAACTTTGATATTTTCAAATGAAAAATTAGGGTTTTGGGGCCAAAATCCCATGTCAGCGTCTTATGTAACAAGGCCATAATGTCTATTTAAGTCCAGTCTTGGATCAATGCTATACGTATTAATAATAGAAGAAATTTCTTGTCCGTTTAAGCACTATTTCCTCAAAGTAGTATATACCAAATGTGGACACCTTTTACTTAGTTTGAAAACGTTTGGTTATTTTTTGTTGAAAAAATAAGCAAATACCCACATGTCTACTGGGAATCTCCTCCCACACGGTTTGTGAGGGGTAGCGAATAGCGTCCGAACGATTCCGACAATGCCCGAGCTCAGATGAGGGAAAGGAAAGATCCAGTTACCATAGCAACGAAACATGGGTCCAGCCAGCGTCCTAATGGCTTCTAATCTCGCGCAGGTGTTTTATGCAATGGATGCCGCTTCCCCCTCAGTGATGGCGTTGCCATGGATACCATCTGGCGTTCAGTACCAACCCTCCTTTCAAGCTTCTGATTGGAAAACTTAATGTAAGCTACTGCCGTGAGGGTAAGAAAGACCCCTTGCATATACGTCCAACATAAAGCTAATGCTTGAATTAGATAATGTCATTTGACGGCAATTTTAGTGCAATATCTTTTAACTTGAATCTAAGGCTGGTTCGAGTTCGATATTTAAGTCATTGGGCGTTTCATTTAGGGATGGCAAGATATTATACTTGTTCTCCCCCACTTCTATGCAAATAAGTGGTAGGAGCCATCTTTATATCTACTTCACGATACTGTGTAGTTTAATGCCATTATCATACATGATTTTAATTGGAATACCTTTAAACTCTTATAGCATTAAAACATTTTAGTTTAATCATTTCTATGGAATTCCGTCCAAATTGGACACAGTTGAAATACTTTAGTGTGTAGTCGATTCAAACGTGAAATTAAAATTATTTCATTAATTACTCAAGGACATTGGAAAGAAAGAGCAGTAAGTCAGGCGATTTCATGAAATAATAACTTTTATTTTAATAAACATACAAAAACAATATTTTCTATTTTAACGCCGTACCATTATTGGATGCTAATGCACGAATAGTTAGTAAGGAGAATGCCGGAACTCTTCATGAGTAAACATTTCGTAAATGGTTAGTTACATGCTGACAACCCAAACAAGTGAACAATATGTCTTGTGTACACTGCCGGCCTTGCTGTGCTGATTCTCCTTTACCCTCTTGGGTTTACCTGAGTGTTATAATTTATAGTCAAATCTTTGTTCTAAACGTGTACTATGTTTGATTGGAAATGACAGTACCGATGAGTAGTAGTTCTACCTCGCGATATTACTTGAGGTGCAATTTTCAAGCCATAGTAATAATTAAAAGTATGAAACTCTTTTATATTTTGATATGTTATGACGGAAAATGCCAAGTAATATTGTTTGGTATGTCTTATGTATTGCGTTACACAAGTTAAACACTATCTTATCTGTCATTCATTTATTCACTGATGCTTCTATAGGTGTTAAACGCTAGTTTTATAGTGAATGAAAATACAGAGGTTTAGATTAAAACTATAGATTAAATTTGCAAGAACTGTTTGAGGCAGAACTAAATGACCCTAAAGCCCTAATGATTTTCAAAACGCAAACTTAACTTAAAATGTATGCTACATTTTGGGCTTCTAAAGCTCAATCAAAACCTGCCAGCCAAAACCAGATCTCGTTTTAAAATGGTGATCATTTTAAGTATTGTTTTCTCTTAAATTTGTATTGATACAAACACGAATGCAGTTGTATTTTTTCTAATAGAATTTTACCTCCTCAATTGGTCAGAACGACCCTCGTCACTCTTGATCATACCGTTTCATTCAGGGCGAGGTCTGAGTTCTAAGGGGATTTTTAATGGGTTTTTATGGGTTCATGTTTGTTACGTCTGATACATATTATTTGTAAACACAATAAACTTATGGCTTTTCAACTAAGAATTTATTTATTCGATGAAATAATTGTGATTCAAACAAATTTTGTACTACACCTACATTACTGTCAATATATTATGGTCTGGTCGTTTCAAAACTAAGGTATGCCATAGTCATCTGGGGCAATGCTAATAAGGCAAGCTTTGATCATTTATTTGTTTTACAAAAAACGCCGTACGAGCTATTTTGATGAAGAAGAACAATTATTCTTGTAGAACTCTATTCAAAGAAAACCAAATACTAACCCTAACATCGATTTATATTTTTGAATGTATGATTTTTCTCAGAAACAATTTTTATGAACTACAACAAAATTTTAATTTGAAGTTTTTGAAGAACAAGAACAAATTAGCAATACCAAGTCACAACACATCATTTTACAAAAATCATACAATTTATAATTTAGTGAACATTTACAACAATTTGCCTGAAGAATTAAAAAAAGAAGAAAACATTAAAACTTTTAAGAGAAGCCTGACACAATTTTTAGTGAAGAACACGTTCTACAGTATTGATGAATTTTGGACAAGTAAGGGAAGATGAATCTTACGTGTAGTATATTTGCTTCAATGTTAATTGTTTCTTTTGTTTCTGTTTTTCATTCTATTTCATAGGCCACATTTTGTGATGCCTAATGCAATTTCTTTTTTGTCTGGCAATAAAGTTATCTTATCTTAAACACTTTAATTGAGACCGCCGAAGAACTTTAACAGCGGGCGAAGAGATGTTTTCAATCGTACTTTAATTGTAGATAATGTAACTTATTTAATGAAACGAAATGTTTGTGTAATGGCAATCAAAACCCACTAAGAACTACCAGACTGGAATAAAGATGAAGTAAATTTAAGTTAAATTATGGAATAAACATTAGTAGGCTACACACATTTATTTAAAACGTATTTTATTTCAACACTACTATTTGTCAAGTACAGGCAAATATTTGAGATATTAATCTAAATAGCTCTTGACAAAAAACTACTTTTGGTTTTCAATCGACATCATCAGCAAGCTTCCTTTTTAGAACGAATTAGCTGTGAAACCTACTTATACGTATAGTGTAAAAAATAAATTAGATGTAGAAAGTAAACTTTCTAGTATGATTTTTATAATTAACATGTGGGTTTTTACGAAAAGTTTGATAGATTATCAAGTAATACTTGTTCTAAAACAGTTGCATTCACTTTCATTACTAGTTCAACATTTGCACTGTGTTTTGTAATGTTGTTGTAATCAACGGCCAAAGCTCCTTGGAGTTTGTCGCTCTTGTTTTCCACAAAACAGTACAGGTTTGTAGAGTTGGTGACGAACTCTGAGTTTAAAACTGTTGCCACAGCGAAGGAATCGAAAGGATAATATGACGAAGACGGGTGCAAGTTGTTCGCTGCGTTTTCTATCAAGTTTAGAAATGAAACCACAGAATTCTTGATGTTTCCTAATGTGTTCGTTCGCCATTCCTGTAAAAAAGAAGCCGTTCTAAATATAATGCGTATGTTACGAAATATAGGCTGTCAACAAAATTTTGTAAATCATGTCTTAACACACATTACTGTACAAACCATTAGGTAAACGTTTCAACTTTCTAACTTCTTTAATACATATTCAGTACTTGAAAGTGGAGAGGTTTGGATGTTTCCTGACTAAACGACAAGCTTTTTAAAACCATTTGTTGTTTACATTAAACTCTTAAAACACGATTCTTTAAATTTTTTCAAACTCTGATTAGCCAATTTTTAAAATTAGTTCACCCATGTTAAGTCGTTTGCCATGACAGTCTCCAGGGGTACAATTGTCACCGTCAGGTTTGAGATCGAGGCTCTGTCAAGAACTAAGGCAGCGGAGTCCGGATCCATGTAAAAGTTGAACTCCACTCCAGGAGATATGTTACCGTTACCTAAAAACACAAACAAGACACAATACTGTATCAAATGATATGTCTTAATTTGTATACATGCTTAATAGCTAATTTATTACTAAGGAAATTTAAAGATAAAACCTTTGTCTTCAAATTTCTTTAGTAATATTGTATCAAATGGTTACTCTTCCAAATTAAAAAATATGTAAAGGAAAATTAGCTTATAACAATACAGGGTTATTACAAATTATGTTACTGATTATGATTATGAATATTACTGGGTAGATTTGCTTTTAGACCATTTTAGTTGGTACCATTGGAAAGAAAAACTCATACAGTTTTATTTGTACTGGTTTTGGTGCGTATCTGCTGTTTGTAAAGTCAATTGTTGTACGTGTTGTGTAATGGTTGAATTCGAAGACAGTAAAGTTTTCTGTGTAATGGATTATCTCATTAACCATATTTTTTATTAGTGTGGAACCAATTCTTAGAACCAGGTTTAATGAAGATCCTCTTAGTAACTAATCTAATCGCAAGTAGTTATTAAACTTTTAAATAAATGGCCGCATTTGTAAAAAAAGTGTTACTAATGCACATTATTTGTGCTTGGGACATGGATCGGGCGCGGAGGTCCTAATGATGACGTACTCCTGAACTGGCCTCCAATATCTTCAGATAACACCCCGTGTTATTTTTCTTGTTGGGATACATCAAAGATAAGGTGTACACACCACCATTAGCATTATCAAGCAAATCTGAGATCCAGCAATGGACTACCAATGCCATCGAAAAAATCGGTTAAGACACTCTTATCAACGTATGGCAAGAGCTTGATTATAGTATTGACATCTGTTGTAGCACAAGGAGTACCCATATCAAAAATTTATATTTATGAGTACTTGTGACGAAACTTTTTGGATTTTTCTTAAAATGTAATCATTTTAGTTCTTTGTATAACATATAAAACTACATTTTATATACACTTGAAATCGTGAACATCATTGTAATAACCCTGTATATTTTGACTTATGAGCCGTTCAAAAAAGAACATCCTGTTTCCATGCCCTTAAAAATATAGTTTATTCAATGTCTTGATGTTAACTGATTTCCATTTTATCAAACCGACAGCTTTCTTATTTCAAAACAGTTAAAACTATTACAGTTGTTGTTTGTTTATTTTAAAATAAGCATTACAAAGATAAATTAACTTGAATTCAAGCCAATCTACAGAGTAAATAAGACCAAACTTGAAAACTAAATTGTAAAAATTACTCATAGTGTATAACAGAGTACAGTCTAATTTAAGACAAATAAATCACATCTTTTTTATTTTATTGGGAATTCACGAAACGAGGAGGTTATTAACTGACTTCAGAGAAACGAGGAGGTTATAGTACAAGTTGACCTGCGGCGAGTTTTACAGGTTGACCAGCGGCGATTTTTTTAATGTCTGTTCACGAATTACTTTTGAACGCGGCCATCGTTTTACACCCAGTTTGCGTTGATTGGTAGATCTTAACTCCATAGTGGTCCCATTTAAATATCTTTTTGATTGGACTAATATTTCTATATAAAAAAGGAAAACCCTAAAAATCTCAAAAACCCATGTACTTGTTGCATATTTTGCGTGGTAAAACACTATTGCGACCCAACAAAGGACTTCAATAGCACTATTTGGATGTTATATTAAATTTTCAACAATATAGTGGCCGAACGTTCTTCGACTATTTGATTGTTTCTGAAATAAACAGATATTTTTGTCTAAAAATACTAAAACGTATCTGTGTTTGTATTTATAGAGTTATAGGCACCGAACTATACATTTGATCGAAGTTTTGAAGGAACCAATGGAGGTTCAGATTTAATTGTCTTAGAAAAAGTAAATAGTCTTAGAAAATGGTCTGTCTAAGAAAGTATATTTTTTTAAATGATTCTATTCATATTTCCTGAGCTATGGCCTCCTTCTCGCTAAAAAACACGTAATTTTTAGCATTTCATGTAAGTTTGAAAGCCATAGAGACTTTACTTTCAGTTTCATACTCCCGGTAATGATATATTTCTGCGCATAGCTATGTTTTCAACAAAAAGTTATTTTACATGCTTTAAAGCTCTTTATAGACTCTGTGAGAAGGAATAAAATGTCCGAAATTTCATGCCGAAACGTGAACTCCTTCCGTGCTTAGTGGTATACATCCCGCTTCAGCAAGACTATAAAAATGGTTAAGGTACAAGACTAATCAAAATTGAATTTTCTACAACATTGTTTCCATAAAATGTTTTAAGTACTGTTAAAAAAAATGAAAATGTTCTGAGACATTTTACGCAAACACGCTTTATTCCCGTATTTGAAGCTGATGAAGTTTTCACTTTGATGTGATGGATATTTTTATGATAGTGGTACCGTTCTGACCAAAACATAACGTACTGCAAAATGGTACCCATGATACGTCTAAAAATACGTATAACTCTGGAGGAAAATTCGAAACAATCAGACATTTTGACGGTGAGCGTGAACTACTCGTAAATTTGCAACCGCATTTTTGTCAATTCCAACATTATTAACTGTTTATAAAAATATGCTACCGTACAAAAAATGCTAATTCATAAAATTGTCAGAAAATAGCTTGCTTGACACAGTTTAAAACTTTTAAGGTTAAAGGAAAGGTAAAATTATAATAAAACCAGAGTCGCTAACCAGCGAGCCTAAAGTGGTCCTTACTTACTATTAGCAATGTAAACGGATCACAATGTACCAAACATGCAAAAAGAAGAGAAAATTGCCCCTAAGTCATAAGGATAAGGACCAAAACCTAACAGTACATGATATTGTAAACTGACAATAAGCAAACGAAAGGCCAGCGACAACGCGAGTGTAGCGAACCGCCTTATCTTTTTTAGGTTGACCAAGCACCAAAACTTCATCGACAGAAGGGACTAGAATGCGAGCTTATTATTAAAAAAGACCGAAGTGTCGTAAACAACGAGTCACAAGCCAAATCGTCACCCTAATGCGACCGTCACCCTGATACCGGTCAGGCCAAAGGGCCACCGTGAGCGAAGCCAAGCATTTAATTCCTTCGAGCTTACCATGGGAAAAGCGAACGTTACTGTATTTAATTTTAACAATCTCGCCTATTGTAAATGTGTCTGATTAGAAACTATAGCAAATGATTAACTGGCTTCAAAAGATTGATCTAAAAATTGCTTTAAAATATATAAAAAAACGTGAATAAACATTTTTTATCAACAAAATTGAATACTGGCTTTTAGATAGAATATCAAACTGTTTTACAAATGAATTTAATCGGATAAGAAATAGTTTCTCAAAGAGTTTACTAAAGGTAGGAAGTAAGGATATCGGTCTATAGTTTCCCATAGTTGACCTTGATCCTTTCTTGAAAATTGGCACGATTTTTGCCTGTTTTAGACATTGAGGAAAAAACTTTCTCAAACAATTATTTATAAGAAAAACTAGTGGTTCCAAAGCTCCATGTAGCATTGTTTAAAACCCATACTGACAGTCCATCAATATCGGTTGATTTTTTTGACTGTAAGTGTTTAATGACCGATAGCAGCTCTGCTTGAGTGACAGGCGTTAAAAACATAGAATACCTATTAATTTGTACATGACTTGGAATCAACCTTGAAGTCCCCTGATTTTGAACGGCAAAATTTGCAAAAAAATTGTTAAAACTATTTGCTACGTCGGAAGGATCATGTTGCAAAGTTCCATCACATTCTATTACAATAGGTTTTTTTGTACTCATAGTTTTTCCATCATTTATAATTTGCCTATCTGTTTTAGACATATTTTTGGAGTTTTTGATTTTGTTACTAATATTGTAAGATTTGGCAAGTTCTAGGTCAGCTAGAAATGTACACTACACTCAAACCTAGTTCTTTGGTTTTCCTATAATAATTTTTAAGAGTCGCCAAAGAACAATTCATCACTAACTACCCCTGCAGCTACAGTTCTCAATCTAACTTAATGACAAGTCCACGATAATTCACTATTAATAAAAACGCAAACAAAGAAAACAACCTGATACAACAGAGCGTAACACAACCTTCTCTACCAGCACTAGGTGAAAAGTGAGGTTTAAATAAGAACAATGAAACCAACATCCAACTTGTATTAATTATTTTTAAACATCCTGGAATTTATTCATGTATGCGTGTGAACATCCGGGTTCTCACGGATAAATAACCATGGGGTAAAATAATGTATTATCCAGGTCAAGTATTTAAAAAAGATTTGTAGAATAGCTAATGATGTGTTATTTCTTCTCAATTCCAGGAAAACACATTTTTACAAATTAAATCGTGAGAGAAGATGTATTCAAATCAATGCAGTTTTGATCGAAATTTATCGCTGATTATGAAAATACTACATTTTTTAATGTGGACTTTTCAAGTGACTCACTATAAATTGATAAGTGAGCGCGTGCACTAAAACTCAATGCTAGCTATACGGGGCTGAGCGAGCGTCTATCATCGTGGCTACGTCACAGCCCCCTCCCACTCCGGGACGAGTCGGCATCCCGCACATCAAAGAAGTGACCAGGCCCTTGTATATAAGGTCCTGACTGTCGGGACCACTTTTCTTACTTATGTAAATAGCTTGTGTAACGGTGATTTTAAAGGGAAGCTTGTATCATTCGCAGACGATACAGCGTTGTTCTATAAAGCAGATACGGTTTCAGAATTGAGAGAGAAAATTCAACACGACATAAATGCATTAAACATAATATGGTTCATTCAACACTTTATGGTCATGTGCCCAAAAACAAAATTTGTTATTTTCAGTCCCAGGAAAACACTTTATTTCGCGTCTCCATTAATATACCACAACATTCTATGCCAAAAATAAACTGATACTGTCCTTTAATCGAACAAGTAAACGACATTAAAAACCTTGGTCTATATTTAGATTCTTGGAAAGTGCGTATTAGCTACTTAGCAGACAAACTAGTACAATATGTAAGGTTATTTTATGTAATGAATACTGTATGTTTTTCAGTTGAAGACAATATATTTTGCCTTAATTAGTTCTAAGCTTGAATATGGACTTTGTGTGTGGAGAGAGGAATGATTGAATGATTAAAGGATTAACGGATTAACGGATTAAAGGATTAAATGATCAAATGATGAAATGATTAAATTATTAAATGATAAATGAAAAAATACAAGTCATTGAGCTTAAACTAAGGAAAAAATCAGTCTTCTCTGCCTTAAAAAAACGTTGCAAAGAGTAAAAAGAGTGCTTAATGAGCCAACGTTTCACAACTAATTTAAAATTTGTTGAATCTAAATTTCTTGCTTCCAAGGGCAGAGCATTATACAGTCGAACACTTGAAACAGGAAAAGATTGTGCTGTTTTATTCAGTCTACATCTGGTGACAAAAAGGTCACAATTGTTTCTTGTGGAGTAACTGTGAACGTCATTGTTGGTTGCAATTTCCTCTTCTCTAGTCTTGATTGTTAGGAGGCACTGAAATATGTATATATTGATGACGGTCATGACCGCAGGATTAGCAAACAAAGGTCTACAGTCTTCCAGATGATGTTCCCCACTAAGTAGCCTGACAGCTTTTTTTAGAAGAAGGATCCTGTCGACCCCATTGGAATGGCCCTAGAGGCTTGTACCATAACTCACATGAGACTGAAAAAAAGCGTGGAAGGCTTGTTTGACAAAATGTTCAGACATATCTGAGGCTAGACGCCTTAGAAGATAAAGCACTCTACTCCGTGACGTGGTATTTCGTCAAGTGGTGATTCGGAAAACCACTCAACCATAACATTTAGTGGAATTTGGGATTAGTAACTAACTACCTACCTGCGCACTCGTGGTCTTTCGTCAAGTCGAACATTTTACAGGTCTACAATACAACTAATTGGGTGTTCAGATAAGGAGTAAACACCCTCCTATCTTATCCCTTGTATCTGTTTTGATCATAGTTTTCCTAATATCAAAGTTTTTGTGTAAAAGTTTTCTAACCAAATATCCTACGCAATCTGAGTGTAGCCTACATTTCGGCTATATTTTTCCGTAAATTTAATAACCTAAGTACTGTTAGTACGGATTAGGAAGCGTAAAGAGTCGGTATACTGACAGTAATGTATATACCGTATTGCATTTCATTGACATGAAGTAGGCTATATTAAACCGACATAGCATGTCAAACAAAAAACAACTGTAAATTTAATATACTCGTAAACCAGGCCGGCACCAAGCTAAGCTCTCAAGCACCGTTGACGTGATTAGAGCGTGATTTGACCGAATGGTAAAGCATACACTCAAACATTTCTAGCATATTGCTCGCTTCGCTTGCCTCTCTTTCATCTCGCTCGCATTTTGTGTTTATCGTTATCTTTTATCACTATAACCCCCCTCAAAACATAACTTCGGACACAGAACATATATACTCTTCATATTCCTAAAGTGTTTCAGGGCCAATCAGAAATGGTATCCAGAAGTTTTGACGTGAAAGTAAGGACAATAATACTTTTAAGTTTATGAGAAACCACCAGACCACCACACCTGAATCTACTATCAAATGTTTAAAATATTTTCCCTCACTTCGAAGTCTAATAACTCGCTCAAAAAATATGATAAAATGAGGCACCGACAACAGTGTACCGTAACCGGTCAGTGGCATCACCGTCTACCTGCTCTCCACCTGCTAACTGCGTCGTAATTTCCGACCCTCGTCAAAATTTCGGGTTGACAAAACGCCACATATTTGTTATTTGTGCATTAAGTAATTTTGCGAGGAAAAAAGGCGATCAAAATTTTTATTTTAAATCACAATAACAGAGAAATTTTGTTTACATCAATAGAGTAAATACAACAAAACAAAAGGTACAAAAATCAATTAAAAACACAAAGCAAAAGTGTTTTGATATGAGCGAGGATCAAAAAGACACTTTAGGGACGAGTGATGAACAATACTTTTTGTCATGATGCAAGTAGAAGGAGTGGTTAAAATGGTTAGTTAGTTAATTTAAAACTTGTTGTAAAATATTTTAGAGAATTATGGTGTCAAACGCTACAGTTTTTATTTTTCATTGTTTTGTATAAACACCTGTTCATTTGATTTACCATTGCTAGTGTTATGATTCGATATTAAATCGACACATCGCACTCAATCTAAAGTTAAATTACCTGCGATTTAGATTGATATCCGAGTTTAGTCGTTGTATCGACCATAAACAATAATTGAACAAATCATTCAATTTCAACAAAACCATTGGACTAGCTGATGTCCATGCCACGAAAAGATCATTAAATGATCTTTTTCTCCCTAGGGAGAAATAGATCATAAAAACAATCCTTTATTTACCTGGGTTAAAAAGTGACACTTTAGAACTGTCAATGCATGTGTCTAAAGCAGCTGTTTTCGGAGCTAAATAACAAAAAGGTTTTTATACTGATTTTCTCTGAAATCCGACAATCTATATCGCTTAGAGGATAGTCTCAATCCCAAGTTTATGTTAATATGCTACAGTAAATATAATTCTATAAGCACATATTATACCTGGGCATTCATTTTCAAATTTTTGTACAAAATAAGTTTACTTGAGAAGAAATTAAGAAGAAACTTTAATAATTTGTAAATGACACATATAAAGTTAGGGCACAATTTTAATGGGTAGTTTTCCTGCCAAACGTATTATTTTTAACCTTTTTACCTGTATCAAAACTCCATCTTTTTTTACCACCTTTCGCCCGTTCATTAAATCAACACACAAGGGTCGTTCCAGTCAACAAGTTAAAACAATGAAAACTCACCTTTGACACTTCCTCCGGAAATGATCAATCGCTTGACTTGCTTCAGAAAGTCAGGATTGAGCTCCAGAGCCAACGCTATGTTTGTCAAAGGTCCGAGGGCTATAACAGTGATTTCACCTGGAAAAGACGTAGCCTAGGTAAGAATGAATGAACAGTGCTTTATCTTTCTTTGATTGTTACAACATCAGGTCTCACTTAAGAGGCCTGTTATTAAAAAACTCGGACAGTTTGGTTAAAATAACCGTCAGCTGGTTGACAACGTTTCTAAAAATATAAAATTAAGACTCCAATATTTTTAACACAATAAATCACCTTTTTTTAAATTACTAAGAAAAAGACATAACTATTCGAAATGATTTAATAAGATTTAATAAGAATTTTAATCCCATTAAAACATAAGATGGTATTTACTTGTTATAATGGTCGCAATTTCGTACGGTATTTTAATCATCAGCATAACATTTATATTGTTTTGTCAAATAAATAAGTAAACAAAAGATGAAAATACACAGTCACACTTATTTCAATATTTTCGGGATATCACTCAAATTTCATTCACAGCGAATGTATTCTTTATAGACGTGTCACCAAAGCACACTGTTTACGTCAAAGCACGTCTCAAATAACGCACGAGCCATTACAAGATGTCATTATGTACCTTACAACATTTCTTTAAAATTAAGATCTAAGGCTTCCGGTTTACACCGCGTCACAGTTGAAATAAAGTTACAGGTAGACGTTCCGACCTCGATGTGGAGAGTCATCCTCAGTAGCTGGTTGACTGGCTGAAACAGGTTCAAATGTGACCGGAAGCCTTAGATCTTAGCGATGACACCGGCCGCTAAAGCTTAAAAGTTAAGATTTCTTCAAATTTACTATTTTTGGGGCTCTTTTAGTTTTAAATAGGTATTTAATCTGCCACTAAAACAAATTGATTTTTCACAAAAACCATTTTTATGCAATTGCACTGCCATAAAACAAACGTGTTTACAAGATTCGACACAATCCGTTTTGTAAACAACCAAAAATTGATAAACGAAGCGTTCTTAAAAGAAGGTCTTCTTGATGTCCTTTTTATTTTGACCCCACACATCCAATCTCAAAGTTTGCGACACCCTCTTATGAATAACCTCTAGAACAATACTAGTAGACAATTTGTTCGTAAACTACTCGTATATACATGTAAAACAGGTTTTTACACAGTCTACACAGTTTCTATTCACAACCTCTGGGTAAAACTGTATAGCACTTTGTTTGTACGTGTATATGAAATAAATGACTAACCTGGATTTTGCTGTACGATCCTTGCCAGGAAGACAGCAGCATGTTCAGTTGCAATATGTGACGCTGTTGTAGGGTATCCGGAAGTGACGTCAGCTAACCCATCTGTCCCGAAATAGTAGTCGCTCTCAGGGGAGACAAGCAGTCCAAAGTTGTTTCCGGTATATACTGGCACCTATGACCAAATAAACCGATTTGTTATTATATCAAGTATATCAACAATAAATCAATCATAACCTAATTTATTTATACAGGGTGAGTTTAAATGTCCCCCTCCCCATCTTAACTTTTGAAAAAGGAAATAATTTTTAAAATCTTTTATGGATTGTTTTTATTTTACTTTAAAGTTTATTTTGGCGTACTTTGCGGCACCTAACTACCACCCAAAAACCGGGGGGAGGGCCCCCTACATTTTAAAAATATAAACCCCTTGTGGCACCTTACAGGAAAGAAAATTTGAATACAAATCCAACGACGCAAAGACAATTTTTTTATCTCGACTCGTTTTTTGTAATACTTATTTGAAGAGTACAACACATTTTAATGACAAATATTTTTTTAAATTCGTAGAACTCTCTTGTTTTAGTCTTAAAGTTGGAGCATTTTTGTGTGTTTATTTGGGAAATAGTGGTCAGTAAAAATTGCGGTCGTTGAATGATATAGTGATTAGAAACAAATGGACATTGCTTTGGTGTTCTGAAGATATGTTACTTCTGCTTGCTGGAAACTATTTAGTTTGTGTGAATACTTTATGGGCTATTGCTTTGTGTGTGATATACAGAGCGATTGAAACTAGACCCAAGGAACAATATCATAAAGTACTATCATCTAGTAATATCTTAAACCCGGTGTCCTTAAACCAAATATAATTTTGAAAATAACAACCTCTGCATGTTGTGTCTATGTGTATGCAGAGAGATACTCGTAAACTCATAATGTATACATTCGAAAAACTAACAGCTACATATTGTATGGTGAACGCTAGAAAATCCTAGACAAAACTAACGTAGGCGGTGCGTTAATTAAAAATTACGAAAACATTCGAATTTTTAAAACTATTAATATTATATCATGTTCAAGGTTCCCAAAATTGAGCGTAGAAGGCACTAAATGAGCCTATGGGGTCATGTGATTGAAGAGCTCTGTACCGTATATGGAAAAATTCTCTGACATTAAAATTTAAGTCGAGAGTTTTTGAACACTCTCGACTTAAATTTATTAGTAAGCAATACTTTAAACCCTACAAAGGTTAACGTTTGTATGTACCTCATAGGTGTCTGCTACAGTAAGAACCTTGAGGACGTTGATGCCCACATTGGAAACGTTAGTGTTACCCCTGACACATGTAATTCCTACGACGTTGACACGAGGGTCACCAAGCACCGTGAGGAGTGCTACAGCATCGTCCACTCCGGGGTCTGTGTCTATGATGACCGGCAACAGTTCACGACGGGCTAATCTGCCAGCATCCACACCTAGCAGACAAGTCACCAAGTATGTTGCACTGGAACATATAACCATTTAAATTAAGTCTTAGGCTTTAGCGGCCGGCGTCATTACTAACTAAGGCTTCCAGTATAGACCGCTCGATGGGCTATTTCCAACTTCTATAGCGCCAGACGTTTCGCTCATTTTGCAATGGAACATCCTCAGTGCAGGACTTGCTGATGCTCCATTGCAAAATGAACTAAACGTCTGGCGCTATAGAAGTTGTAAATAGCAAATGGAGCGGTCTACACAGGAAGCCTTAGTTAGTATATAGCCATTTGGTTGTCATCATTTTACAATGGTTACCCAAAGGACCAATCACCGTTAGGAGTGCTACAGTATTACATTATATTACCTATATTATTATAACTAAATAATAACCATACAGCACACATCATTGGTGACCCGCCTCACTTCTGTGAGTTTTATTGTTCAAATAATAAATGTGTATTATGGTTATTTCATTCAACCTTCAACTCCTTTCAACTTCAAAATTGTGTGTAGAACCAGGACTCGGACTCACCAGGCGAATCTTTACATTCTATCTATTTAAGCCATCAAACTCTGAAGTATTCAATCTGATGTTTTACTGACAATAGGGACTTGATCATAAGGTTCTTTGTATGACAAACATCACTAAGTATATTGTCTAATTACTTATATGTTTAAATCCCTGAAAAACTCACAAATTACTAAACAGGATTTTACTAACAAATTGTGAGGCGAACCAGTACTCAAACCTCCAGATCTCTCATCTAAATAATTGAGAACAATTACCGAAAGTCAAAAGACTTTCATTTAAGTTTGTTCAGAAAAGATGGGTTACAGTAAAAATGCCGAAGTAATTGTGACTATAAAAGTAAAATTTATTGTACGCTTTGCTTCTAAAACACAATCTATAATGATTCTAAATCAATGTGCTACAAGTGAAAAAAAGCTTTCAGGTTTCAGAAGGAATCAAATAGGCTATCACAACATACCAGGCAAACAGCTGATGAGTCTCAAAAATCATACCTGGATATCAAAAGAGCCACACTGGCCTCTAACACAAGAGAAGGTAAGAATGTCGAATTTAAAAAAGTCGAAGCAAGTTCCATAGTTTTGCCGCCTAACCACAATGGTCAGTCTTTAAGAGAGGGACCACATCGAGGAAAGTCTCTATCACTATTACTTTGCTAGATATGAATTAAACCCAACAGTAAAATTTGGAGTATTTATGAAAAAGATGTTTGCTATTTTGCTTTTTCTATTACCAATGTTACACCTACCATTTATTTCTACCGACTACTGTAGGCAGAGCAGTTAATTTAAGCAATCTTATCATGCTGACCTATTTAGTGTAATATACCACACACACGACCGGAAAACCTTGTCAGAATTTGTCAGATTTTATACTTGTATCAAGCCCACCTGGGTTGAAAGTTTTACTATGCATAGCAAGGTTTTACTAAATTGTTATGTAGTAACTGAGGAGTTTACTCCTCCTAAGTTGTGTGCAGTTATTTGAGACGAACACAAGGTCACGAATTAAATCAAGGTCTAGAATACAGAAGTTGCCTTTCATCAAAATACGAATTTGAGTTCATGATAATAATTAACGACGAACTGTGTTACATTGGATTGAAAACTATAAAAGGGTATAACAAATTCTGGCAATCTAAAAGAACTGGTTTATCATTTAGATTTTCTATTTATCCAAAACTTCCTTTTCTCATGCACCCGAAAAATGCCACTTTCGGCATTAGTAGTCTAATAAAATATAAAATTATATCATAATAAACTATTATAAAAGACACTCTTTAAATTTTATACTTCAGGCATGGAAATATTCTAATCGTTTACAGAGTTATTGTTTGTTCAGAAGAAATACATTAACTATTAAAACTACGCTTAAAATGGCAGCTTAAATTTAATTAATTAAGTCTTTTTTGGTTTGTCCTATGACGTTCAGTTGTTTGTGATGATATTTATAAATAACTCTATTTCCACAAAATTCAGTCCATATTTTTCATGAAATGCAACTTTGAAAACTAACCATATTCACAGGCTCACATACCAGTATGTCTTATGTTACATCTCTCCTGTTTAATTCGATTTAGTTCTGAGTAAAGTCTTTGAAAAGCTGTTTAGACTTTTGATACATTCAATATTTTATCAGAAACCCGGTTTTATCCACGATGGATGCTGTATCAGAGCTTATTTACTGTATGAAATACCTTAATTGATCTAGGCCTTCGATTGTGTAGACCATTCTATTCTCATGAATAGATTAGAAAACATTATGGTGTTATCGGTGTCCGGGGGTAACTGGATACAGTCTTATCTATAACCGGACACAATTGTTAAGTTTTCACGCTTAATATTGGTGTATGTGTCTCATCTCTTGTTTAGTCAGATGTTTTTGTTTCCTTCTACGACTTGTGTTCAAGTTATTTGTGACAATATTTATAAATAACTCTATTTCCTCACATTGAAAATGGTTGACCTTCACCAAAGTTGCGTCTGGTATATTCTGTTTACGAAAACTAGGTAATCGTCCTAATATATTCTCACCTAAATTATGGAATTATGTTTTTAGTGCTCCTTACATTTTGAATGCAACGTTTAAATTTTTGCCGTGAAATTTTAAAAGGTCTATGACTCTTCATTTACATTTTTGAGACTATTCTGTATTGCCGCTTTAGGTTTGCCTTTGCAGGGAGCTCATACAAGAGTATAAAACGAGAATCAGAAACGATTTTCGTGTTCAGCAACATAGAACTAAATTATTTAGTAAATTACCTTCTCAAATTGGTGCAAAATCTTTTAATTCATTGCAGTGGATATAAAATTGGAAAATAACCAAAATTTGTTCAAAAGCGATTAAAGAATTATTTAGTAACTATGCATTTTACATTTTGATATAGCTCTAAACCAAATAAACCATTCGAATCTAATAGCAATAATTTTACCTTTGAGTGAATGTGCGTATTGACATGCTTGCGTGCATGTGTGTGAATGAATTACAACATGTTGTTTTTTTTTGCAACACATATTTTGTATGTAAATTGCAAATAAATTTATCTATTATATTATTTTTAAATATTTATGTTTTGTTGAATTTTTTTAATGGTTAAGTTTAACAAACATTACAAACCTGCATGGCTACAAATCTAACGTCATCACGAATAGAACAAAATTACAAGCTAGTTTATGGATACACATTTTACATACGAAAGCTTGGGCAATGGGCATATCCTGTTCTATTATGCAGCAAAGCAGTAAAAGTGATAAAAATTGTAATCATAAATGTGCAAGTAAATACCTTTATGTTCGAAACCAATTAACATTATTCACTACCGTACACTAAGTCGCCCTCAAATAATTTATGGCGCTGCACGGACCGCTTTTACATCTTTGTGACTGCCTCTCAAACTTATCAGCACTGTACATTCGGCTGTAAGGGAATTCCAATTTGTTCTAAGGGAATTCTAAGAGCCGCCTCTCCCTATCCTGAGGGATGTAAATAACAGCTCCATGACGCCATTTTACTTCGTTATCCCCAGCATTGTCCGGGAGGAAGAGTTACGACGGTGGTAAACCACATTTAGAGTCCTGCGGGGTTAAAACTCACCCCCGGTGCCGCCATAGTTGTAAACTTTACAGCCCGGAGCCCAATAGGGAGTTTATCCTACAATATATCAAGAATTGTGTGTGCGGCCCCGAATGCAGAGTGCGCGGTTTTTCCTCCTGTTTTGACCCTAGAGGCTGTAAAGGCATAAATAAACACTGATGTGGCCGCGTGGGAATTGGTCGCGCTCCAGACCGCAGTAAATTTGTTACTTAGTTTCGGGAATTTATTTGCTTTATCAGTCCCCATTGAACTCAAGTTTTATTTAATGTAACGATTTATTTTGCTTACCGATTCTTTGGAAAACAGTGATAACCTACTCTCGGACCAAAAAGTATACTAATCTAAAGTATAGACAGATCTCTGTGGCGAAACCAATGCGCACGTCTGAAGGAAAACTGAACGAATCTGTTCAGTGTCTCTTATTGCTAAAGTGTCACTTTTATCCCAGGAAAATAAAGTATTGTTTTGATGACGTTTTCTCCCTAAGGAGAAAAAGACCATTTGATGATCTTTTGTGACATGGACATCAGCTGGTTCAACGAGTTTGTTTTGAATTTTAACACTGACTTATAGAAATCAGTGTAACAGCTGTATCCTCAAAATATTATAGTTCAGAATGCTGATAATATTTAACAAACAACGGCTGCGCCTCGGACGTTAACTTGACCTCGTGTCAAAATTGTCACTTTAGGACCTAGTGATGAAATATACTACTATCGTTTTTTATTAAATACTTGGTATGACAAAGAGAAAACCCTACTGAACAAGGTAAAATAATCGTCAAAATACTGAACAAAATAACAACATAATACTGTATAAAACTCTAAATATAGGTATTACTACCAATTTTATGCGTTTTGAGCTTGGCCCATAAATAGAAAGAAGTGTTATGAGATTGGTCCTTGGCAAAAGTCTTTCAAATGAGACACGTAGGGTTTAATTTGTTGTGTATATTTCTTAAGTAATTTGGCAATCAATCGTAACATTTGATTCCAGCGTGTCGATTTTTTACTACTATTTTTACACTATATTAGTAAGACCTATTTCTTGTATAATTTTGGTAAATTTTATTTACTTTTATCAGGTTACTTTTATTAATAAAAAAACTATAGTTTAAACATATGAAACCAAATTTTAAAATTTCATCTACTCAAATTTTGGGGTTTAAATTTAGACAAGGCTCTTAATTATAAGGCTTCAGAATAAAAGTCACAAAAGATTTATATTCCGAATCAAAGATCATTTATAAATCAATAAAATACTAAGTAACACGATCTTTGATAACCCTAAAGTATGGGTCTGATTTCAGTGCATTAGGGATTGCAATGTTCGAGTCCATAGATACAAAGAAAATTATACATCAAAATTTGCAGAAAAACGTTCCATATAGGGTTACTTGTTAAATTATTAAAACTTTAAACATGGAACCATATTTTCATATTTTTATTTCAGTTGGAGGATGAATATGCAAAATTTCTAGAACTACGATTCAAATAAACAAAGATATTAAATTTATTTAAACATTGGAAAAAATGTTGGCTTGGACAGGAATAAATTTTAGGTTTTACTTGAACCCATGTTAATACATGTTGAATGTCAAAAACTAAGGATCTTTACATTTTATGAATCGTACAAGCATGACAGAAAAGTTTGGGACACTATTCTGGATTAAGGTAAAATGAATTGCAAGAAGACATTTGACATCAATAAATTGTCCTGGCATGAACCGGATCCATCAATACAAGATGATTCAAGTAAACTTTGCTATCAAAATTTGTTATACAGTATAAACCTAAATGTTTTGAAAAATTTGTTTTTCAAATACAATGTAACTAATTGTTAACAAAAATAGGTGGTCAATAATTTACTGAAACTAGGCATGTGAGGATAGTTGTTTCCAATAAATTTTGCTGTGATATTTCCTGTAGTATATAATTAGTATTTAGGAAGCCTATAATATATAATTAGCTTTTAGATACATAAGTTACTACCGTATGCATTAATAACGTATGTAGGGCATCAAAAGAAGTTTACTCTTTCGATGCTCATAAAAGCTTTTGAGTGAAAAATTTTAAAATATTTTTGTAGCCCATTGATGTGCCCACAACCCTTAAAATAAAACTACATCATACACTCTAACAGTGAAAAGTTAAAATAGGTGGGACACGCACCTCATAAGTGTTTTGATGAATTTACTACCGAAGATACCATGAATATATGAAGATACCGAAGTCTAATAAATGAATATAGGCTACTACGTGTTCTCTTATACTTTGAATTATACCTAAACTTACTAATATTGATCTGTTTGCTGTGTATCGATATGAGAAAGTTCTTTTTAGGCAGATTAAGTAAACAATATTGGCTTAATTGACTATTAAGCAACGGTATAGTATTATTTTGAATAAATGCAAAGATCCAAAGACGGCCGAGTTTTCAAGTGATTTCGTCCCACTTGCACGCTTCAGTGAGTGTTGATTCATTGGTCTAAAACGTGTAATTTTTTAGACATTAACTTGTAAAATACATAATAAAAATAAATAAATAAAATAGTTTAAAAATACTAAAAAGTACAAATAAATATAAAAGATATATTCAAAATATACTTTAAAACATCTATTTTACACTAACAGTTTGGGAGTCTCGATATGTGGCTCTGGTATATCTACTAAAATAGCAACACTATCATATATTATGACTAGAATATGTGACTTTAGGCATTCCATTTTCCTTTTCAATCTGTTGTTATAGTATTTATCTATACAGCACTCAAGATCTATTGACACTTGTTTATAACATTGTTTATGACAACATAAGTTTGTTATTTACTTGTATTGAAAGTGTCTCCTTGTAAACACAATTCTTTGTACACTGTATTAATTAGTTTATCCAAGTTAAACTAAATCATTATAATGTCTAACTGCACGAGTTAATCATTACTCTGTACATAAACATAACTATAAACACATTAGGTTATGGGCCCAGAAAAGGTAGGCATTTACTTACCTCCTTATTTTTATAAAGGTTGAGTTATATTTAAAAGGTTTTCTTGTCTAGTAAAAGTGTTACAGTTCTTGTCTAGTAAGTAGTACAGTAAACTACCAAATTGGCTCATTGAATAAGGATAACTACGACACTTGGAAACTTCAAGCACAAGGAATCCTAATAAAATCAAATATTTGAAAATATGTAAGTGGCGAAGAAAAATGTCCAGCCAATAACAAAGAAGAGGAAAAGAAGACATGGTTGAACAATGACCTAACAGCTAAGTCAGACTTGATCTTCATAACTTCACCTGGTGAGCTTAGAAATATAAAGCAATGTACCACATCTAAATATGTCTGGGATACTTTGAGCAACATATATTTATCAAAAAGCTCATAAAGCTACCTTGTTAAGAAATTAATAATTAAGAAAATGACAGATGTTGACAATGTTAGAAATCATTTAAATGAGTTTATCAATGCTGTAGGTAAACTTGCTGAGCTAGACATAACAATAAATGATAATCTACTGAGCATAATGATACTTTACAGCCTAATTCCACTTTTCAAACATTTTACAATTGTCATTGAATCTCGTGATGTTTTGCCAAAGCTTGAGAATTAGAAAATAAAAATCTTGAAGAGTTTGATGCTAGGAATAAAATTCACCTTACACCTCTGAGGATGCATTCTCGTCTAAAAGTTCAAATACAAAAAATAAATATAAGAATAGTTTTTCTAAACAGAATGTAAAAGGTGCAAAAGAAAGTGTGGAAGTAAGTCTAATCACAGCACTGACAAATTTGGTCAAAACCTAAACTGAAACAAAAACAAAGTGAGAGGGAAGCACTTCACATGTGCAAAAACAAAAACATGTTTAAAACCGGAATGAAAACTCCTCTTACAGCAGACTCTCACACTTGTCTCTGACCACTCAACATATATTTTAGCTAAAGGTGTAGTGAAAATTGAAACAACATGAAACTGTAACAAGTTCGAAAAACACACTTCTTCTTCAGACTTGACTACAAACACTTACAATCAGTAAGTAAAATAACCGACCTCAGCTACACTGTAAATTTGACAAACAAAATGCTTCCGTCCTTGACTCAAATGAAAAGTGAAACTAAAGCCAATAAAATAAACGGACTTTACTATGTAGAAGTTGACCAAACCGAAAATCTAATCTCGTAAAGATAGAGACTTCTAATTTTCAGCATTCATCAAAATTTCTAAGACCTTCAAAATCAGGTGTCACTCGATGTTCACCACTCGCATAAAAGGGAGTTCCTCTAAAATGCGCTGAAAAAGCTGGTTAAAAGTTATTAAGGCGTTTCCACACTTTTGCCTGACCCTGTATAACGATTGTAGCCATGTTTCAATCTAAGAAATCATGAAGCCTATTTGTTGTAGAGACAACTGATGTTCTACAAGTTCATAAGGTTGAATAGTACCATTCAACTGAAATCTGCCCAGCACTCTCGCTGGGCTATGGAATAATGCTGCGACAAAATGAAGTCGTTGAACGCACTAAAGATTAATAGATCCTCTTTAAAGAAAAAATAAACTGTATTTTATAGTTACTCGTATGATACGAGTTTATATTTTACATTATGATGTTGACATTGTGGGTTTAAACAAACTTAGACGGGAGGGCTTATATAAAATAATAAGGAAGAAGGTTGACATTGTATTTGAACTAATTACCAACAAAACCGAAAGGAGTTAAGGATAAGAGTGACGTTTCAATTTGGATTCTCTTCGGTTTAAAGCTGCAGTTTCCTGTCGAAGTTAATCGAAATATTCAATTTATTTACATGTGGGTGTCCTTATCGTTATTAGTCTTTTGCCTGTTAATGTCGGGTTGTTATTGTCGTAATTTAATGAAATATTAATGTGTTAACCAATGATATAAGAGGTTGAGGAGTAGAGAGGACTTACTTTGCCACGTTAAAGAATATAAACCTTTATCTAACCTTTTTTGCCTTTTTACAAAGTCACAGATTCTTATGACAAATTTGTAAATCTGGCATTTACACAAGATCAACTACAATGACTGCCCTAGTTGCTAAATAGGCTAAACCGGACGCTCCTTTAAATAACCCGGAACACACTCAACTGCTCAAATATAACAACCAAAACCTCTATAAAATCGTCGTTTGTCGTTGCTTGTTGCAGTCCAATCACACGTGCACAGGCATAGAGGAGAATTTAACGCGCGTGTCATACATTTTTTGTTCACTTGGCCAAGTACAATTATTTCAGTGTTTTCCCTCGTGTTTTGTTCGTGCGTTGTTTATTATTTATCTAAATATTTACTCTTTTGATGACCTTCACGGCAATTTTATGTAACACCAATAATCACGCTTTTGTGTACCTGAAGATGACTACAATATGAGTGGTTGAAACGTATTCGTCGCAATTCACCAACGTGTAGGATTACAGCTACGACGGACCTCTAAAGGTAATTTACCTATGAACTACATTGAGGTTCCATAATCCGGAGGCCACAAAATCATGAAATTGAAGAAACACGGATATTTTGGATTTTGAAACAAATGATGAAGTCATAGATTGTAAAGAAGAGTTGCAAATATTATACCCTGTTAAACTATAACACCCAAATATATTTATCATCATCCATTCAATTAATAGAAATTATTTGGAATTATAAACCATATGAAAATAGCAAACTACACTAGAAGTTCCAGAAGGGTCAGAATGGGTGCTTATTTCATGATCCCGGGTCTGGTCTCACCATGCTGACGGCATGAATATCTCATTTCCCCAAAGGAAATTTGATAAAAAATCCCGATTAAAAACCCCGTGTTTCTCTGATCTGTCGCATGTAATGATGTATTTTAAGAATGTTCTGTTTGGGTTTCTCAAAGTACGCTTGATAAAATGAAGCGAAAAATTTCAGTATAGTTTTCGAACGGCATTAGTTTGGTTCTTGATTGAAGTAGTACCTCAGTCGCAAAATTGTCGGATAGGACAACCTTCCTCCCCCCTGATCTTGAATAGCAAGTACGCGTAATAGTGACGAGAAGTAAAATGACTGAGTAATTTTGCTTTGATAGATTGAAAAGGAAAATGGAAAACCTAAAGTCACATATAAACGTCATAAGTTATTCTTGTGTTATTTTGTTAGTTATACCAGAGCCACATATCGAGGCACCCAAACTGGTAGTGTAAATAGACGTTTAAAGTCTATTTTACAAGTTCATTTCAAACTATATCTAACAAAAATTACACGCTCTTAGACCAATGAATTACACTTACCGAAGCATGCCAGTGGGACGAAAATCACTTGAAAACTCGGCCTTTTTGGATCTTTGCATTTACACAAAACAATACTATACCGTTGCTTGGTTACCAATCAAGATAAAATTGTTTACTTAATCGGTCCAAAAAGAACACTTTTATATAAATACACAGCAAACTTCGATTCAATATAATTATGTAAGTTTAGTACTAAGTTATACTATTACTACTAGTAAGCTTACAAATAATGTAAATATTTTGAGAAATAAACTTCATTTATTCATTTCAATGGTTGTAGGAGCACATCTCGGGCTGCAACATTATGTTCAAATTGTTTATACATAACTTATTTATACATAAAGGCAAAAATAGAAGGGCTGTAAATTTGTATAACAAAAAATTAAGTTTATGCAATTTTAATTTTTTTCCTGGAGGACTGGAGGTTGTATTTTTTCTTTTTAGCAATAAAATTGTTGGAAGATTGAACGTTAATTTGGAAGGTGTAAACTATAATCTTGCGTAAAACAAATAAAACTTTATTTCATTGCCTAAAGAGTAATGTCATTTGCAAAAGATAAAAAGTTGGCTCATTTGTACGTTACCATACGTCAAGATTGAGAAAGCAATCCGTCAATGTACTGATGTATAATCAAAACCTGTCTAAAAATGATATTGTCTGACTTCGAGTGGTCTAACGGGGCCTATACATACATAATAACAATTGAGTGATTTGGCCCTAAATATTGTAAACACCATTGTGAAAGTACGGTATAAATACTAAACAAACCGTTTTGTCCAAAAGTATTAGAACAAAACAAAAAGAGTAGATGATTAGTAGATGTAAGTATAAAGTTGCTTACATTGTTTGTATGTTCAACAGTTACTTTCTACTCACAGCTATAAAGTATTCAGCAAGCATCAACTCAGCGGTGCTTGGGAACGCCCCTAAGGTTCGTACATTCAAAATGGCCGCTCTCCCTTGGAATGAAATGAAGGAGTAGAGTTCCATTCAGAAGCAATAAACCTTTAATGCTCGATTTCGCCGTTTATAGATGCAATGGACGACAGGGGGCCATTGTAAGTTTAATGCTACCGTAATTTAATTTGTAAGAAACATACAAATTCAGTACATGACTCCTACGTTACAATTAAAAGGGTATATTAAAACTATCGTTTAAACAGTTTTTTAATTTTCATACAATCTTGTCAATCAATAAAAATAAAACTTTAAGTAAACGTCTTAATTTCTTTGGACATATTTTTCTGCGGTTTAAAATCATTCGTAAGGTTGACAGTTTTACAGTTTTGCTCATTCTGATGAACGAGAAAACGTTACAAACATCCAAATAAAGTACCTCTTTAAACCTAATTCCATCTAGTATGGTTGACTTGAGCAAAGTACAGATGGTAATCGTTGCTATTAAGTTATTCGAGCATTTCATTCTTCTAATATCGTGATACGAGTACAATAATTTCAAACTTATTAAGACACAGGTTTGGTACAGACAAATAGCTAACAGATAACCATTGGTTTGCACAGATCAGGTTTTGTGTTAGTGCCTGAGTTAGCTATTTAAGGAAACTTATTCTCGCACATAAGTCAGCTACATTAATACGGCTAATTTTGCTTGTAATTTTTAACTAAGTAGATCATAGTTTTTGTCTATATTACATTCAATATCATTATTTAAAGCTATCCAATATGTTAAAAGCTGGATCTTATAAGTTATTTAGAATTTAAAACATCAAACTGTCTTATAAAGAAATAATTGTTTAGTTCTGAGGCCTTTCAAATGCATGGCATTCATCGTCAGAACTCTCAGCAACTGAAGGAAACAATTATTTTAAACTAATAGTAATTAACACATGTTACGAACTATAAAATGATTGAAAAATAAGATATTGATGCCGTCAGCATGGTAAGACCCAGGCCCGGGACCATGGGAAATGAGCACCGATCCTGACTACGTATATACAGGGTTTTATATGTCCCTACCTTACCTTAACTTTTTGAAAGAGGAAAAATTTAGAAAATTGACAATAAATCTGTTTTTTCAAATTTTGAAAAATAGTATAATGACAGCGTCCATTTATTTGCTTACAAATGAAACACGTTTTGAGCCGCCATTTTGTACAGGAACGTCGTAAAAGTCTTTTAATGGTATCAATGAGTTTGTATTTGTATACCCTTTCAAATAAAATATCACAAGGGGAGGGCTCGTTTTTAAAGAATTTAGGGGGGCCCTCCCTTCCCCCCGTTTTAGGTGCTGAGTGGGTAGCGAATAATACCTCAAAAAAATTCAGGACCTTCAAAAAACATTCCCCAAAGGGTTTTCAAAATTTTACCTCTTTCAAAAGTTAAGGTGAACTGAATTCGGTACATGTTCCTCTTGTAAATATCTCGACCAATTTCCTTTCCCAGCAAAATCGGACTTTTGGAACCCCCTTTTTTGGGGAGATTTTCACCAAAAAAGGTTGTTATTATCTCTAAAACCGTAAATGTCGTTCGAATTTGATGATATTTAAAATAAATATATATTTTGTTGTTGTACATCAATATCAAGTTATTTCAAAATGGGGGCAAAAATAATGAACTCACTACTAACAGCGGTATGAGCAGTCCTATTTAAATGATAGTTGAAATGTGTTTCGCTTCAAGATATACAATAAAACTTGGCCTAGGCCGAAGCTAGGCTGTGAGCGTGGCGAACAGCCTCGTGACGCCCGTGGTTAGAACGACCGAATTCCAAAGCGAGGCTGTGAACGGAGCGAATTAGAGTAATAAATTGCAAAATAAATTTGATATACTCATACTAGCGGTGCTTGCTGAGTGTCGGCCTGGTTTTGCACACACTGTCAGTAATATTTTATTTATTACTAAAGAAATTTGAAGACAACATCTTTGGACTTGAACCCGGGTCTCTCACTTGCCTGGTGATTATGGTGACACTACACACCATAATGTGAGAACCCGGGTTAAGGGTCTTCAAATTTCGTTAATCAATAATATTAGCTATATTTAGCGTTTATAGAAATGTAAGATTTAATCTTTGATTTATTTACAAATGCATAAATGTAATTTAGCTTTGAATGTGTGTGTTATGTAATCAGCATAGGATTAATTTTGAATTGGGATAGCCTATAGCCCTACACCGTAAATAAGCAATAAGAATTACAAGTTTCTTTGTAAAACTACTTTGAAATACTTAGTCCATAGTAATCTTAGTTTATTCCTTTAACGCCTCCACTTAGATGTCTTCAAGTTAATAAGCAGGTCGTTTCCAAGACTGAATACTGGATTACCAATACAAATCTATATTAAAACCAGGCCGACACGCAGGTAAGCACTGAAACACCACTGACATGAATGAAGCCAATTTCCTTGCAAATTGTTACTATTTATTTATTTGTTTTCTTCAATTTTACATTGACGTGAATACGAACAAAAATATACAAATAAAAACACTATAATTATTAATTCAACACCACAGAACACATACACACTTACACAATTACACTATAGCTTGCTAATTGTAACTCTAGTTCACTACGATCACAGTATCGCTTCGGCCATCCCAGCTTTTGAGCTGTATTACCACGGGCGTCACCAGGTGGTTCGTCACGCTCAACTTTGCTTCGGCCGTCGGCTCCTCAGCTTTTGAGCTGTATTACCACGGGCGTCACCAGGTTGTCACGTGTCATTAACTTTGCTTCGGCCGTCGGCCTCAGCTTTTGAGCTGTATTACCACGAGGCGTCACCAGGTGGTTCGCTCACTAACTTTGCTTCGGCCGTCGGCCTCAGCTTTGAGCTGTATTACCACCGGCACCAGGTGGTTCGTCATTACAACTTTGCTTCGGCCGTCGGCCTCAGCTTTTGAGCTGTATTACCACGGGCGTCACCAGGTGGTCGTCACATTAACTTTGCTTCGGCCGTCGGCTCCAGCTTTTGAGCTGTATTACCACGGGCGTCACCAGTGGTTCGTCACGTCATTAACTTTGCTTCGTCGGCTCCCGCTTTGAGCTGTATTACCACGGCGTCACCAGGTGGTTCGTCACGCCATTAACTTTGCTTCGGCCGTCGGCCTCAGCTTTTGAGCGCAGTATTACCACGTGGGCGTCGTGGTTCGTCACGCCATTAACTTTGCTTCGGCCGTCGGTCTCAGCTTTGAGCTGTATTACCACGGCGCCAGGTTCGTCACGCTGCTTTCGCTTTGTTTCGTCGGTTCTAGCTTTGAGCTGTATTAATACCGGGCGTCACCAGGTGGTTCGTCACGCTCATTAACTTTGCTTCGGCCGTCGGCCTCAGCTTTTTGAGCTGAATTACCACGGGCGTCACCAGGTGGTTCGTCACGCTCATTAACTTTGTTTGGCCGTCGGCCTCAGCTTTTGAGCGTATTACCACGGCGTCACCAGGTGGTTCGTCACGCCATTAACTTTGTTTCGGCCGTCGGCCTCAGCTTTTGAGCTGTATTACCACGGGCGTCACCAGGTGGTTCGTCACGCTCACATCCAGCTTTTGAGCTGTATTACACGGGCGTCACCAGGTGGTTCGTCACGCTCACTTTGCTTCGGCCGTCGGCCTCAGCTTTTGAGCTGTATTACCACGGGCGTCACCAACGTCACGTTCGCCTAACTTCGGCCGTCGGCCCCAGCTTTGAGCTATTACCACGGGCGTCACCAGGTGGTTCGTCACGCCACAACTTTGCTTCGGCCGTCGGCCTCAGCTTTGAGCTGTATTACCACGGTCACCAGGTGGTTCGTCACGCCATTAACTTTGTTTCGGCCGCTTCCTCAGCTTTCTTGAGCTGTATTACCACGGGCGTCACCAGGTGGTTCGTCACGCTCATTAACTTTGCTTCGGCCGTCGGTCTCAGCTTTGAGCTGTATTACCACGGGCGTCACCAGGTGGTTCGTCACGCCATAACTTTGCTTCGGCTGTCGGCCTCAGCTTTTGAGCTGTATTACCACGGGCGTCACCAGGTGGTTCGTCACGCATAACTTTGTTTGCCGTCGGCCCCAGCTTTTGAGCTGTATTACCACGGCGTCACCAGGTGGTTCGTCATTGTTAACTTTGCTTCGGCCGTCGGCCTCAGCTTTTGAGCTGTATTACCACGGGCGTCACCAGGTGGTTCGTCACGTCATTAACTTTGCTTCGGCCGTCGGCCTCAGCTTGAGCTGTATTACCACGGGCGTCACCAGGTGGTTCGTCACGCCATTAACTTTGTTTCGGCCGTCGGTCTCAGCTTTTGAGCTGTATTGTACCACGGCGTCAGGTGGTTCGTCACGCTTAACTTTGTTTCGGCCGTCGGCCCAGCTTTGAGCTGTATTACCACGGCGTCACCAGGTGGTTCGTCACATTAACTTTTGCTTCTGGCCGTCGGCCTCAGCTTTTGAGCTGTATTACCATACCACGGCGTCACCATGGTTCGTCACGCTCATTAACTTTGCTTCGGCCGTCGGCCTCAGCTTTGAGCTGTATTACCACGGGCGTCACCAGGTGGTTCGTCACGCTCATTAACTTTGCTTCGGCCGTCGGCCTCAGCTTTTGCCAGTATTATTACCGGCGTCACCAGGTGGTTCGTCACTGCCAACTTTGCTTCTGGCTGTCGGTCTCAGCTTTTGAGCTGTATTACCACGGCGTCACCAGGTGGTTCGTCACGCTCATAACTTTGCTTCGGCCGTCGGTCAGCTTTTGAGCTGTATTACTACCGGCGTCACCAGGTGGTTCGTCACGTTCATTAACTTTGTTTCGGCCGTCATTCTCCAGCTTTTGAGCTGTATTACCACGGGCGTCACCAGGTGGTTCGTCACGCTCATTAACTTTGTTTCGGCCGTCGGCTCCAGCTTGTATTACCACGGGCGTCACCAGGTGGTTCGTCACGCTTCATTAACTTTGTTTCGGCGTCGGTCTCTCAGCTTTGAGCTGTATTACCACGGGCGTCACCGTGGTTCGTCACGCTTCATAACTTTGCTTCTGGCCGTCGGCCTCAGCTTTTGAGCTGTATTACCACGGCGTCACCAGGTGGTTCGTCACGCTCATTAACTTTGCTTCGGCCGTCGGCCATTTTCAGCTTGAGCTGTATTACCACGGCGTCACCAGGTGGTTCGTCACGTTCATTGCCAACTTTTTGGCGTCGGCCTCAGCTTTTGATATTACCACGGGCGTCACCAGGTGGTTCGTCACGCTTATTAACTTTGTTTCGGTTGTCATTCCCAGCTTTGAGCTGTATTACCATGAGGCGTCACTGGTGGTTCGTCACGTTAACTTTGCTTCGGCCGTCGGTCATTTTGAGCTGATAACCACGGGCGTCACCAGGTGGTTCGTCACGCCATAACTTTGCTTCGGCCGTCGGCCTCAGCTTTGAGCTGTATTACCACGGGCGTCACCAGGTGGTTCTGTCACGCTCAACTTTGCTTCGGCCGTCGGCCCAGCTTTTGAGCTGTATTACCACGGGCGTCACCAGGTGGTTCGTCACGCTCATTAACTTTGTTTCTGGCCGTCGGTCTTCAGCTTTTGAGCTGTATTACCACGGGCGTCACCAGGTGGTTCGTCACGCTTCAACTTCTCTTTGCTTCTGCCGTCGGTCTCAGCTTTTGAGCTGTATTACACGGTCGTCACCAGGTGGTTCGTCGCGCTCATTAACTTTGCTTCGGCCGTCGGCCTCAGCTTTTGAGCTGTATTTACCACGGCGTCACCAGGTTCGTCACGCTCAAACTTTGTTTCGGCCGTCATTCCCAGCTTTTGAGCTGCATTACCACGGGCGTCACCAGGTTCGTCACGTTCATTAACTTTGCTTCGGCCGTCGGCCCAGCTTTGAGCTGTATTACCACGGGCGTCACCAGGTGGTTCGTCACTGCCATTAACTTTGCTTCGGCCGTCGGCCCAGCTTTGAGCTGTATTACCACGGGCGTCACCATGGTTCGTCACGTTCATAACTTTGCTTCGGCCGTCGGCCCAGCTTTTGAGCTGTATTACCACGGCGTCACCAGGTGGTTCGTCGCTCATTAACTTTGCTTCGGCCGTCGGCCCTCAGCTTTTGAGCTGTATTACTACGGGCGTGACCAGGTGGTTCGTCATTAACTTTGCTTTGCCGTCGGCCTCAGCTTTGAGCTGTATTACCACGGCGTCACCAGGTGGTTCGTCACGCTCATTTCTGGCTGTCGTATTTCTCCCAGCTTTTTGAGCTGAATTACTAATGGCGTCACCAGGTGGTTCGTCACGCTCATTAACTTTGTTTCGGCCGTCGGCCTTAGCTTTTGAGCTGTATTATTACGGGCGTCACCAGGTGGTTCGTCATTAACTTTGCTTCGGCCGTCGGCCTCAGCTTTTGAGCTGTATTACCATCGGGCGTCAACAGGTGGTTCGTCACGCTCATTAACTTTGCTTCGGCCGTCGGCCTCAGCTTTTGAGAGCTGTATTACCACGGGCGTCACCTGTGGTTCGTCACGCTCATAACTTTGCTTCGGCCGTCGGCCTCAGCTTTGAGCTGTATTACCACGGCGTCACCAGGTGGTTCGTCACGCTTCAACTTTGCTCTGGCCGTCGGCCCAGCTTTGAGCTGTATTACCACGGGCGTGACCAGGTGGTTCGTCACGCTCATTAACTTTTGGCCGTCGGCCTCAGCTTTTCGAGCTGTATTACCACGGCGTCACCAGGTGGTTCGTCACGCTCAACTTTGCTTGCCGTCGGCCCCAGCTTTTGAGCTAGTCAATACGGGCGTCAGGTGGTTCGTCACGCCATTCAACTTTGTTTCGGCCGTCGGCCTCAGCTTTTGATTACCAAGGGCGTCACCAGGTGGTTCGTCACGCTTCATTAACTTTACTTCGGCTGTCGGCCCCAGCTTTGAGCTGTATTACAACGGCGTCACCAGGGTTCGTCACGTCATTAACTTTGTTTCGGCCGTCGGTCTTCAGCTTTGAGCTGTATTACCACGGCGTCACCAGGTGGTTCGTCACGCTTAACTTTGCTTCGGCCGTCGGCCTCAGCTTTTGAGCTGTATTACCACGGGCGCCAGGTGGTTCGTCACGTCATTAACTTTGCTTCGGCCGTCATTCCCAGCTTTGAGCTGTATTACCACGGGCGTCACCAGGTGGTTCGTCACGTCATTAACTTTGTTTCTGGCCGTCGGCTCAGCTTTGAGCTGTATTACCACGCGTCACCAGGTGGGTCACGCTCACAACTTTGCTGGCCGTCGGCCCTCAGCTTTTGAGCTGTATTACCACGGGCGTCACCAGGTGGTTCGTCACGTTTCATTAACTTTGTTTCGGCCGTCGGCCCAGCTTTGAGCTGTATTACCACGGGCGTCACCACCAGGTTCGTCACGCGTCATAACTTTGTTTCGGCTTCAGCTTTGAGCTGTATTACCACGGGCGTCACCAGGTGGTTCGTCACGCTTCATTCTTGCTTCTGGCTGTCGGCCCCAGCTTTGAGCTGTATTACCACGGCGTCACCAGGTGGTTCGTCACGTTTCACATAACTTTGTTTCGGCCGTCGGCTCAGCTTTTGAGCTGGTATTACCACGGGCGTCACCAGTGGTTCGTCACGCGTCATAACTTTGTTTCGGCTGTCGGCCTCAGCTTTTGAGCTGTATTACCACGGCGTCACCAGGTGGTTCGTCACCATTAACTTTGTTTCGGCCGTCGGCCTCTAGCTTATTGGCTACCACGGGCGTCACCAGGTGGTTCGTCACGTCAACTTTGCTTCGGCCGTTGCCTCAGCTTTTGAGCCAATTACCACGGGCGTCACCAGGTGGTTCGTCACGTTTATTAACTTTGTTTCGGCTGTCGGTCTAGCTTTGAGCTGTATTACCAAGGGCGTCACCAGGGTGGTCACGCTCAACTTTGCTTCTGCCGTCGGTCTCAGCTTTGAGCTGTATTACCATAGGCGTCACCAGGTGGTTCGTCACGCTCAACTTTGCTTCGCCGTCGGCCAGCTTTGAGCTGTATTACCACGGCGTCACCAGGTGGTTCGTCACGCTCATTAACTTTGCTTCGGCCGTCGGCCCCAGCTTTTGCTGTATTACCACGGCAAACAGGTGGTTCGTCACGCCATAACTTTGTTTCGGCCGTCGGCCCAGCTTTTGAGCTGTATTACCACGGCGTCACCAGGTGGTTCGTCACGCTCATTAACTTTGCTTCGGCCGTCGGCTTCCAGCTTTGAGTATTACCACGGCGTGACCAGGTGGTTCGTCACTCATTAACTTTGTTTCGGCTGTCCTCAGCTTTTGAGCTGTATTACCACGGGCGTCACCAGGTGGTTCGTCACGCTTCATAACTTTGTTTCGGCCGTCGGTATTCAGCTTTGAGCTGTATTACCACGGCGTGACCAGGTGGTTCGTCACGTCATTAACTTTGCTTCGGCCGTCGGCCTCAGCTTTGAGCTGTATTACTACCGGGCGTCACCAGGTGGTTCGTCACGCTTCATAACTTTGTTTCGGCCGTCGGCCTTCAGCTTTGAGCTGTATTACCACGGGCGTCACCAGGTGGTCTGTCACGCTCATTAACTTTGCTTCGGCTGTCGGTCCTCAGCTTTTGAGCTGTATTACCACGGCGTCACCAGGTGGTTCGTCACGTCATTAACTTTGCTTCGGCCGTCGGCCCAGCTTTGAGCTGTATTACCACGGGCGTTCAGGTGGTTCGTCACAAACTTTGTTTCGGCCGTCGGCCTCAGCTTTTGAGCTGTAATACACGGGCGTCACCAGGTGGTTCGTCACGCATTAACTTGCTTCGGCCGTCGGGCCTCAGCTTTGAGCTGTATTATTACGTGGTCACCAGGTGGTTCGTCACGTCATTAACTTTTCGGCTTCGGTCAGCTTTTGAGCTGAATTACCACGGGCGTCACCAGGTGGTTCGTCACGCCGAACCTTGCTTCGGCCGTCGGCCTCAGTTTCTTTGAGCTGTGGCCACCACGGCGTGACCACATTAACTTTGCTTCGGCCGTCGGCCTCAGCTTTTGAGCTGTATTACCACGGGCGTCACCAGGTGGTTCGTCAATTTAACTTTGTTTCGGCCGTCGGCCTCAGCTTTGAGCTGTATTACCACGGGCGTCACCTAAGGTGGTTCGTCACGCTCATTAACTTTGCTTCGGCTGTCAATCCTCAGCTTTGAGCCATTTACTACCGGCGTCACCAGGTGGTTCGTCACGCTCAACTTTGCTTCGGCTGTCGGCCCCAGCTTTGAGCTGTATTACCACGGGCGTCACCAGGTGGTTCGTCACGCTCATTAACTTTGCTTCGGCCGTCGGCCTCAGCTTTTGAGCTGTATTACCACGGGCGTCACCAGGTGGTTCGTCACACACCCTTTTCGGCTGTCGGCCCCTTTGAGCTGTATTACCACGGGCGTCACCAGGTGGTTCGTCACGCTCACAACTTTGCTTCGGCCTTCGGGCTTACGTGGTCCTTTACTGCAAGTTTGACCATATACCATGAAAGGAAAATACTAATGCAGCTTTGTCATCTTGGTATTTTTCACTTTAAATATTAAACCTGGGCATCCTACACACTTAGAGGTGCTTGTTCTGCGTAATATATTTTATTGGTATATAACGAAATTTAAAACCAATATTTACAATTTTAGTATGAGGTGCTTTTTGACTAGCAAAGCTGTCATCGTCAGATAAAATCACTGTGGTCGTCAGGTAATCTGACGATGACAGCTTTGCTAGTGGAAGGAGCCTTATATTAAAATTTCAAATATTGGTTTTATTGATTTTAAGGTTGTTTCTATATTAATTCAATATAAGAGTTTAAGGGTCGGCTCTGACTAGGTGATCCGAGCGTTTTCCAATGAAATTATATGGCTTGCATGGCTCTGCTTACACCCATGTTTTTTAAATTTTGTATGGCCTAAATTTATTTAAATTTATAAAACAGTTACGTTTCAAATCATTGTAACAATATTACACGTAGCCTAATTGTTCGACGAAGCACATTCTAAATTGTGCTATTTTTCAAATAACACTAATTTTAACAATAAGTATTATAGTCTCACCTTAGCAACTCAATTGTTGGTTTTGTCCTCAAAATCTATTTCAGGGTCGAAACTCCATCATCAGTTGGGACTTGGAAGACCAGTTTTCATGGCGTAAGTTTTTATTGTTACAAGCAATCAAAGGCTAACATGAACTAATTTTAACTAATTTTTCTTTCCCTGCGGTCGTGCTTTGTAGTGTTGTGTTTTTCCTGTTTAATATTGTCAAAGTATTGTAGTGCATTTCAGGCTGTATACGTTTATATAAAATAGTCCCAAAAAATTCATCTGTATTAATTTATTCATAATTTTTATTTTTGTTTTCGTAATCATATGTTTATTTTGCAAATGGGTGGGTGGGAGGGATGGTCAATCATACCCATGCCGGTATTGAAAGAGACTAATTCTATTGGAAAAACTTATACAGTTTGACGCCTTCAAACGACTCAGAAATAAACCTACACAACCGTGTGATACTTCCAATGAACTTATTGAAGGCGTTTCTTAGACATGAATGTAGTTAATACAGTACAATACGTTCTTAAAGGATATTGATATGTAACAAGGTAATAATATTTTAAAAAAATTAGAAACAAAATCGTTATTCGAAAAAGAAATGTTGTAAAATGGGTGTACGAGTTAACGAAATGTTAATTTGATTTCACCGAGACAATGTTTACAGATTAAACATTCTTACACAGAATGTGGATTTCTGGGTGTTGAAAACACAGTGCCATCTATCAAGTTGTTACACTGATAATAAAAGAAATCTTGTCTGCATGGGCTCAGTAAAACAAATTTAAGTTAAGAATATTATTAAAATAAAAAAAAAATGCTGGGTATTGAATTAAAACGTTTGAGCCGTGAAGTATTGAGGTTTTAAACATGAATCGACTAGGTTCGTATAATATCACGAACAACAAAATACAATGCCAGTAGGTAAAAATACCAACAATGGCGAACTTTTCTCAGTAAATAAAATTGATTGACATTGAGGCTGTATAAAATGAACATATAATAAACATTATTAAATTATTTAACAACGAATAGTTGTATTTCTTTGACTTTATTTAGACAAACTTATTAATATACAGCGTAATGTTATAAATATTATAATGTAATTTCATCCATTATGTTTATAGTTAACTTATCAATTCGGCCCTTATTTTTTAACATCTTTAGTCCGTATATACCCGTGCAATAACAAACATGAATTAAAACTTCATGTAACCAAAATAAACAAATTGTTTGATAAGAGTTTGACCTTGGGTCCTTGGTTACGTAAAGTTAATAGTTGATCTGAGAGTGCCGGTTTGAGTATAAGCTACGTTGTTGACTAATCTGCTGTCTAGTTGCCGTATATTTTATGTAGGCACTAGGAAGTAAGAGTAAATGTTATCCCAAAATGTAGACCAAACGGACTCAACCCGGTCATTCAGGTGGTGATACTGACCACCACAATCATCCGTCCCAACTATTTATGCCTTCATATTTAGAGAGGTACGGTACTTAAATGAATGTTTATCCGAAATGTGACTGTCAATAGTGACTGCAACAGGCTGGAAATATTACAAACATATCTTGAAAGATGAGCTCTAATACTTTGGTAAAGATACATTTAAAATAAAATAAACCAATTTTTGTTTTTCATGAGGCCTTTCGATCAGCAATGCTGTCCGTCATCTCCAGCAGAGGCCTCATGAATTAAATTGTTCAATATTGGTTTATTTGATTTGTAAATTTATTCTATAATATAGTTTAAATATTATGTCAAATGACTTATTATAGATCTTAATTTGTATAAACGCTAAATAGCTAATTTATTTCTAAAGATTCTAAAGACATTTGGAGACAAAATGTATGGACTGAACCAGGTCACTCACTCTTAAACTTATGTTTGTAAGATTTCCAGCTAGTTGATTTAAATTCGCTATAGACAATTACATTTTTCGAATAAATAGTCAGACTTAAGTACTTCTCTAAATTGGAAGATACAAATTGGTGAGCCAGATGGTGTAGTGGTCAGCATAATCACCCGGCAAAAGAGAGACCCGGGCTCGAGTCTTAGTAATAACTAAATTAGCTATTTAGCGTCTGTATCAATTTAGATCTAATTAATGTTACCACACTCACTCAAAAGTAAACCTTAATCATCTTATTCATGATAGATAACTAATAGAAAGTACGACTTGCGACGCTACGTTTCAGACTAGTCAAACATGTGTAACTAATTAAGTCCGTTATAGCTTAAGAGCTGATGACGAATTTCGGCGACTCGCCGAAGGCTGTGAGCGGAGTGAATAAGTAAGAGTGACTATAACTATTAAAGGAATTCCGCTTAACGGACGTCAGCGGATTTGGTTCAAAGTTATTAAACTTATAATAGGATTTTATTTAACTTATTAGCTTAGTATAAATTTGCATCTAAAAAGGTCCTTAGAAAGGCATTAAAAATAAGTGACAGTGTCAAAAACCCGTCAAACAACCAACCAAGTACACACATTTAGCCGTGGTTTTCCCTATAACTTTCTTGACTATTCAATTGATTTACATCTTGGTGTCAATGGATACGTAAAGTAAATGTACCAAGAAAAGCTATTATTTACACACGGTAAGCTAGATCATGCAGGCAATTTTTCCCAAGAAGGCACCTTACGACGATACCAAACCCAGAACGAAATTTTTAAGAGGGAGGGGGTAGCTATTACTACTACAGTATTACTTTTTAATTTAGGTCTTAAATTAGTTGTATGATATCGTTTTTACTTCACTATTGATTTCATGAGTAAAACGACCTACGTTTAGGTTCTCATTTTGCTGAATCGGTGTGAGCCATCTCCCTTGAACAGTGATAGAGTCCTTTAGATAACACCACATTGAACATACTAAACATTGCATAGGCAGAATGTTATAATCAATTAAGATAATATACTCGTATTAAGTTAGTTTAGATATAACAACATGTCCCTTAATATACTCAGTGAAAGGCACCCCATAATGTTAAAATTTCTTGTAGAATTCATTGTCAACAATAGTAGAAATTCTAACTGGGTGTGATGAAGACAACTTATTTAGGTATGAAAAATGAGTACCAAAACAACTGGATGGTTTACAATGGGAAGTTGTGTGAGCTATATATTAGGAAACATTTCATATAGAAAACTTTGAACAAAAGGCAGTTTTACATAGATATTTTTCGGCTGAATTTTAAGGTATCGTGATATGGAACTTAATGTTAATACAATCTTGCTGGTCACCTCCAGCTCAATCACTGCCAAAGTACTAAAACCATTTACCATGAGATTGAACAAGGAAAGAAAATATCCTATCTATGTCCTGGTTGGCCCGAACGAAACAAAGTTAGTTTATACAACAGATAGTTACAGAGACTCTATTGAAATTTCAATTCAATCACTCTCTAACAACACAGATCGGTATAGTTAAGAACGTGTTTCATAGTAATGATCTAACTATTGTATTTGTGTGTGTAAAAATACAGCTTGGTCTCATAATGTTAGTTTTAAATCAAATTGATATATAAAAATACAATGTAAAGGAAATACTAAAAATATGTACCATAAGTTGCATGAATTATAGAAATACTCTTTGACGTTATGTTGTTAGTTGAAGGCTATTCATTCATTATAAACATTGGTTTCCATCTTCTTTTTAGTATAAATAAAACTATTTTTAATTCATATTTCGGCATCAAACAAAACCTCATAAATAAACTGTGTATTGTAACAACAACAACAATTCGTTTAATGTCAATGGTTTACAATAAGTATTGTTTTATTGACAATATAATTAAAAGTACCACAGGTAAAGTCTTTAGCCTAATTAACAATTAAATTATGGAACTTTGCCTATATATAAACTCTCTAATTGTATAAAACGAATTTTGGCAAGATAATTTATGAGTTTGATTTGAATCATTTGAAAACAACTTTATTGTGTCAGAAGTTTATTGTACAGAATTCTGCCGGCTTGCTAGGAAGTTAATCACATAACTGAAGTCTATGGTAGTTCGGTAGAATATAATTTTGATTTCATGTGTTGTACCGATTATTTTGATAATTGTTCTACCAATCATTAATAACAATGAATGTTCTTGTAGTTCTTAGCCCTGCAAAGAACAACAAGGTTTCTAAAATGTACCGAGAGCAAAGGCAATATGGACAAGGATTAAAAAGGTTCTGCAGGATCTTTAAACCTTAGCCTACAAATTATTCTACTTGATCTTTAGAGAACAAAAGTCCAAGGGAATTTTTAATTTACAGAGCACCATCCCATAGCTAACCAAGATAAAATGGGTGAACTAATCCATATGCAAATTTTAAAAATGTCTCAGCTGCAATGAAATGACAGTTTTCTCAATGTGTAATAGCGCATTTGATGCTTTGCTACAGACAAAGTCAATATGGTGATCCTGGGAAGTTTTTATCATGAAAAGGCCTACTTTACGTGGTCAGTCTCTTTGAAGAGAAGTGCCATTAATTATTATACTATGAATACTATCGTCTTGCATATGACTGCCAGTAATACTAGTGTCCTAGTTAATATAGTAACATGTTTTGGAAACATTTGTATTACAAATCAAGTTGCCTTAAAAATATTCTACTAACTGCAGGTCTTTTCAATAGCAAGTTTCTAAGCGCATTATAGCTATTGCCATTAAAATTAGGTTGTGTCATCAGCGTATTGCAAAATATTGTAATTGTTCATCATTAATATCAAAGTCGATTTCAGAGCATTTACATTAGTCTAAAGAGGAATTTGCGTTTGAACGCTAAAGGTATTTTCAAATTTAAATTACTTTCATCAAAAAGGAAGGTGTGAAGCCACAAGTGTTTTATAGAAATAATCTTGTTTCTGAACACATACAGAAAAGTAGACACGAAAAATTTACCAATAGAATATTTACTATGGCATTTTATGATCTAATGACTCCTCTAAAAATCATCGTAGCAAAGATTATAATGCTGTCGCCATTTTGCCACGAACAACTGAATACAGCATGACATGCGTAACCCTGGGTACAGATTTCCAGACGAAAGCAGCTACCGGCTACTTTAAAATGTCATAGGTGTGTAATGTGGCGGAAAGCGAGGTCTAGTAATTGGCTGGCTGCGAGAGACTCATTAGAGATAACCTGGCCCCACCCTTACGTATCAATTTGAGCCACCCTTAGGAGTATCACGTCACCGAACCACTGTATGCTACCAAGTCAGGCATGGCAGTGTAAAACATAGCTGTGCCTAGGAGCCTGCTACAGAATTGAAAGTAAAGCAAAATGTTCACTAAATAATGATCACCTTTACGGGATTGATTTTACAAATTGATTATATTGATAAAGAAAGCCGGATGCATAGCCATAATCAATACCCTCATGAATCCTACCGCTTGTTATGAAACGGAGTCCCAAACAACTGGGGTTTACGCCAGAAAACTAACTAATTCGAAACTTCAGATTACAAAAGTATTCTACTTTATCTTTCGTATTTTTTGTATGATTCTTATTGTAGTAATATTATAAAAAGCATACAACGAAAATGAATTCACAAAAATGCTGTAGTTCATCTTTTTTATCCAAAATATTTGTTTTCACAACACTATTAATACTAGTTATCATCTAATCTTTGGTTAAATCTGAACTTTGTTGCAACAAGTCATAACGTCGAAGTTGTATAAATTGAGTCGACAACAAAATAAACTAGGCTCACCGAAGCTTCAAGATTATTAAACTGAACACTGAAAGGCCATACATGGTAGGTTTTATGTCGTACTGTTGGAATTCATGGGGTGGAAATTGACGAAAGGGCTGAAGCTCTGTTCGGAATGAATAGGTTGGCCCTGGAAACTCTTCTGTGACTAAATTTGAAGAGTTTCAAATTTAAAATGTCGGAAATTTGTCAGAGGGTTGTTTAGGGGAATCTCTATTGTCAGAAGAAAATGACAACTCAAAACCAGCAACAGAATGAGATCATGAAAGTTTCTTTTGAAATGAACATAGGCTGGCTGAAGTAAATGATCAAACCAACTTTTCATTTGTAATTGTAGACAATTTATGTGCAATCTTCAACAATCTAGTAACTTATAAAAGTTTAGAAACAAAATTAAATTTATACAATTGCAAATAATACCAGACAAAAGGAATGTGTTTGTATCTGAACCAAATTATTGTTTTGGAAAGGAATACCATAACCACTGAAAATTTGTCGTTGAACTTACATTCAGTACACAAATCTATATTGGAGCAACCTTTTTCCCATAAAAATAAAAATTAAATAATAGAAATATTCAATGATGTAAAATATTAGTGTGGATTTAGGTAAAGTTTTCAGTCAATACCACTCCCTTTTTGTAAACTACTGCAGTTAATTAAAAGGTATAATAATAGTTATATACTGTAATCTTGCTACCCAAAGGTTATAAATTCAGCATGCTTCCACTGCGCTAATAACCATTTCAACGTACCTTATCTTTAATCAATACATCAAACTGCTACAGTTATTTTGCTGATTGATAAAGCTGTTGGAATGAAATTTGTAATGTAATGTTTTTGTTAAGTTTCATGTTCCCACCTTGTAATAAGAATGCTTCACCAACTCCTTTAATTGAAGTGGTTTTTCCTTCAGATGCAAGCTTCTTTACTTAGAACATTGTGGTTTTATTCAAATCTTTAAACATCGTTTTTTGCACACATGTAAAGAAATATGCCACCTGCCTTGGCACCATTTATTTGAGTCTATTACAGTGTCGTTGCATAACTCTTAAACAGCTTCAGTTTTAAAAAAGTTGATTTTAAAGACTTTGTTACTTCCTGTCCTATTAACAAACTTTCTAGTTGAATGTTTTGTTGTAACTAACCATTTGCTGTGTGATTCAATTCCATTACATTTGAAACATCTTAGTTCCCTTTTGTTTCTTGTCTTTACATTGGAAAGTTGTGGTTCTTTTGATTTTACCATACCTTTCTTAGTGTACAGAACCATTCGATTTGAAAGTTAGACTTCATTTCGCTCTGCTTCATTCCTCAGTATTAACTTCAGCTTATCGGTTAGTAAAAGTCCTTGCTTTCGAAGCAGCAGCTTTTCAAAACTTGCAAATAAATTTGAAGTGTAACATTTTACCATTAAATCTTCATTTATTTTTAATCCATTCTTGACAGCTGTTTACTGTGTACTAAGACTATCTTAAATAATCTTTGGTGAATCATTACCCCATTTTCTTAAGAATCAAATTTTAATAAAGAGTCAATGAAGGACCTTCCTTTAGAAGCATAATGGTATGACTTATAGTGTGTCCATTTCACTAAATTTAGTACAAAGATACTTTTGTAAATCTCAAAACAACCAGCAAATCGATTCACTGAAGGGACATTCTACCCAAAATTGGGTTTGTGCTATAAAACTGTATTTATAAAGATTCGGATTAAACTTAAATACATAAAAGTATTGAAAATTAATCGTCTTTATTTATGCATCAATCGGCAAGTACCTAATGTTTATCCAACCAATAATTCAGAAGAATGAAATAGGAATTCAAGATGGCGTTAGAAATATCTCTTTTACGACCTTGGTAAAGTGGACTATTTTCTTGAATTGTTAGGTACAAAGTTGAATAAGGTGTTAGATCCGTATCCCAGGTTTTACCAAAAATTTGATCATAAATACAGCTTTTCTATGACGTAAACCCATTAGAAAAATATTACATACAAGCGGTAGGGATTCAAGATACATTTTTGTATGAGATCAATAAGTAAACAGTAACCTGTTTACTTAAATGTTAAAATAATCCAATTCATCAACAACATATTTTATTTTTAGTCAATGTATATCTAAAATGGGCTATTGAGCAGTGCAGTAAGAATGGTATAGCAAATGTTTAAGTATAGTTTATTAATCTACCTCTTATGCTACTCATGTATAATTATTTGTTATACCAACAGCAGCTCGTAAAAACGTAAACTGAATCATATTTATTTTGTGATTTGGAATAAAAGAGTGGTTCTAAAGTGAATCCGAGTAAGAAAAACCGCTTGCAGAGGATAAACCAGTAAAGTCTCAAAGTTTTTGGGAAGAAGTCGTTCAGTTTCCTAATCGGCCAGTAATAACAAAAATAGGAAAAAATGTCCAGTTGTATATTAATTGTACTTCGTAATAGCTTTTATATTTCAATCACGTTGTAAAAAGAAATAATGTACTTTCAGCTGTTAAATTGTGTGTTATACTACATACGAATATACCAATAGTTTCAGCATATGAGTCTATGTTATGTTTTCATTTCTTTCCTTAAAATATTATCATCTGGTTGAAATTAATCGTAATTTAATAGCAAATGATTTGTTTGTTATGACGCATGTGCTATTGACATATAACTAGTTTAATTAAATACATAACGCATTGTGAAAATATGAAATTTATAAATTAAGAATATGTAATCAATTCCTATCCCTGTGTTTTTTAACAGCACATTGTTAAAATAGCGCAGGAGTTAATTGTGCATATATAGCCCCTCTAAGTGTCGCCTGAAGTGCCATTAAAATTGTGGCCATAAACGAGGAATGTATATTATAACTGGACCAACCGCTGAGCATGGCGTATTGAAATTCCCCAGTTTTATTGCTTGATAAACCCCTCTAGCTTTTAAGAATCTTAAGAACTTTTCTCAATTGAATTATTTGAGTTTCTAAAGTGCTTTTCTATAGAATATACAAAAATAATATTATATAAAATTTAATCGAGTTTTTTAGGTAATGGAATAGCTGTGAACGACTCCACAGATTTATTAAACTTTTTTTAAAGTTTTACCTGCAGAATGTTCTGTGGATGAAGAAACCTAAACCCATGTGTTGTTATCCAATGCTCATATTTAGTAAACAAACATGCATCTGATAAATATTGAATCACTTTACTAATCATAAAGTTTTGTATGTGGTCAAAGTAAGTCAAAAGTATTCAATTTATTGTATATAATTCTAATGGAAATCCTTTTACTTTAGAAAGTTTACGTAAAACTTTTGCCTGACTGTTTTCGTGGTTACATAAATTCTGGTTCTTAGGGCTGTAAGAATAATTTATTGGATCTTAAACTGACCTAAAACTGATAGTGAACTTCAACTTCAAGTTTCTAAACTGAGAATTTATGTAAACGTTTTAAACAATTGGCTTTCACATAGCCTTACCTTATATATAAGACCCTACAAAACCGCTTGTTGGAAAGCCAAATTTCCTAAATTTTATGGGTCTAAAGATTGTTTATTTATTTTATCACAGCAATACAACCAACTACTCAGGACCTGAAATATTTGCTATACTACTTGTTGTGGTTTCCTACACATATAAAAAGAGAAAGAGAGACTGAACAGTGTGACAACAAGAACATAACTAAACCTTGACATAAACAGAAAAAAGTCTCAAAAAGCACTATTTATAAGTGTTGTATATTAAAATGGTTTCACCTGAGCTGTGGTGATGTGGTGACTAGTGGGAAGATGCTGCTAGGAAGTGTTTCACCTTCCTAGAGAGACTAGAGAGACTACGTCCCTTCAGAACGTAAGAGACTACAACTGCTGCTGTAGAGTCAAGCAGGGCAGAGGTGCCATAAACACATAAACCGACAACACAAATACTGTATTTATTGAGGGCTTTAGTTTAAAGTGAAGATGCGTGACTATCCCTTGGTACTGGGATTTGGTTGTTCAGAAATACTTGAACTCAAAGAGAACAGAAGTGAATTTTCCAAATATCTCTATATTTTTCCTTTATAAAGGGATTGATTTGGACTTAGTTGTACAGAAATCCAGAGCCTTCTGATTGGGTATAAACATTGATTGTCAACAGAAGTTCGTGTTTGATGTACACAATAAAAAGATCAATAGGTCTTTACGACAAGTTTGCTAATGAAAATATATAATAAAAGATTTTGCTTAGTGTACCACACAGCAAAGCGACCTTCTGTTCTTGAAACAGATAAAGTATACCGCATTGACATAACATGTATGTAACGAGCATGACAAGACAAGACATAACTGGCACAATCAACGCTAACACAAGATAAAATTATAAATGGTTTCTTTACTAAGTTACTATTTAGTTATTTTGTTCTCTAACAAACTGAGAAAAATGAACAACATGTCAGTCTTATTGTATTAAAGGGATTTTATATGAGTTGTTTTCAAAAGGCCTTTAAAGTCAAATGGAGCAATATGTAAATTGCGTGCAGCAGTTTTCGTGCAGCGTCCTTTCAAGAGTGGCAAACGTGAGAGTTCTGCGTTACCCCGCTAGACTGCAGCACTTGTTAGTCGAAAAGGAGAAATGCTCTTGACTGAAAGAGAGTCCAAGAAAATAAAATTCAAATCTAAGAAGATCTCAACATTGTAAAAGTAGGTTATCTGTATTGTCTTGCGGGCACGATACAGGTCTATGTTATCAGTGATTTGTTGGTTATTAAAATAAAGTCTTACTGTAAATAAAACGAGATACACTTTGGTGGTAATCTTACTGTAGACATAATTATGTTTTATAAAATAGATTCTATATGAGTGAAATAGACATAGCTACGCCTGCAACTAAATATTTCGTAACTGTAAAGCAAATAGGATTTTGACAACCGTAATCTATACAGTTGGTTAAAACCATTTATTTTGTCATCCAACAAAGCCAATTATTATTAGAACGTATTCTATGGAAAACTAATAATAACATATTCAAAACCCCTATTAATCCTTACCTGGGAAGTCGGTTAAAACCGGATGGTGGCCGGACTAATTTTCAGTCGCTATGCTTATACAGGATGTTTTTTAAACGCAACCAAATTTCCTAAGCCTATGCCTACGAACAATATAGGTTCATAAGTTTGTATCGTTGGTTTGTTCGATTCAATATCTATCACCTCATATGTGTGTTGTTGCAGTAATATTGTCGTTTTGATTTCATTTAGATGTTAGGAAATAAACGCAATCATAGTTTTTTAAAAGATCAAAGATTTTTATTGTTGAAGAATACTTAAGAACAAGATCTTTTTTTCTCATAAGAGGCTTGGGTGTTAGTATTCCAAACAACTAAAATTCACATGTTTATTAAAAGGTTTAACAAAACAGGTTCTGTACATCGCAATGGACACTGAATGAAGAAGTACAAGAGGATGCTAGGATTGGAAATTCCCTTAAATAATATTTAAGAATATTGAAACAACAAAAGCAAATAGCCCACTCACGCCTGCAAACTTGATCTCAAACACCTTTTTACACAAAGAAAATTATCTTTTCTTAAGTATTCTTCAATAAACACTCTTTGATCTTTGCTAAAACCATTTGCGTTTGTTTCTCACAATAATATCAAATTTAAACCCACAATATACATACATACCAGCAGGATAGGTATTGAAGCGAACAAACCAATGGTACAAATATGCACATATTTTGCTCATAAAGAACAACTTACTATTTTTTGAAAATTGGGTTGCTTAAAAAACACTTCATTGGCTTCTATCTTTGGGGTTCTTTACATAATCTGAGTTGCAAATAATGAACTTTATTAAGAAAGAACATCGCTTCAAAATGACACACAAGATATTACTGAATACTTTTAGTTGTCCATAGCTAGGTACTTTGTTCAGTATTTATTGGTTTATTTGGATTTTTAACTAGTTAGTTTTCTTTGCATTGAATGCATACGCTAAAGAATACCTTTTAGCGAATCATTATCTTTGAATGGTATTACTGGTTTACAACATGATTTTATGTATAACGCATTTCTTTCACGTTTATAATTAAAACGTTCCACTTTAAACGTAAAGATAACCGCATCAGTCAATTCAATACTTGAAGTCATTATGCTTCTTCTAGCCAATCATCTTATCGACTGCACGATACGCATTCTTATCAAACCAGAAATGCTTCCTATATGTTTTGCCTGTATGAGTAAAAATGACTGTCGTTGTGGTTTGTACAAGTAAAAGATAATTTCTGAATTATTTGTTTTATTTTTTTAATGGTAAGGATTGCACAAAGTGAAAGTAATAACTACACTGCAATTATTTTAGTGAAATGTCGATTTCTATATATCTTATAAAGGTATGTTTTGACATATTTTGACGTAAGTTTTAATTTGGAATTAACACGCTGGGAAGATAAGGAATATGTTTAAAACAGATTTTAACACAGCTAAAATTATCAGCCTGTTGGAAAGAATATTTCACATGCGAGTAGAATTAGTTTTTAATCACAGGTTTGTCGAGGATGTTAAATAGTATGAAATACATAAAAATCTGCTTCATACCACTTGGTTAGAAAACCAACTATGACAAAAAACTTGAAGACTTAAGTGGTGAAGCCATGAATGGCAAACGTAATGAATGCTAAACCATAATTACAAACATTTCTGGACTATCGATAAAAACCTCTTCTAATGACGAACCGGCCATAAGCAATAAATACCGTAATTCACTTATAGGGTTCAGGTTATGTCAACCTGCTAGCTTAGGCGAAAATAATTCACTTCTCCAGTATAGCGTTTTAAAATGAAAGAAAAGATTTCATATCATTATTACAGACAAAGAATTTTTGATACTGTTATTTTAATAATACAAAGACGAAGGTCTAAAGTTTATGTTTAAATTATTGTGGTTTATCCATTAGATATGTACCACATGTGGCACGCCTTTGTTCATTTTGCTGCCGTAGAGAGACAAAGTAACTGAAGTGATGAAGTCTACTGCTTTTGTAATCCGAACTTTGAGTTCTTGAATGGTAGTGGATTAAGGCGGGACATAACCTTATCTTTACGAAGCCGAAAAGATACAAATCATACAGCATTGGACATTAGGCCCGATGACCAGGAAGGTCGATGCCAAAAAATCTGCTTTTAATAACTATTTTGTTGTTATATCTTTCGTAAACTTGTTTGAGATGAGATAATTATTAATCAATCTTTAGCTAAACCTTCGTTGCACTTGAACCTTTCATCAATCTTATTTATCAATCTGGCAAAAACAAAACGATTTTTAAAAAGGAGTCATCATTTTCTAAGGTAATGAAAATAAAAACAGATTACACGCAACCAGCTTATACAATAATATAACTTCCTTCTTTGCTCTCTCTAAAGAGATAAAAGTCATTTTTGGCTTATAAATAATTTCTGTGTTATACGTTTTGAAATCTGTTTTCTGTTTGAAACGACTTGTATACCTTATTTTAATTAACCCTAAGAATCCGGCCTATGTTTTGCATTTGTGCATTTGTAAAATTCACCATTGAACGAAATGTGTGTTAAACACTTGACACTGTCATTATTAGATGACAAAGTTCAAGTTTTTACCCATACATTGGCTTGTACATTTTACGAATGTACAAAGTTGGATGGTGAGTAGATCACGTGAACATGGACAAAAATTAAATTGGTTTCAGCTGCACGCGCTTGTCCTTGGCTCACTAACATTATCAGATATACAAAGCATTTATTTACAGCGATGTTGATATTAGACACTACGCTTAATTACTCACGTACGTAAACATGTTCAATTACTACGTCAATATGCTATACAAATATTACCCGTTTAATTTAAGTCTATACTGGTTGGTCTGTCCCTACAGAGTGTGTCAGAAAGGATTGAACAAATTAAGTAAATATCAAAACCAGTCTCTTAATAACTTTAATTTCTTTTAAGGCATATAGAGTCTACACATCAACAGTTTGGATGGTATTAAGCAATAAGAAAATTTGTTTAAGAACTAGTATTAGCTTTTAAGAAATATGAATGAGGCGTCTGCCAGTTTTCAAAGGGTCAGACCTTCTGGCATTATTATTTTCGTATGCAAAGTATAAAACATTTTAAACTTGCTCAAACAGTGGTTTTAAAATTATTAGTTGATTCATAAATAGCTGGCCAACCACTAATGTGACAGACTTGGCAATCCACGTGTACGATTATAATAACACCATTGAAAACTGTGTAAACCAAAATCTCGTATTTTCAAAATGCCTCTAGCAAGTTGCTAAGATTTGTCATTACCTCATTGTATCTTGATAAAAAACCAAACACTACACTATTTTATTGATGATATAAATTCCCCTGCTAACTTATTTTACTTAAGGCAAGAACTTTTGTAAGGCCCTTTAAAATACGTACTACGTATTCAAAACTGTCTTTGAATATTCAAGGGGTTTCAAGTTCTTAAACGAAATTCTTTTTAAGCTCAAATTTCACTCCCTTCTCACACACTTACCAAACACATTCGACGGAAATTGAGAGATTTTTAACGCAGCCCTTAGGTGAACACAGCTGGCCTGAGGCTCTTAGAGCCAGAGCACTTACGCACGGGGTATAAACCGACGACAAAACGCCATAAATTTGGCCAAGTACTCAGCCCTTAATAAGACCGAGGCCATGACGGGTGTTTATCTAGCGAGCTATAAATGGCTGCCGGGGTGGGGTGGGGGTGAGTAAATATTCGGTAATCAACCCCGGACATTAAGGGTTGATGTCTCGGAGACGCTCTAATCTTAGATAAACTTGCGGCTCTCCGTGCCTCGCTCTGGTGGAAACAGAGTGGTCCAATCTTCATGGCTTTGAACATGCTGGGCTTGGTAATGGCATTGAAATAAATTTTGTGTAACATTGACCAAACATTTGGAAGGTCCCATAAAAGCATAAACATAACAATTGTTCCTTTTATTTTGATTAGTGTGAATTAAGATCAACGAGGTGACAATCGTAATGTACTCTTAGAGTGGTTTTAGAAACACAAACGTTACGTAATATTTAGTTATATTCCTACGTACCTAACTGTAATTATTCAAGAATAGAAACTTTTCCCTAATTGAGATGTAAATCGTGAGATATACCAAGCATTTGGTCATTAGCCGCCATTTTGGCTGGCCAGTTAATTGGACCGCTCACCATGAGAGGGTCTTATCTTTACAGCTCTTCGAGGTCTGTAATTGGAACCCGTTATTGGGTAGAAATTCCAGGCCTTGTTTGTTTTCAAGAGGATGGCTCACACTAAAACAACCAAGTAGAAATACGTTTTGGATTTATCCGAAGAAGAAATATTATTAGTAATAACCTCTTTATAGTAAAAATAAAACTATTTTACCATAAAAGAAGGTGTGCTGCCAATCAGTCATTAATAATAATGAATGAACCACCTTCAACACCATATCGACAAAAACTGAAAGAAATATAAATATATTACACGTCAATAATAATGTTACTTTACCGAATTAGTTTCAACGTTTCGACGTGAAGTTTCTAGATGTTAAGTTTAGAAGGAGATTTAGAAGTATAATATTGCATTAGCTAATAAATATTCGCAACCAATTGTAATTTTTCCAGTTGTACGGGATTGATGTATGTAAGTGCGCAGTTTGTTTACTTTTGACAAACTGTCAAAGTAGTAGACTATGTTCTCTCTTGACCAAATATTGAAAAGCTTTTAGGGTTGGTGCCAATAGAGTGCGGAATAGTATCAGCAAACAAATATATAATTTTGGCTCTATGGTCAAATACACCAAAAGGCTATCCACAAAAAATACGAGAACCATCAAGAATCCACAAAGGAAATAATGAAACAAATTTTAAAGTTGTTAAGGACGTATCATAAATTGATCTGAAATCAAAGGAATTAAAATTTCAATTTAGTTAACTGTTAAAAGAGTTCCAAATCGCTGATTCTTATCGAGAACAGCCTATGACAGTTTGAATTTAATAAAAGGAGGTCGCCTTCGTCACGTTAAGGCTTAAAAGGCATTCTGCCTTAACAATTGTACAACATTTATTTATATACTGAGTAACCCACTAACAACAGGACATAGGGCTTTCACGTGTTAAATTCCAACCATGCCCAAACGAACTATTTTACCGTTCTGCGTAATACGGGCAGAAAGTGATTGAACAGATTTGTTAGAACTACTAGAGATTTTAAATATGGAACAAAAGTAGTCCTTCTAGATTGTCAAACATACTGTATATTTAAACTCCATAACTTTTCCCCACTAAAACACCACGAAACCAAACGGCAGCTGCAAAGTATATGAGTGTTGAATTTAAGCCACATTTTTAGTTTTCGAGTGTAAGAACGAGCGGCCGTCTGGTACAAAATCGTTAGTGCCAAATTAAAATCTACAGTTTTCGGATTTTAATTTTCACTCTGTTTAGTTATTGAATTTATTGCGTTTCAAAAGGTAATATATGCTTCGAGATACGATACATTCCGTGTGTTTTAATGAAAGATTTAAAACTTGTATTGATGTATTGAGCTACCAATAAAACTACCATTTTATTTGTCGTAGTATTTAATATTTGATTTAAGAGAAGTTGTATGTTTAGTTCAATAAAACTCATTAAAGTAAAGAAATATTTGTAGAGTGCCTTTGAAAAAATAATCCCTTACCGCATAGGTCTAAAATGTTGACGATCGAAAATGTTAGTACAACTGCTCCTTAATTGGTACTGGTGCAACCCCTGATATCACCAAGTACTTCTAACAATTTCTCTTTATACTGGTCATTAGGAAGATTACTTAACAAAAATATAGGCTGAAAATTTGATTTATATCAATTGAACTTTAATCTAAATTAAATTTAAAATTAAAAGTTTTGAAATATGTAATATTAGTCGAAGTATATGACTGCAATGACACAGCTTTATTTTATTTTATCATAAAACTTATTGCAATCAGAAACGATATTATTTATTGGCAATTATGTGTTAGTTTAAAATTAATAGCATAAGAAAGGAAATAAAAGAAATGTCTTATTTTATTATGCCTTATGGTTTGTGAGAAACTTGTTCCTAAAAAGCTACATTAATTTGCATGTACAAAATCGAACTCCCCACAAGAAATTGGACTATCCAATTGAAAAAGCAACAAATATAGTTTGTTTGTGACCAAAGATTTCATATTTAAAGGGTAAACATTTTTACACGAGGAAAATAAAGCTTTGATGCTACCGACAGACATCTTATTTAAAATTACGACTAGATAAAATAGGGGATGAAGTCCAAACAATATGGCTCCCCTTAAAGCTGGTATGTTAATGGACCAAAGTTTTGAAATACGACACCCCTTCAGACCAGAACCCCACCATAAATTACTCTGTAGCAGGCGCACACAGAGATGAAGACGTTTTTGAAAATAGTCCAGACTAAAGGGGAGAGCTATGAAAGGAATCTGGGATGGGAACGGGTCTTCTTACAGAGGCGTAAAAATGTCACCCTGGGAGATATAGACGTTAAAGTCGTGCCGAGGAGGGCCTATTTGGAAATATGGCGTAGGAAATGGCCGCTCACTTTTCAAAAGATGCCGAGATTTCGAAACTAGGAACAAAGACGATGTGGCACAAAGTCACAACGTCGCCGAAGCGAAATATCGCACTCTTTTCACACGTGATTACGCCGCACATAAAACCAGGCAAGAGGCCGTTTGGACGGTAATTCTCCATCCATCTTTTGTCACCGTTAATGTCTCGCGAAACGTTAAACCTCGACTCTTGAATCATTGTAACGATACTCCCTGAACCACCTAAGTCGTTCGGACTTTAGGAGAGTGAAACGTTTTCTAGTTACCACGGTTTGTAGCCGTATTGCTAGTAACTCAAGAGTTAATTATAATTTCTCTATTGGACTACTCAAAATAACAATCGTAGCTATGTACTGTTTATTCTTAAAAAAAATAACTCACGTAATTTGCAATTTACCATCAAAAGCGCCTCGCAGAAAATATTTTCAAAATATGGACGGGTTAAAATTACCTTCACCATAATTATGTGTTATAGACTAGAGAACAATTATTCGAATAAACCCATACAAGCAAAATCAAATTTTAGCAAATTACCAAAAGAAATAAAAGCTTGCTACCAAAAATGGGGACGTTCAAAAATAAATAAATTAGCATTTTTTGTAGGGCTTTTTACTCGTATAGGGCAGGTTATGGAAACAATTAATCTACTTAACGTAGTCTAACTTTACAAACAAATTGTTCAAAATTGACGATTTTAAGGAAATTTGGATGAATGATCTTAAATAACATTGACTGTCCATAGAAGCGCGGTAAAATTTACTGTTAAATATTATAAATTTAACATTAAAATAATGAAACCAATTCGCATCACTAGTATAGTTTGTTGAACACATTAATGAAATACATACATTCAGAATAATGAAGATTTGCTTTACTTACATTGCTTTTACGAACATATCAGCTGTATTATTGTAGAGTTGATGCAGAAACAGCTGCGTTCTGTTCAGTAATTGATCAAACAGTCGGCATCTTAGTCACGGAATTTATACCTTGCATAAGTGACGTACCTAGCTGACTGCAGCGCCGTCGTGGCAGTCTTGGGAACCAAGGTGAGTCCAATCTTCTTGGTTATTTGTGCAGTCGGAGACTTATCAACGAGTTTTCTTTGGGAAATGAAATATTCTTGCCGTCAGCGTAAAGAAACCCAGGCCCGGACCATGAAATGAGCACAAAGCACGACCCACAGAACACATTTTGAGGATTTTTGAACACTTAAGGCATCTTAATACATATGCTATTGAGTTATAAGTTTATGTTATAATATTGAGTTGACTAAAGTTTTTTATACAGTTTTAAGTTAAATCTTTTAAAAAGGTTGGTAAAAAAGTGATTTTTGCTGGTTACAAAAATTGAATGAGTACTCCGATTTTAATGAAATTTGAAGTTAGTTATAGCCTATTGACATGTAACGAAACTTGTAGTCAAAGAACTTAACAGGTTAGAGGCCAGGATGTGAGCCTACAAAAAGCCTCGTAACGCCCGTAGTAACAGAATACGATAAGCTGAGGCCGAATGCAGAAGCGAGGCTGGGAGTGGAACAAACTAGTTTAACAAATTGCAAAGAAAACCCAGATCACTCATGCAATTTAGCACTTAGCTGCTTGTCGCCCTAGTTATTGTTTTTAATTTTCAAAATTTAATAACATTAAATTTCACTACCGCACAATTTAATAACATTAAAACTTAAATTCCGTCAATACTTTCCACCAAAGAGTAAGGGTCATAGAGAGAAAGTGGGGCTTAAGTTTATTTTTGAACAAAGCAAAATATGATAAGGAGATTTTATTTTTATAGTTTTGGTCTGTTTAACTCGCATACAGGCCTATTGTACGAGTGAGCATTATGACTCTGCTATCAAGTCAATAAAATTACTTACGAATCAATAGGAAACATTCAATTACATTGTAAACGGAAAATGAAGAACTCGTATTGTTTTGTACATCGAGAGTATTATAAGAATGTTTAAACTCACCACCGGCGAATTGCAACTCACACGTTGTTTGGAAACAGATGCATTTAATAATTTAGTTTTAGCACCGCCACTCCAAAGTACTAGCCAGTAGGAGATATATGGCTGTTGTAATTCGTAGTAGGATTTTTTATACGAGAGGGACGTGAGCTCTAATATTTTTGGAACATAGGTTTAAATTTAAAACAACTTCATACATCCAATATACGAGGGTCGTTCGGAAAGTAATACCCGTTTTCCAATAATACGAAGAAAAACCAAAATTTTCAACGAAACTTTGTATTTTACATTTCTATATCTTAACCTACTTTTCTACATAATTTTTTGCAAATTCAAGCGTTTATTGTACCTTGTTACAAGCTTTTAAATACCTATGTCGTAGTCTTCTGCCGCCAATCCATTGAAATAAGCCAGTACCATTTGTTTGACTTCGTCGTCATCCTCAAAACGTTTCCCACCCAAAGAAAGTGTTGTGAACAAATGATAGTCACTAGGGGCTAGGTCTGGGCTGTACGGAGGATGGTCGAGAACATCCCATCGGAAGTGGTTGAGTAACTGCTTCGTCTTTTCAGCTGCATGAGGTCGTTTTCGAATAGCGTCCCGAAAGCTTAGCTGCAGCCGTTCGTTTCAATTTGTGATTATCGGAACCCACCTAGCACACATTTTACGGTACTTGAGGTGTTCTGTAAGGACTTCGTAAATGATAGTGCGTGAAACATTTGGAAAATTTTCACTAATTTCATCGAAAGTCAATCTCCGATCCTTTTGCACAAACGCGTCAACAGTTTCAACAAGCGTTACCGTGATGACACTCGGGCGGCCGCTTCGCTCCTCATCGTGAACGCCTTCATTGAAATTTCGGCACCAACGTCGCACAGTTGACTCGTCCATCACTTCACTATACACGGATTTAATTTTGCGGTATATTTCACTTGAGCGCATGTTTTTTCATTCGGAAATCGAATAACTGATCTCAATTCACAACTGGCGGCGTTATTGATTTTCTTCTCCATTATGTTTACAAACACGGTAATAAGAGTTGTATTGAAACGAAATTCAGTAAACAGCTGACCAATAAGATGCTAAAACCAGCTGACTTTGATTCAATCATCTGTCAGCACATAGACAACACAGAGATTAAAACGGGTACTACTTTCCGAACGACCCTCGTAATTATTATTTGGCCGACAGATCTTTTCAAAAGCAATTCTTCGTCAGGTCTGATCCAAAACAAATTACAAAAAGTTTAAAAAATTATTTACTAAATTTTACTTAATTTTTGTAATTTGATTTTTGTCAAACAACAGGCTTTGCTTTTGAGATATTGTCGGCTAAATAAAAGTAATATTGGCTGTATGATGTATGATGTTTATAAATTTAATAGATTTTATATAAGTCAATAAAACATAAAGTTCTCAGTTTGCTAAACAATACTTTTAGAAATGCCTGAATATACATTTTTACACGCGTGTTTTTTTTTCAGTATAAAGGTTTATTAGATAGGTACGTTTTTAGAAAGCTTCGTGCATTCATTGGCATTGAGACTGGTTCTCCTACCACTGTACTGGTAATTTTTATAAGTATTAAAATAGTAAAAGCGGTAAAAAATAAAATAAAGTCCCCAATTTTCAAAACTTTCATGGTCAATATACTAAACCCATACGTCAATAATTTCAACATGATATCATCTCTCTTTGGAAGCTAGCCAAGGTTGTGTTATCAGCAAATTAAACTTTATTTTCTACAGAACTGCGAATAAAGTTATTAGTGTTATTAATACAAATATTGAACTATATGGGTTCTAGAATAAAACTTAAAACCCCTTAAGCTCTTTGAAACCGATTCTAACAGCTGTCTTCGATTAGATAAATATCGTTCAGTCCGCTTTAAGGGCGTTCCTCTCTCTCCTTTATCATTTAGTATTGTTAGAGAACGTTTATGATAGTCACAATAAAATGACTCTAATAAACCAGAAACATACTCGTAGGTTTCATTTGAATATCTAGTCGTTTACTAATAGCGCTTCCATGAATATATGAGTGACATACCTTTTGACACACTTCTGAATAAAACCTTTTTCTTGAAAAGTTTCAATAATGAAAATGTCAACTGTTGTACAGTTTGCATGAAGCATTGTTTCAACATCTTGAAGTTGAAAAGCGGTAATTTGCATATGTTCAGTAATGTTGAACCTTCACAGGAACCTTGAGTGTGTCACTTTAGCTGTTACATCGTCAACGTGTGTATTGTTAGTATCATGCTATTGATCAATTAGACTACTCTCTTGAATGATTAGGTAAACACTGATTAGGACAAGTAAATAAACCAAGAAATCAGGCAGCGCTTTTTTTGCTTTGTTTGCTTTGTGACACAGCTGTGATAACTTCTTTTAACATCTTACTTTGCAATAAATGCCCGGAGAATTATTTGAACAAGGTTTTTTTTCAATAGTTATCGAAGAATACAAGATCTCCTTGGAATTGAAGTTGCATAATTTAATCATTATTTGTTGAAAAAAAAACAAAACTTACACTGATTGTTATTGTTTGGTAAGATATATGCTTTCTGATAACTAACTTCTAGTTTATGGACTGAGAGTCACAAAATTGAGTAATTTATTCAGAAAATCATAGTTTGCCTACGTCCATGGCTCAGTAAGTCTAATCACGCCTTGCAAAGCGCAGGGTCGCGGGTTCGATTCCCGTGCAGGCACAATAGTTTGGACCGCTTTCCCTAAAAGCGTTTGTGATGCCCATAACTTCTAGGTTTAGTAACACAGTAAAAATGCCATTGGCGTGAACAATAAAAAAAAACAGAAAAATGAAGCACCTATTTAAATTGGTATTGTTTAATGAAGGATTTGTCTCAAATTTAACTTTTATACCGTAATTCTATAATTTATAGACTACTCAAGTCATTAGACATCTCAAGAATTCATGTAATCTATAATTTGTAAATAAATAATAAATAAATTTATGTTATTGATATTAATAAATGATGAAAAAGTCATTAAAATCGATCAGCCAAACAAAGATAGCGACGAAACCCATAATGATTTCTACATGAATTCTTAATGAATTCTACATGAATTTATTTTTACCCTACCTGGATGCTACATAATACGAGTACAAAAAATGAGAAGTATATGAAAGTGGAGGAAGAACCAAAACTAAGGTAATTATGCTTATTCTTAATGTGGGTATGGTAGTATTTTAGTTCAACGTTCGTAGCTTTAAACACTGAAAATCTAATTTAAAAATAAATTGGTTGCGTTAGAGGTTTTGAACAATTTATATTAAAAAGTATTTATTATGTCACTTAACAAATATCATCATCCGGAATTCATGAGCTTAACGGCCAGTTTAAAATCAGTTTTGGTGACTCGCCACGTATGGATTTTTTTAAAGTTTGGTTAGTCATTTTAACTCTTTTGTGAGGAAAAACCTGATTTATTCATCAACACTCTAAAGAATTCCCCTTCCATTGTCTGTGACTAATAGGGATTTTTTCTCTGTTTCAGTTGGTCACTCTGATTCACGGCTGTGATTCGTCTTCCCTGCTCCGGGCCAGCCAATGGGAAAATTAATAATTTTAAGGGGATGGGGAAACTAAGGTTATTTGGTGATGTGTGACTGGCTAGTTGTTATTGTTTTAGGTTACTTTTCACCTGAGGTCGGGGTTGGATTCCAGTTCGCGAAACGTACAGTACTTTTTGTTCACTCATAAACGATAGAAATTGTCCGTAGTAAAATTTTAGCCTCAGAAGTATTACCAGTTTTAAATTAAATACCTTAAGTCTACACTTTTATTTGACAACGCTACGCTTTGAAACTACAAAAATGTTAATTTTGAGAGTATAATCGTTTAGACGAGTTCTAACAAGATCTGTGGGGGTTCCTCCAGCAGTTTCTGACTGCATATGAATGGTCTGCAAGATGTGAAGTGTACGTAACTGAAGTAGTACCCTCATGAAGTCGGCTGGCTTACTTCACCCGAGCTTGTCATTACTTTGTAGACCGTGTATTAGGTGAAGCTGCCATTACAACAGCTGACAGGTCTGAGTTCTAGGAAACATTACTGTAACACCAAGCAACTGTTGTTATGTTTTCTAACCTTACGAATGATGTAATAATAATAACTTGTAACTACGAATTGTCAGGCATGATTTCGATTTTTAATGTTATTGCTTTTTAAGTTAA
>JAHHFQ010000240.1:0-40602 GCA_018831715.1 Matsumurasca onukii | reverse complement strand
TTAACCTGAAAAAGAGGAGCTAGCATTGATGAGGAGAAATCAGCAAAATATATTCAGGAAAACGAGGGAATTATAGAAAGAATTTTTTTTTCTGATTGCTGGACACACAATAGTTTGGTAAACCAGCCGAAATGGGCAGAAGTGGTATTATATGAAGAGGTAGCTAAGCAGGAGTCAACAAAATTTACTCAGGAAAATGGGTTTTGGTTTCTGAATGCTGGACACCCTGCAGCTTGCTGCGGCTCAGAGTGGGGAAGTGGTTGTGGCCTCCGGAGGAGAGTCTGCAGGTTTTGAATCTTGGGTCTGGACTGCTAAAAGTATTTTTGTTGGATTTGAACAATTTCAGAGTTGTTTATCAAATGGGAGTAAAGCAGAAGAAGCAGGTTGTATTAGATTGTAACTTGGTTTTGTAGTTTTACTATCAACAACTTTTGGGTGCCTAACTCCTTATAAACTAAATTTAACAGCTTCAATTTTGTTCTATTCTTGTCTAACTGAATCCATTTGTTCCAACAAGCGGCTACCTTTCTTGTTTCAGCTTAACCATTCAAGTGGTGAGCGTCGAAACATTTTTGGGCATTTGTTGAAATCAACGTGAAATATCAAACTTTAGATCATCAGACATAACCATTGCTGAGCAAAGGGATTGGAGAACTCAAGTAAGTGCCTAGCTGATGTGTCATTGCAATCTGATTTGTAGGCCCTTAGGTGTGGAGTTAACGTACCCTCTACTCAGAAATGAACCTCTATTGCTGCATGGTTCAGTATACTAACAATTGAAAATACGCGTTCAAAGTTGTGTAACCATTTGAAATGCCCAACTCATTTGGTAACTTATTATGCTTGACGTTTTTGTCATCAGATTAAAAATTTTGTCTTTATAACATTGACATAAAAATGTGTACCTTCTTCAAGATACACCAAACCAAATTTGATATATTATAAATGCCGTAGTCAAGATATGCTTTTAAATTTTATTTTGACAAAATATTAGTTACTAAAATCCAGCAAAATCATCTGTTTGTAACATTAAAAAGAAAACCATTAATTTCTATCGACTTTGTTACAGAACTATCAAAGTCATAGAAATCTTCAACACTACAAGATGGGCCTGATAAGTTGTTTAGCTTAGTCACTGAGCTTAGCAAACTGAAATTTGGCTGAAGCCTGTGTATCCATACTACATGAAGCGTTTTATCCTAAGTTATGAATCTTGTTTTAACATTACATTTAAAAGTAGTTTTATGTACAAATAAAAGTTTACACATGGTTTAAATGTGGAGTTTTTTTTATTCTCTTAGATAGTTGTATGGTTTACTTTTTAGGTACATTAGGCAGCTTTAAGCACTTCGTTCTGTGAAAGAAGGTACCTACCGATGTAAATGAGCGGATGGAACACTGGTTTCATAACATTGTGATTGTCTGTTGCTATAAAGAGCTGTAGTAGTTTATGCCAACACTGCTTACTTTCTATTTTAAAATGAAATTGATTGACTGTTGTTTACTACATAAGGTGTCTCCAGCTGGCCTGGCTGGAACACTTAAAACCATGACTCAATGCCATTTTAGTGGTTTTTCTTTCGCACACCACTACGTGAGTGAATACAAACTTCAAGACCTATGCGGGTTCCTCAAATGGTTTTTCAAAATGTTTCCTTTTCCAAAAGTTAAAGGGACATTTAAAATTCACCTTGCATATCAATATAATATCCTTGAACAAAGTGTGTTGTATCTCTGATAAAAGCCGACTGCAAACAACCTGACTTGCATGGTAGGCTACAGTTAGTTCTTCTATCTTCCGTGGAACTTGGCCCACTTCTTAGTCAAGTCCCTGGTCTGGCAATAGATCATACCACCATCTCGATGTATCTGCAACAACTAGGAAATCATCTTTAGCAAATTTTAGTAAAACACTTTCATTCTACAAACTTTTGTTGAAGAATTGTAAGAATAACATTATGTAGATTGTGCATATAGATGCCACAAGGTTGAGGCAGCAAAATCTTATGGTTCGGCAGTAAAGCACAGATAGCTGTCATCCTCCCATCTTTCTTCCCCTCGGCTCAACTCGGGTTATGTCCTATGTCAATGTGACTGACTTAATGTATCGTCGCAAAATTTTGTTAGAATTCCGAGTTTACCACCACCCTAAAATTAATGACCACCACGTTGCCAGAATGAACAAACTTGGGCAGTGGCTCTACTTGACTCTTATAAGTAATTCCCTCACAGAATTTTTAATCTTGACGAAATTTTTTTCTCGACGAGAATTTTATTCTCGAAAGCCGAGACGAGAAAAAAATAGGGTAGTCGGTTCTCGGTGGTTCTCCATGTTCCACCTTTCTCGGACAGAACCAGAACCGAAACCAAAAATTGACAAAGGATTCGAAGGCTATAGCGAAATCTTACACATAAGTTGGGGTGTGCATACTCTATTCTAGACAGTTTGAGGTATTACCGATACTTTCGAACTCTAGCTCGTCCTGATCGGTAAAGCTCGAAATTTGGTCGAGAATTTGCGTAACGGTATCAAAGAAGTCATTGATTCAGGCAGGCTTAACTGGAGTTCCGCGAACGTATCAATTCTTGAATTCACCTGCGCGGCGTTAGCAGTCAAGATATTGCCGCGAACGATATCAGTGGTCAATTTACCCGCAGGCTGGCGTTCAAAGGGTCTGCTAACGATATCGAAGTATTGGCAATTCAACGCAGGGTTTCAGTCGGAATCGCCGCGACGGTATCGAATGATGATTTCACCACTCTAAGCGTCAGAGATTATCGCAACACAATTTGGTCGTTTTAACCGCGGGCGTTGAAGTCAGAGATCGCCACGGAGCAGATGAATCGTTCCTTCACCGCGGGCGTTACGGGATCAGAAGTCGCCGCAACGGAACCAGACCAGCAGAACCGAGAACCGATTTTCACAAAATGAAAACTTAGCCAGGAACCGGTAAAAATTTGGAACAGGTATCTACTTGAAACATACCTAACGCATATTTTACTGCACTATTAAGTTTATTTTACTGTTTTATAAGTGTTTCAGCTAACAAAACTCAATTAGAACTCTGATGATTGTTGGGTACTTAGTTAAATGGTAGGCCAGCTGGCAAAACTGATGTGATAATGATGGAAAGGGTTCAATAATTTGTGAATTACTGAAACAATCTTTATACCATAACCATAATATTTTACTTTAATATTTTCTGGTAGGTGCTCTAAGTTGATGAAATTTAAAATTGACTTGAATATTTTAGGTTTTGTTCACTGTTTGTGTGGTCTAGGTTACTAACTTAGGCCTACAGCTTGACATTATATAATTCCTCGTTTCAATGTAAATAATGGTAAAAGAAATAATTTGTGGTATCCAAAAAACTGCACAAACATTTTGTTTATGTGTACAATTACTATACAAGCCAATAGAGCACTCGTAGAACTAAATAAACACATTAGACTTTTAAATTACAATAATACCATATTCTACTTTCTTAACAAACTACTAAATAATAGCAAAACATCAAAGTGGCACGAAATTATAAAATTAAAATTTCGTCTTCCATCTCGATTCTCGAAGTTTTTGGCTTGAATTCTAAATCTAAATTAGAATGCAAAAAGCACCTTTCCATACTCTCTACTTATAAGAATTCCCTCACAGCACTATATGTGCTTGGGCTGCATAAACCATGTTAATTTTCCTGCCTGATCAATTCGACTTCTATCGCCAATCTACTTGCCATAATGTTATCTTTGATTGAGGTAATATAATAATTATAACATAGGAAAAGCCTCATCTTTTTCTAGTAGAAGGTTTACAATATTCTAGACAGAAGCTTATTAATTTTAAAACTCTAATATATCTTCAGCAATATACTGGAACAGTGAAGTAACGGTAAAATTAGATTTCCCCTTTTTCAGCAATATACATTTTCCAGTTCACTTCCACTGCGGGCGCTTTTCACCAACTATAGGTTCGATCAGTCTTTATTTCGCAATGCGTTCTGATCCCCTTGTGTCGCAAATTTTTCCCACAAATGGTTGTAGATCCGGTACGTTAGGATCAACGTTTACACTTTGTCAGCAGAGCCGTTTATACTCTCGCGATGTTCCCATCACCATTTATGCTTCCGCAATGGGTTCTAAGAACCGTTTAAGATCCATCTTCGATGCATTTTACACACGTTCAAAGAGCTGTTTCTTACCCATGATCATTTTCAAACGCCTCATGTTTGTTCCGAGATGTTTTAGACCCGTAAGTACATACCAGAGATTTAGTTTGATGCCCGCAGGGGTCCCTCTTCGTAGCGAGACTTTCTGAGCGTTCCAGACCCCGCAGTGGGTCCGTGTTAGGTTTGCGATACATTAAAAGAGTCAGTTTCTGACGCGCGGTATGTTCGATCCGTCGCTTCTGGGTACAATATCTTTCAACCACGGTCTAAGGATAGAATTATCGCCAAGACACAATATGGGGGAGCTTTTTCCGGTTACACTCGAATTCACACATAATTGTTGATTTTCCGAATAATTCCGGTCTGTACTCCACCCTGGGTACAGCGATTATGGATAGAAAACTAACATTCAAATAGGTTCAACAACAGAAAAAACATTCCAAAGGCAAGAACAGAAAATACTTACATTCTGAACCTGGAGATTTAAAGAGGTGTATATCAGGGTTCTTTAATAAACTTTCCTGCCGGGTATATATTCCTGCTTATTTTTAATAATTAATAATGTATTCTGGCTATTTTGTATTGTATTTGGGTGAATAAAGAAAGACAAATTATAATGAAATGGGGATGCTAAACTTTTAGGTTTGATATCTTCTTCCACTAGCAAATGTTTCACAACCACCGCTTTAGATGATAGAAGTGCTCAAGGGCATCTTGATAAACAATATATTAAAACAAGTTTGAAGGAAAACATGTTGTTTTTAACTTTGAGATTTTCAACCTTGGTTGATTTGATGATATCCTCTACTACCTTAAAATATATCAAGATGAAAAGTAAAACTACTAGAGTTAAGGTAGAAGTTTAAAACAAAAATCATTTTCCTTCAAAATTTTCAAATTATTTTTCAATTTTAATCGTTTTTGCTATTTAGACTACTTAAATTGCACTTCAATTTTATTCCGAGTAGTAAAGGAAAGGCCACTGTATGTTTACTATTAGACAAGTCACAATCTGTTGTAATTGTTAATTTACCAATTATGTTAACTTCAGTTTTTGAAAGTTTTTGTATATTACATATTACATAAGTGTAGTGTGTTTTTAGATTCTTTTATTAGTAGCTTTTGAAAATGAAATTACCAAAATCCAGTGTTTAACATGTTCTTGTTTCTAGAAAGCTAAAACTTGAATGTTTTTGTTTTTTCAAGCATTTTAAATGTCTCGAAAAATGTGTTGATTTTTGTCAAGTTGGCTGACTCAGAACTTCCTCTGATTGTTGTATTTTTAATCCAGCCCGCAGAATCCAAAGGCTGATTGCTCCAGTAAATAGAATGGAGGACTAGTGACTTCCTAGGATAATTTCTGAATTAAAATTTTAAATCCTGTCATCATACTTTGAACCCATGAGGGTAAAACTGGAGGTGTAAGTTTTAGATCTTGAATAAGGTTTTGCTGCACCACTGCTGAACAGACGCCGAAACCTGTTTGCCACTTGGTACAAGAACAGATGCAAAGTAAATTTTTAGATTCTTTAACTTTTAGTTTTGAAAAAAAGTTCGAGGATTACTTTGTAGTATAGCGTTAAGAGGAGAACTTCTAACGTTATCAAATATTGTGAGACCAAGGGAGAACACCTCTCTAAAAAAGTTCTCAAAGAGTGGAAAGTTCTCAAATATTGTGGGAGAACGCCTCTCTAAAACTGTTCTCAAATATTGTGGCGGGAGAACACCTCTAACAGTTCTCAAGGTTGTGACCCAAGAGGAGAACACCTAAAACATACTTTCATAATGTATGTTTTCCTGTCCTCTCATTGGCTTAGGCAAGGATACCGGTGCAAGAGGAGACCGCCTCTCTAAAATTCTGATGTGACCCACCTCTCAAAAAAAACAGTTCTTGAAGATTTTGTGACCAAGAGGAGAACGCCTTTCTAAAACAGTTCTTGAAGATTTTACCCAAAGAGGAAGAACACCTCTAAAAACAGTTCTTGAAGATTTTGACCCAAGAGGAGAACACCTCTCTAAAACAGTTCTTGAAGATTTTGACCCAAGAGGAGAACACCTCTCTAAAACAGGTTCTCAAAGATTGTGACCCAAGAGGAGAACACCTCTCAAAAACAGTTCTTGAAGATTTTGACCCAAGGAGAACGCCTTTCTAAAACAGTTCTTGAAGATTTTGAAAGAGAACACCTCTCTAAAAACAGTTCTTGAAGATTTTGACTCAAGAGAGAACACCTCTCTAAACAGTTCTTGAAGATTTTGACCCAAGAGGAGAACACCTCTAAAAACAGTTCTCAAAGATTGTGACCCAAGAGGAGGCCTCTCTAAAAACAGTTCTCAGATTGTGACCCAAGAGGCACTCTCTAAAAGTTCTCAAAGATTGTGACCCAAGAGGAGAACACCTCTCAAAAGACTTGCCCAGACTGAGGAGAACTCTAAAAACAGTTCTTGAAGATTTTTGACCCAGGAGAACACCTCTAAAAACAGTTCTCAAAGATTGTGACCCAAGAGGCACCTCTCAAAAACAGTTCTTGAAGATTTTGACCCAAGAGAGAACCCTTTCTAAAACAGTTCTTGAAGATTTTGACCCAAGAGAACACCTCTAAAAACAGTTCTTGAAGATTTTGTGAGGAGAACACCTCTAAAACAGGGTTTTGACCCAAGAGGCACCTCTAAAACAGTTCTCAAAGATTGTGACCCAAGAGAGAACGCCTCTCTAAAGGTTCTCAAAGATTGTGGAGCACCTCTCTAAAAACAGTTCTTGACCCCAAGAGGAGAACACCTCTCTAAAGTTGATTGTGACCGAGGAGGCTCTCTAAAACAGTTCTCAAAGATTGTGACCCAAGAGGAGAACACCTCTCTAAAAACAGTTCTCAAAGATTGTGACCCAAGAGGAGAACACCTCTCTAAAACAGTTCTCAAAGATTGTGACCCAAGAGGAGAACACCTCTCTAAAACAGTTCTTGAAGATTTTGACCCAAGAGGAGAACACCTACACTTTCTCAAAGATTTTACCCAAGACCTCTCTAAACAGTTCTCAAAGATTGTGACCACAAGAGAGAACACCTCTCAAAATTCTTGAAGATTTTGACCAAAGAGGAGAACAAAAGCCAGTTCTCAAATTGTGACCAAGAGGAGAACACCTCAAAACAGTTCTTGAAGATTTTGACCCAGAGGGCTCCTAAAAAACAGTTTGAAGATTGTGACCTCAGAGGAGAACACCTCTCTAAAAACAGTTTCGGACCCGAGGAGAACGCCACTATAAACATTTTCAAGATTTTACGGAACACATCTCTAAAAACTGCAGTTTCAAAGTTTTGTCACCAGGGGAGAGCACTTTTCCAAAACAGCGAAGATTGACAAGGAGATGTTTCTATAAAACATTTATTGACACCCACCAGACAGCAACAGACCAAGATGTGACAGTCAGGCAGCCACCACTACACAGAGCCTGGACCTATGGATAAGGGACGATGTGCAAAAGGTCTCGTTAATTACTAGTTACCAGAAACCAAAGTAGACAGATTAGAAACTGCAATGAAGGCTGCATGTGATAACGAGGTTATCTAACACATTTTGGGGCTAAGTAAAATCGATGAAATATAATGTTGACGCTTCATGTTTTAAATAAATTGAATTATCTCTGAAAGCAATAAACGTTGTATTTTATTGACTTGAAAATTAAATGCAATTTTTAACAAACAACAGGGAACGTGTGTGTGTATACGTGTGTCCTTTTGAACATTCAGTAGAAGTTTTCTAAATGAAGGTAAAGGGGACATTCAAAATTTAGGTTGAAAAATATTACTGAACCTTGATCATTCTAGGAAAACCGTGCGACTTGTAGTACAAAGCATATTAATGATTATTATATTGCAGGATAGCCGTTGGGTTCAGAATGGTCTGATAGTATCTTGTAATCCGTTTAAGACACTTAAACGTATTTGCCCGGTATATTTTATCAACTTGACTTCATTACTATATACAGCATACTCGGCCATCCAGGTTAGAAAGCCAGACAAACATTCTAGAAAAGAATTACATTTGTTCTTTTTCCGGCTATAGTCTTTTAAAATCTCACTTTAAAACACCGAATTAAAAGGCCCAACCTCATAAAATACTCCATGCCTTTTTCAACTATAACTTTATATAGCAATAAATTTTATTGCCATTATTTTATTATTTTCAATTATTGTCCTGCTCCACTATCACTTCTTCACTGACCCTTTTAATTTCCTTTTTCTTTGTCCTCTCTTATTGATAATAAATAATGTTCTATCTACATCAATACTCGTGTCATACTCACTTTCTCTGCTTGAAGTAATCATTTTTTGGGAGGACCACTTCAATTATTGTGGTGATTGTTTGAATTCTTACAGAGAGCCTGCTGTCCATCCTATAAAGATAAAGATTACAGACATTGTAGTATATCAACATTTATGGCATGTCAGTTTTCTTCATGTAGTGTGATTAGAATACCCGTTTCTTTAGTTTTGAATATAGTCCTCTTTCAGCAGTTCTTGTGTTCTCAGACTTATCATTTGTCCTTATCTTCTTCCGTTTTGTCTTATTAAAATATTGTATCATTATATTTTTTCCTTCACACTTTCCTGGTTTTAGTTCAGAAATCTATCTGCGTATAAAATAACACTGAGATAAAACTGGAATATTTAAAAAATGTCCTTTTAGTTCTAATTTCCTCGGTGTTCAGCCTTTTGAATTATTCTATGACTTTTAACCATTACTTTATTTTGCAATAAATGTTAGTGCCATTATTTTATAATATTCAATTATCGTCCTGCTCAGTGCTCCCATGACCTACTAATGTCTTTTATTCCATTGTCCTATCTTATTGGTACTAAATAATGTTCCATCTACATCAATACTCGTGTCAATACTCACTTTTAACTGCTTGTAATAATCACTATCGGCAGAGACCAAGACCAAACTTTAAACCAATCTGATGATTGCTGGGGTTCATGCAGTGGGCCTATCTCTCGGCTGCTATAGTCCATCCTGATAAAGATAAATATTACGGGTATTGATGTAGACCATTATTTACTATCAATATTTATGGGACTGTCAGTTTTCTTCATGTAGTGTGATTAGAATATTATCCGTATCTTTAGTTTTAAATTTAGTCCTCTTCCAGCAGTTCTTGTGTTCTCATACTTATCCCTTGTCCTTATCTTCTTCCGTTTTGCCTTATTCAAATATTGTATCATTTTATTTTCTTTCACACTTTCCTGGCTTTGGATCAGAAATCTATATGCGTATAAAATAACACTGAGATAAACCTGGAATACCTTTTAAAAAAAATGTCTATTTAGGTATTATTTCTTCGGTGTTCAGCTAATTTAAATACTCTATGACTTTTCAACCATACATTTATTTTGCAATAAATGTTATACCATTATTTAATTATTTTCAATTATTTTCCTACTCAGTGCTCTACTATCACTTCTTCACGCACACTTTGAATGTCTTTTTTATTCCTTTGTCCTTTCTTATTGATACTAAATAATGTTCTATCTACATCAATACTCGTGTCAATACTCACTTTCTAACTGCTTGAAGTAATCACTATCGGCAGAGACCAAGACCAAACTTTAAACCATTCTGATGATTGCTGGGGTTCATGCAGTGGGCCTGTCCCTCGGCTGCTATAGTCCATCCTGAAAGAGATAAATATTACGGGTATTGATGTAGACCATTATTTACTATCAATATTTATGGAACTGTCGGTTTTCTTCATGTAGTGTGATTAGAATATTATCCGTATCTTTAGTTTTGAATTTAGTCCTCTTTCAGCAGTTCTTGTGTTCTCGACTTATCATTTGTCCTTATCTTCTTCCGTTTTGACTTATTAAAATATTGTATTAGTATATTTTTCCTTCACACTTTCTTGGTTTTGGTTCAAAATCTATCTGCGTATAAAATAACACTGAGATAAAACTGAAATAGTGAAAAATGTCTTTAGTTCTTAATATTTCAGTGTTCAGCCTATTTAAATACTCTTTGACTTTTCCAACCATTACTTTTATTTTGCAATAAATGTTATTGCCATTATTTTTTTTTTTTCAATTATTGTCCTACTCAGTGCTCTACTTCTTCACACGCACACTGAATGTCTTTTTTATTCCTTTCTTATTGATACTAAATAATGTTCTATCTACATCAATACTCGTGTCAATACTCACTTTCTAACTGCTTGAAGTAATCACTATCAGCAGAGACCAAGACCAAACATTAAACCATTCTGATGATTGCTGGGGTTCATGCAGTGGGCCTATCTCTCGCTGCTATAGTCTATCCTGAAAATGATAAATATTACGGAGTATTGATGTAGACCATTATTTAATATCAATATTTATGGGACTGTCAGTTTTCTTCATGTAGTGTGATTAGAATATTATCCGTATCTTTGGTTTTGAATGTAGTCCTCTTCCAGCAGTTCTTGAGTTTTCATACTTATCATATTTTGTCCTTATCTTTTTCCGTTTTGCCTTATTCAAATATTGTATCATTTTATTTTTCTTTCACACTTTCCTGGTGTTGGATAATCATACATGCAAATCTGTTAATATTGTTTATTAATTTCTGTTATGTTTACTTATGTCAAAGTAATCAGCTGTTGCAACAAATCAATATTATTTTCATGTAAACATTGTATTAAAGTAAACACTTTATAAAGTAAACACTGTTCCTTTAAACTTCTTTCTCTCATTCAATCCTATTTTACTTTAAATTACCTTCTCATTCTTAATCCTGTATTCCCCTACTCAACATTTTGGTCCTTCGAACGCGGATATTATTGATTTCCAGTCCTGTGAATATTCAGCCCATCTCTTTATTTACATCTTTCTTCTCATCTAAATTGTTTTAACCTTTACTAATTTGTTTTTTGTTCCTAAATTCTTTATAAATTATCTTATTGACCTTTTATTATTCCTAAAATGGGTAAAATGACCTAAAGTTCTCCACTTATGAACGATCTACAGTCATAACCAAAGCTTCGAAAAGTAAAGCTAGCAGTGGAAGCTATTGCTGCATCTCAAGACAATTTGACAACTGTTCAACGCCGGACTCTCTGGGATGGAAGGTGAAGGAGAAACACTCGGACTTCAAAGTGAACTTCCAACGGGTCTTGGAACTCTACGATGACAGCGAAGCTCCTCAAGAAACGTTATGCTGCGATCAAGATGACATAAACCAGCTCTTCATCGAGATAAACAGTCTGATAGAAGCTCTCACCACTTCAGACAACTCACAGGTAACAGTGTCAGCTGCCACTACCTCTCAAGAAGCCTCTGCTACTCATGTTAAGCTCCCTAAATTAGAACTGAAACATTTTGATGGCAATCACGTACAATGGGTCTCTTTCATCAATCTATTTAATACGGCCATACACAACAATGACAAAATTTCAGATGTAACTAAATTCCATATTTACTAAGTGTCCTCTAATGAACCTTTAAATTTGATCAAGTCCCTTAACATCACTGCTCCAAATTACAAGGTAGCATATGATCTCCTACATGATCGTTACCACAACACCCGTCGTTTGACAACCCTTCATCTAAATTACATATGGACTTACCCAATCTCTCATCCTCCTCAACCAAACTCTCAGATATTTTATAAACCTCTTTTACGAGGCACACTCAAGCTCTGAAGGCACTTGAATGTGACATTTCGTCACAACCTAACCCTCTCTCTGCATTAGTCCTTAGGAAAATGGACAATGACTTGTAAAACGTCTTAAACTAGAGGTTTATCGTTCTAACACAAATGCCGATAAATCTACCTCTCACACTCCCTCTCATCCAAACAATCATTGAGTTTTTAAACTCAGAATGCTCTCACGTAGAAGATGCAAACCTCCATAGCTCTTTTACTTCGTTCACCCAATCTCAAGAACCATTGACTTTCATTTCTAAGAAAGTCAACTTCTCTCAGAAATGTTGCTATATGATTTCCAATCAATCTCAGGAACCAGAGTCTCATGGTCTAAAGGAGTATCATACACTTTCAAACCTTGTTTTGCTTGCCAAAGAAACCACTCATAAGATCTACACTTGTTCTGCATTTAAACAGGGCCGGCGCCACGTTCCCTGGCGCCCAGTGCAAAATGTTCAATTGCGCCCACAACGCCCTCTAACTTTCAGATCTTGAATAATCCATACCATATTCGAACTATTTTTTGTCAATCTGTTATAGTTATAAAGTCTTAATTCATATTTTAATAATTATATTTATCTATCATAATGCAGTGCAGTAGTACACTTGTATTTATTATTTAATAGGCTTTAAATTGTAGAAAATTAGAAATACCTCTGGAAATGGTTAGGAAAGCTTTTGATCTTGCAAGGATATATAGAAATAAATCAAACATACATTTCGTCAGGTTTAGCATGGCCGGTGAGATGGGCTATAGAGCCATAAGCGGCCAGCAGGAAATCAAGGCCACCGGCCATGCTATACCTAACGAACTGATCTACATATTAAAGAAAACTTACGCAATTTATGAAGAAACTAAACACGTAACCGGCAAATCACGAATAGATTCTACAATTTGAGTACACAGTCCGTTAATCCGAACTAATTGGGACCTGCCCCAGTTCGGATGAGCAAAGTTCAATTAACCGGAAAATACCTAAATGACAAGATTGAACAAAAATTAACATGTTTTATGCAAAATAATGTCTAATTATACATGAACTGCCACGTACATTATATTTTATTTATCAGTACTATATAAATGTTGAATAATTGCATCTTGAAGAGCTGAAATACTTTGGTGTGAGGCTAGCTGCATGCACAGCGACTTGTCACTGCGGCGTCGTAGTTCCGTCTGTGTCGCTTACTCTTCATGACAGCCCCTTCCTCACCTATCCCCACAACCACCGCCAACACTGTCACTCTCCAAACTGTTGCAATGCTTCATTGGCGATTTAACAAGTTAACTATCTGTATTCTTTTTTATTCCAATTGTTTCATTAAAATATTGTCTATTTCCTATATATTTTAATATTTATAAGTTAGTATCTTGTTTCGTTTCTTCCTTCTGACAACGAAAAATGTCTTAAGAATTCAAGGAAAATTCAACTTGCTAGTTAGGATTAACCGGAAATTTAGATTAACGGGACTGTGGTGTAATAATAAAAACAGCCATAGGTGAAACGCTCACAACATTCTGTGAAGGTGGCAATGACAACACTAAATAGTAGCAGAATCTGCCGCCCCTCTTCCACCAGCAGCAGTTTCTACAGTCACCTGGCTGCCATGTCAACTGATTTCAGTCCTTCTCTATCGCGCGCGGGGCTGCAGGTGTAGGGGCGCCGGCCGGGTGGCTAGTCGTGCGCGGTGCGGGGTCTGCTACCAACGTAACCAACCTTTAGAACAGTGGCAGCTACGCACTAGATTGTGCCATCCTGCATTACGTATAGTGACGAATTGTTTGTAATAATCGTTTTAATGTCAATATTCATTTGTCGGGGGCGCTCAATTTTAATTAAAAAAAAAAAACTATTTTTCTACTTAGTTTTTTCTTTCGGCGCCCCTGGCGGCGCCTATGGTCTTAAATGGTTTACTTTCTATGGTAGCGCCGGCCCTGCATTTAAAGACAAAACCTCTCATGAACGATACCAACTTGTCAAAGCTAGTCATCGTTGTGTGTCATGGTTAGGTAATCATTCCTATAAAGATTGCCAATCTCAGTCGGCTTGCTTTATTTGTCATCAAAACCACCACACTCTTCTGCATTTTGACAATAAACAAGTCACTCAACCCTCTACAACACCTGAAAAGGTAAACTCTCCTCCTAACAACTCATGTTTAGCCTTTTGTCCTCTCAAAACAAAACCAAATCCGTTGAAAACTGTTCGACAGTTCTTTTGAGCACAACTCTCATAAAGTTGACAACTTCTAATGGCAACTCTTGTGTTTTAAGAGCGCTACTCGACTCAGCTTCAATGTGCAACTTCATTAGTGAAGAAGCAGCTCAACTACTAGGATCCCGTCGGTTAAAATCTGACTTGGTTATCACGGGAATATCTCAGAACTCTTCTCATACCAAAGGCATGGTCAATCTGTCCAGAAACTCTATCTGGACAAACACTTGCTCCTCAAGAACCATTTCACATACTAGAAAATCAATCACGGCTGATTTGCCCCGTGTTGAAATGTCACAAAAGTTCTTCAAAAGGTGAAGCATTATTCTTTAGCTGATCCTTCCTTTTCTCGACCTGGAAAAATAGACGTTCTCTTAGGAGGTGCTATCTTTCCACATCTTTTGACACAAATGACTCACTCTCTGGGCCCAGGTATGCCTTGTTTTATGGGTACACACTTGGGATTTGTTGTAATGGGCCAAGCCCCATGTTCTCCCCTGTAAAGCCTCCTGTTGATAGCTGTCATGCTACAACTCTTCTTTCAGTCAATGATCTTGACCTTTACTCCTCTTTACAAGGTTTTGGCATCTTGAAGAACCTCCAATTGTCTAAAAGGTCAGAAGAAGAAATAGTTTGTGACGAATACTTTCAGTCCACTCACTCTCGAGATTCAACTGGGAATATACCGTTCGACTTCAAAGAATCTTCTGCCAAGCTAGGCAACTCTTCTCGCAATGATCAAAGAATCTTCCTCTCTTTAGAAAAGAGACTTTCTCTCAATCCTCAACTTAAAAGCAATACACTGATTTCATGGATGACTACCGAGACTCAGGTCACATGCAACTTTTTGAAGACGTACCCGATGATTCTGAACCTCACTACTGCTGGTGTTTTCAAAGGTGAAAAAATACGAGTAGTTTTCAATGCTAGTAGCCTACCTCAACTAACATTTCTCTCAATCAACTTCTTCACCAAGGCCCAAGCTCCAGAATGATATTGTTGATATCATTTTCAATTTCCGCATACATTCCTTTGTCTTCACTTGTGTGATATACGCCAAATGTTTAGGCAAATCGTCATCCACTCAGACGACCAGAAATTTCAACTAATCTTTTGGCGAGATAAACCAGATTCACCCTTCAAACGTACCAGTTGACAACTGTGACTTACGGTATGACCTCATCGCCTTATCTTGCTATAAAACCATCCAGCAACTCATCGATGACGAGGTGACAGTCACCCTCTCGCTACCAAAGCCATCAAAGATCAGATATATGTTGACGACATTCTCTTAGGATCAGACACTCTCGACAATGCTTTGGAGCTTCAGAAAGACGTCATATCTCTTTTGTCATCTGGAGGTTTCGCTTTGAGGAAATGGTCAAGTAACCATGAATCCCTTCTACAAAGTGTTCTGAGGGAACACAGAGAATCTCCCATTTCCTTCAGTCCTAAAGAACAGCCACTCTTTAACATTCTTGGCATAAAATGGATTTCTAGCTCCGATCACTTTTCTTATTTGGTTCAACTGCCTAACGGGGAAATCACTAAACGAACCGTACTTTCTTCCATAGCCCGCATTTATGATCCATGTGGTTGGATAGCCCCATTAGTATTCTGGGCAAAATCCCTCATTCAAAGACTGTTGATTCTGAAACTTGATTGGGATGATCCCTTACCAGACAATATCAAAAGTGAATGGAACCTCTTTGTGAATGAACTTCCTTCTGTAGAAAACATCAGAATTCCACGATCCCTCTCACCTACTTCAACCGTGCAAATTTTGGGGTTCTGCGATACTAGTGAAATAGGTTATGCGGCATGTGTTTATCTAAGATCCGAAAACACTGACAACACTTCAACTACAAGACTACTGATTGGCAAAACCAAAGTTTCCCCTTTGAAACGGTTTCACTACCAAGACTAGAACTATGCGCAGCTCACCTTCTCTCAACCTTCGTCCACCGTTGTATTGCTCTTCTAACCCCTCATGTAACAATCACCGATGTGACTCTCTGGAGTGATTCCACGATAGCTCTCTCATGGATTCAAACTCCACCCTTTCGACTCAAAACCTACATTGCCAACCGTGTCTCTCAGATACAAGAGCTCACACAACCTACATGCTGGAGACACGTAAGATCGCATGAAAACCCAGCCGATTGTGCATCAAGAGGAATCTTCCCTCAAGCATTATTGGAACATTCCCTCTGGTGGAAAGGCCTCCTTGGATTCGAAGTCCTCCAGATCTCTGGCCTCCTTCACACTCCAGTACATCAATCCAGAAGCTCTACCGGAAATGAAACCACATGATACAGTTCTCTCAGTGACTACTACCGATCTCAGGACCTTCCTCCAAGACCAACTCTGTCCTTCCAAACCTTCTTCAAGACTCTGGGGACCATTCATTTTGACCTGAGGACAGGTCAAGGGCGGCGGAATGTTAGATATTCATACATACAAATCTGTAAATATTGTTTATTAATTTCTGTTATGTTTACTAATGTCAAAGTAATCAGCTGTTGCAACAAATTAATATTATTTTCATGAAAACATTGTATTGTAAACAAACTTCTGTTATTCTCTTGTTACCCTTTATAAAGTAAACACTGTTCCTTTAAACTTCTTTCTCTCATTCAATCTATTTTACTTTAAATTACCTTCTCATTCTTAATCCTCTATTCCCTACTCCACATCTGGCTTTGGATCATAAATCTATGCGTATAAATAACACTAAGATAAAACTGGAATACCAAAAAAAAATGTATATTTAGGTCTTATTTCTTCAGTTGTTCAGCTTATTTAAATACTATGACTTTCCAACCATATATTTATTTTGCAATAAATGTTATTGGCATTATTTTGTGGTGCTCTTTTCAATTATTGTCCCTGCTCCAAATTGATACTACTATCACTTCTTCACGCACTCTTTTAATGTCTTTTTTATTTCACTTTGTCCTCTCTTATTGATGTATTAATATCTATCTACATCAATACTCAAGTGTCTCAATGCACTCATCTTTCCTAACACACTTGTGATAATCACTATCGGCTGAGACCAGACCAAACTTTAAACCATGATGATTTGCTTGGGTTTCATCAGGTGGGCTTATCTCTCGGCTACTATAGTTTCCTGAAAAGATAAAGTATTACGAATTATTGATGTAGACCGATATTTACTATCAATATTTATGGTTTCCTGTCCAGTTTTTCTTCATGTAGTGTGATTATAGAATATTATCAGTATCTTTGGTTTTGAATATATCCTCTTTCAGCAATTCTTTCCCAGTGTTCTCGACTTATGATTTGTCCTTATCTTCTTCCGTTTTGACTTATTAAATATTGTATTAGTATATTTTTCCTTCACACTTTGGTTTTAGTTCAAAAATCATCAGCGTATAAAATAACACTGAGATAAACTGAAATAGTTAAAAAATGTCTTTTTAGGTTCTTATTATTTCAGTGTTCAGCCTTTTAAATACTCTATGACCTTTTCCAACAATTACTTTATTTTGCAATAAATGTTATTGCCATTATTTTATTATTTTCAATTATTGTCCTACTCCTGTGCTCTACTATCACTTCTTCACGCACACTTTGAATATCTTTTTTTTATTCCTTTGTCCATTCCTATTGCTACTAAATAATGTTCTATCTACATCAATACTCGTGTCAATACTCATTTTCTAACTGCAAGTAATCACTATCGGCAGAGACCAAGACCAAACATTAAACCATTCTGATGATTGCTGGGGTTCATGCAGTGGGCTATCTCTCGGCTGCTATAGTCCATCCTGAAAAGATAAATATTACGGAGTATTGATGTAGACCATTATTATCAATATTTATGGGACTGTCAGTTTTCTTCGTGTAGTGTGATTAGAATATTATCCGTATCTTTAGTTTTGAATGTAGTCCTCTCCAGCAGTTCTTGAGTTTTCATACTTATCATATTTTGTCCTTATCTTTTTCCGTTTTGCCTTATTCAAATATTGTATCATTTTATTTTTCTTTCACACTTTCCTGGCTTTGGATCATAAATCTATCTGTATAAAATAACACTAAGATAAAACTGGAATACCTTTTAAAAAAATGTATATTTAGGTCTTATTTTCATCGGTGTTCAGCTTATTTAAATACTCTATGACTTTTTCCAACCATATATTTATTTTGCGATAAATGTTATTGTCATTATTTTATTATTTTAATATTGTCGCTCCAAGTGCTCTACTATCACTTCTTCACGCACTTTAATGTCTTTTATATTCATTTGTCCTCTCTTATTTACTACATAATGCTATCTCCATGTCAATACTCACGCTTTAACTGATTGAAGTAATCGGAAGAAAGACCAAACTTTTAAACCATTCTGATGATTGCTGGGGTTCATGCAGTGGGCAGTAGAGGTTCTGCCACCGTAGACCCTGGCTCTGATTGGTCCACAGCGGTCACGGACTTCCCCACCCCTCACCCCCACCCTTCCCCCCACCCTTCCCCACCCTTCCCCACCCCTTCCCCACCCTGGTAAGCCCCGCCCCTGTCGGCCATTGTTGTTCCCCATCCTGGTAGGCTCCGCCCCCTGGCGGCCATTGTTGTTCCCCCACCGAGGATGCCCCGGTCCGTCATGATGATGGGAGGAGGGGAGATGACGTGGCAAGGTGTCGGCCATATTGGTCGAGTGAGGTTAGAGAAGGATTGGTAAAAAGTAATTTGGCTGAGCTGAGAATCGAACTGGGGAACATTGGGTTGGGAGGCGAGCGCGCTACAGACTGGGCCACTAAGGCAGTTGATGAGTGTAGCGTCGCAGCGAGTACTCGAGAGCACGACTGGTAGTGAGTGAGTGAAAGGAGCGATCCAGCGGTCTGTAGAATTTCAATCTTGGTCTTGAAATAGTGTGACCCCTGCTCCTGAGGTTAACTCTTGTAGGAATAACTCCTGCAATTTTCAAGATACATTGATCATGTTTTATATTTACCTAAAGAACACTGCATAGTACATGTATACCAAATTTAGTCAAATTATTTTAATAAATATGAAAGATATTAAGGAAAAGCTATATCAAGGTCATCTGAAGGTCAATAAAAAAAAAAATGATTTCAAAAATTACTTTGACCCTTGTAGATGATGTATACTAAGTTTGATCAAAATCGGTCCATAAATAAAGTTTTTACAAGCGTTTCAAGTTAAGGGTTGATCAACCCCTATGTTAAAAATTTCATGTTTTTCAGTCGTTTCTAGGTTAGTTACATCTTTTTCAGAACTATAAGCTTTATCAAAAGAAAAAAATATTTTTATACCTCGTACTAAACTTTAGGGGTTGATTCAACCCTTAAAAATATTAACAATATTGAGGAATAGTATTTGCATGTCAAGATACCAAATTTGAATTAAATCGAACAATAGGTTCCTGAGAAATGAATATTTCAAAATTAGAAGGTTTATTACACATTACAAATCATACTACTTCAAAAGTTCAGCTTCGAAAATTTCGTCTACCGAAGTTGGTACCACTGATGGTGTCGCGTTGGTGACGCGGTTCCAGCTGATGTTGGCATCGTTGGGCGTTGAGAGCTCTGAGGGCGTTGGTCATTGAGAGCGTAAAAACACGTGCGAAAGTGGTTATCCAGGATGGGCGTGCTGACCTTTACACATATGGTGGTTATATATAGCGAAATTAGTGGAGTGAGGAGCACAGTGAGAGTGGACCTTAATGTTCTACTTGGTACTCACCGGGCCAGCCTGACCGCCACTCAGGAGTTCTGGAATGTTAGCCAGGTCAGTATTCTGTGCAGAATATGTTATTCTTATTTTTCAGGTGACACATGTTCCCAGAGGTTCCGTGAACTCGTGCTTATATATATACATTGTACTAATATTACCTGTAGTTCCTAATTTATTTACTGTTACTATATTATTATTATTCATAGAGTATTATCACGTTGATGTGTATTACTTATATCTTTGCAATTTACCATTACTACTACTACCTACACATATCGTACACTGTAAAATGGGTATGTAGCAATAGGAGTAAATAAATATAAGGAGGAATAAATACCTATGTATTTAATAGAGTACCCGATGCGCATCAAAGTTCACAAAAATACATATCATTAAAAGGTTTCAATAATTAGACAGTATCGTAATAGTAGACTGTTATATTTAATACTCAACGTCTAGGGTAAGCTTTATCGAAATTTGGACTGTAATGTTTCTTCCTATCAATAGCGTATTTCAAATTATGTTTCGCCCAACTGTTCATCATACCCATTTCCCATTCTATATCCTCCTTAGATATTTTTCCTACATCCACGGCCACAAACTCTTCCTTTCCTCTTCTGTGTATGGTTACAATAAGCTTATCACCATCCTGCCTAGCACTCTCAATTTCGTATCTTCCATCTAAGTCACACTGTTCCAGATACGGTTTGTTCCTGTTTGATGCCATCTGTTAAAATATAAATATTTTGTTAGTGTTAAACATTTCTGTTTTTTTTAATGTATCTGGCCCCAATTTTAAAATTTTAATTTACTGTATTTAAATTTTAATTTACTGTATTTAAAAATAAAAAATAATAAAATAAAATCATAAATAAAATAAAACCATCGCCAGATATGGTGACAACCACCTGGTCCAAATGTTTAAACTTTAATTAACTGTATTTACAAATAAAAAAAAATAAAATAAAATCATAAATAAAAATAAAACCATCGCCAGATACGGTGACAACCGCCAAAGCAAAATGTTGTCTCCCATAATTTATTTAGTCCCTAAGAACAGGAAGAGCGCTGTTTTAAGTTAAGTAAATAGTAAACTAATTATTACAAGAACCTAGTCCTAGCTAGAGTCTGCTTTAAGGAACAATGAAGTAGTCACGGTTTCACTGGGTACACATGTGATTGGAATTTAAAAACATTTTTCATTAAATGTACCCGATATTTCTATTAATATGAGATTTAAAGGATCTAGAAGGTGTGTAGTCAAACCTAGTTGCGGTTCGCTATATCACACAGGGGGGGTTCACATTAGTGTGTAGTCGTTCGAGTCAGTAAAGTTCTACCCTTCGGTCTAACCTCACTACGTGTCTATTAGACTGATTGATACAGGTACATGATCGAATAATATTCGATCTAAAGTCGTTCGAGTCAGTAATGTTCTACCCTTCGGTCTCACCTTACTACGTGTCTAATAGACTGTTCGCTTCTGTCCAATAAACTATTAATAGAGAATATCGAGTACATTTAAGTACAAGTGACAAGTTAATAATCATCTAGTAGTTAAATATACGATTTCTCAACCATCTTTTCTTTGAAAGGCAGATATGCGGTTCACATTTACCTCTGTATAATGAAAAAGGTTTATTACATTTAGTACAACGTTTTCTTTGAAATGGTAATGTTTGAAAACCTCGAGATGTTTTTCTACAATTGTAACAATGATGGTCACCAGCTTTAGTGATAAAGCAACGGATGGTAACGTTACAGCTGATAGGATGTTGTTGAACAAGTTTATCCTTAAGTTCTTGAGGGATCTCTAGTTCATGCAATTTCCACCCGGGGTTTACATACAATACTACCTCATCAATGCAAAGATTCAAAAGAGATTTAGGACTAGGTTTAGATTTGGGTTGCTGTATAGTATCACTGTCAGATTCATCAGTCCCATACTCAAGTGCGGGTCTTGGCATAGTGAATTACAATGATTAGGTACTTACAGTAAAAGCGCTCCTCCTGTTCTGAGTCAGTGATCAGATGGTGCGACCTACCACCACCACTACTGATAGCCCCCACCATCGAATCAGTGACATTAATATTATATATATATCTAACTGTACTATTAACATTATCTAAGCTACATATTTTTTCCTTTTTTTTTATTAATATTTAAGTTATTCTTTTTTTTTTAATTTTCTGTATTTTACATTAGAATTTATTACAAGCATTAATTAAAAATCTTCAAAATGAATACATAGGAATTTACATATATATATATTTACATGTACATTTATGTGTAGGATGTGGTGTGATCCGTACAATAATGTACAGAAACCAACTTAAACTAACCCAGTCTAATATCAATTAGAAATGTTCGGTAGACCCCGTGATCTGTAAGAAATCTGCCACTAATACGCTACTACTGAGACTGCTTAATAAACTTTTTATCATACTGTACTTTTTTCAACGCATAATTTTGCAATTTCGCAATAAAGCTGTTATTAAAGTTCTTAATTTTGCCAAGTACTTCTATTTTTGCATTTTATTAATACGCAATCGCAAAATATCTTGTTCCCTGTATAGCATAGTCTGTCACGGCATGCGTTGGTTAGTATTTCACTAGCGCGAAATTTGAAGCATTGTTCAGGACAGCAAGTATTTAAGTTAGGAGTACTGTACATAATGATATTTCTCTGAATAGGTTTTCTATCACCTAGGGTTGCTTTGAATGTTTGACATTCACACACACAAAAACAATAGCTTTCACACTCCATACATGCCATACCGTCTACCACGCTTCGCGGTTCACGAAAGCACTTCTTCTCACAGCAGTACATGATTCCGACAAAAGGTGGCTCAGACTAATACTTAACGCAAAAGCGACTCAGATCTGAGAGGTCTATACACTCCAAAGGTTGAAGAGCAAATGAATGGAGATAGTTGCATGTTGGATTCTAAAAATAATATTACGTTACGCAATAGTTATGTAAAGACATGAATTTAAACTAATCTAGTCTAATACTGGTTAGAAATGTCTGATAGACCCCGTGAGAAAATATATGAGTTATGATCTGTAAGAAATCTACCACTAATATTTTGATATCGGATAATAGACTCCCATTCGACCTCGCTGGCAAAATCGTGTATAAATGATTCACTAAGCGTCTGGTATTTCGAAACAGTAGCCCAGCAGTCAGCTAGATATGGGGAAATTTCCCTCAAAAATTCTTCTGGGTATTTGATTCGTTTGAGAATTAAATTCCAATTCACTCGATGCATATAAATTCTTAATAGATCAATAGAAAAGTCATAATGTAATGACAAAAGGTCCCAATTTAAAAATTGATCATACTTCATTACGATACGATCATTGAGGACACCGCGAGGTTCCTTAGGCTCACTAGATAAAATATCCCAAGGACTAGTCATTTTGCTGTTGCAATGTGGAAAGACAATCGGTAAATGACTGTTTGAAAGTACACCGGTAGTATTTATATGCTGTCTGAATAGCACACATTGCGTCACTTGATGAGTGACATTCTAAAACACATTTGACCTTATGAGACTTAATTCCTAAAAAGAGATCGTGCTTAACACATTGACAGTGCTTATTAACTTCCCTCACATCCGGATGAAACTGTCTCAGAAAATTAGCCTTTTCCTCACCCTTAGTGTAAATTACGGTAAACGGCTTACACAGATTCTTTAAGAGATTCTCATTGTAAGGAACACCGCCCTGTGACCATTTAATCTTATGATGATGACGTGAGAGCCAACGGGCAGATCTTTGCATTTTAGAGTCAAGACATGAGAAATCGTAAGGTGCGTCAAACACAATTTGGGTCGTAAAGTTATCACTGTAAATTGCAAATTCCTTTACTATGAAACGATTATTGTTATCAGAGAATGCTTGAAACTCTACCACAGCCTTCATCGTTAAAACTAGTTACAATGATATTCCAACTCACGTGCTAATTGGTTGATCTGAACTGTAGGAACTAATTCCGGAGCATCGGGACCACACACACCACAAGAACATGCGTCCTTGATAAATGAAAAAATAAAAGACCTAATGGATTCTTCGTGAGGATACAGTGCAGCTAAACAGTTGTTGACTAGTACACGATTGGACGTAAACTGTCTCCACTCGCTCTCGTCCAACGTACAGGTTTGAAAACCATCGTACAGGGCTACCATACGTCGTCCAAACACACCAATTACCTTTATGTCCTCTCCGCTATCTAGACTGATGTTCGGTTTTTTCCCTTCTCTCAAGTTGGCACTAATGGTTGGGAAATCTGGTCTAAGACGGTTAAACGTATCATAATTAAAAAGTACACCTTGCTTTTTGGACTTTGATTTGATATAGAAACCTAAAGAATTACCCAAGCATTCAAAAAACCCTATACATAAAAAGCTAGTGCTTGAATCATTAAGAAAAAATACCTGCTTCAGATATACCCCAGACTGTAGATTAACCAATGGTCGTCGTCTCCCAGCGGCCTGATCGACTACCATACGTGTATCCTCACCAGACGACTCCATGTTACATACTGGCTAATTAACTGTATCATACTCTGTATCTTCATAGATCTCATCTATTTGACCTGACCCTCTCCGCAGCTAATTTCTCCCACTCCTCCTCGTCACCCTCCTCATCGTCATCCTCCTCATCGTCATCCTCCTTCCTCCTCCTCCTCCTCCTCCTCCTCCTCCTCCTCCTCCTCCTCCTCCTCCTCCTCCTCCTCCTCCTCCTCTCCTCTTCCTCCTGATTCCTCTCAACTTCGTACTCCTCCTCACTATCAAATCCTTCCCCCACATCCTCCCCTTCAATACTATCTGTATCACTAACTTGATCATTAATATTCTCATATTTTTTGTTCAACCTCTTCATTCTGATACCCTCATCGTCACAATCGTATTGAGCATTTTCCGAAGAAGATAAACAGGGGAGTGGTGACAATGACACATAATCTACACATATTTTTTTCATATTATCACCCCTTTGTCTTTTAAAATCAAAATACTCACTACTTTCCGATGGTGGCTGAGATTGAGAGGAAGACACGGCAGAGCACGATCGTTTCATCTTGATGGTTAGAGTTAAACTGAATATCACGGATTGAAACTACTGTACACATTCTACATCACCTTTCGTACCGTACCAGTGAGCAGCTGATATGTAAAGTGCGTGTCATGTAATATCAGACAGTACGCTGATGTTCCAGCTGTAAAATTTTCCTTAGCAGTCAGTTCGATACGAACATCCACAGAAGTGGATGACTTGATTAAATCCTGTTGACGCGAGCAATCTAGAACGAATAGACTGCTGGAGTTCTTGAAGGTTTCCAAGTCCAAGACACATGAGGAGTATTCTTGCTGATAGTAGCTCTTTTGAAATCGTGTGTACATATCGTAGAGAATTGTAAAATCGCCATTTATGCTATCGTAAGGATAGTACTTTTCATTCAAATATAGTCGGACATCGGTAACACCGCATGGATCGAACTTGGACATATCTTTAGACAAAGAACCTTTCCTATTATCCTGAAGAGCAACAATTACATAACGAGGTTTTTGAACTTGAGACGCCGTCTTCACTGTCCAACTGGTTCGGCTCACCGTTCCAAGGTTGGGTAGTTCGTGTAATTCCCAACTCCTAAACGCTAGGTCTACTTTATTATCCTTCTCAATGGAACGGTATAACTTTAACTTTAACTGATCGTTCACTGTAACATGGGGTACCCTCCAGTAAACGTTAGTTAAATTGAGATCAACTTTAGTAGTTGTCGAATCAGCAATAACGGCATTCAGATTAGTCGAGGCCCTTAGTAATACTAGCTCTGTTTTAACATTTACCAAAACACGTTTGTAATCTTCGGCAAACCCTAAAAGTGAGCTTAACTTCGTGCAAAAATTAAAATCGCCTTTAGTCTTTAGCTTTTGCCCTGCTCCAAGCCATCCTCCATTCCTTAGACCCGTCTCTTCTTCCTTACGCACAGATAATAGATTTTTGATCGTACTTGTGATACCGGCATTTTTCACACGGTCAATCTCTACACCCGAAATTTCCAATCTGATGTCCTCAAATAGATAGGCGATCGCATTATTTGTTAGGTAAACATCACCATCGGTGTTGTCGGCCTTTTTACCTGACAAGTTACCCGTCACGTGGAGGGTACTTTCATGCAACAATGTCATAAGATTTTGGTTAACGATAGGAATGCGTATCTCATCATTATTGTTAAGTGAATTGGTCAGATAAGGACGGTAAGTGTGAAACTCGATACTGGTTATGCTCGAATCGAACTCTACAGGTGCCTCTATTGACAACATTTTTTCACAATGAAACCCAATGATTTTAAATACAGAACGTTACTACGTGTTATCGCTAAGCGTATTCGCTCTCTACTGACCGGGGAGTCATACTGACGTGGTCTAAATACTAGACCCATAGCCCTCTAGGTTCTTTAGGTGCAAGCGGACCGAAAGAGACTCGTTCCTTAAATTCAATAACCTACCGTCCTGATCACGGAGCGTAACAGTTATTGTACTTATCCTCTCTGTGTTTACAGGTAGATAGATGATAGTTCGGGGTTGGACAATGATTTTATACCCTGGCTCAACTGCGGGGTAGAACTCATGTATGAGGTGACTTTCTTTTCCGTCTATATATGCCCCACGAACAATATTACACTCTACTCTGATTGTATCTACTCTTATAATTTTGACCGGTAAGTCTGACGTGTGTCTCTGTCGCGGTTGCAGTAAACGGTTACTAAATCCTAGCATAGGACCTATTGTATTCGGCTTTGTAAAGTCTATGGGTACGTTCGATTTAATCTCAACCTTGAGGGTATTGTTATTCGCTTTAAGTAGAAATGGAGCCGACGTTCCGTCGGAAACGTTAATTTTACCTCGGATGTAATGTTCAAGAGCTTCGATTTCATATGAACCCTCCTCAATTACAATCTCTTGATCACCATAATAGAATAAATTGTTCACGCCAGTCTCAATGTTTGGTATCGAGTTGTACGTAGTTAAATCTACCAGACCAATTACATAACTACCATTGGTTAATTCTATTGGGGGATAAATGTCGCAAGTCAACAAAGAGCCTTTTCCCGTCAAACTAAACATGATTACTGAGAAACTCTAGACACAGATGTCCGCAATTGAATGAACTGAAACTCTGTTTACGTTTATAGTTATAATCTATTGTCGAACGAGGACCCCAGTACCGTACTAGTTCTGAGGGAGGATAGACACCGAATGAGTCAAAATAGAGGACATTGGTCCCTTTTTTACGGTAACAGACCCAGTGGGTACCGGGTCCCGTTTTTGAATCTAGATTTACTATAGCAGACTCTTCGCTATGCGGTGACTTTGGAAGACTGTCTCGCATGTAAACCCCCCGAAATTTACGTATACGGCGTTCTTTAGCTAATCGTCTCAGATCCAAATCTGTCAGTGGTCCTAGTTTTTTTTTTTACTACACCTTCTTCTCCTCCTCAACCTCCCACCGATCTTAGATCTTGATGGCGTACTTTTAATATCATGGATTACTTTAGCGACGCTAGCGGTTCCACCTGCGAGGCTACCAAGTGCACTGAGTCCTGCAAATATAGGTAGTAATGGTAATGCTCCACCGCGACGTGTCCTTCGTCTCCTCCCCCTACGCTTTTTTGATACACCTTCCCCTACCTTAGGGTAAGGTTTCAAGTAAAGACCCTTACCCTTATTACCCCTCTTATTCTGACCTCTCTTCCTGATTCTACCACCCAGCTTTCCCTTAGCCTTCATAGCTGTAGTGACTAACCAACTGGCCGCTTTTTCACCTAAACTTGATTTCGGATCCTTGAACCGTTGCCAAGCGCGTTCGGCTAGTTCAGCGTCAGCTCTCTGTCTGTGCTCGGTATTAGAGCTCTGACTGTAGCTTATATCGTGCAATTTACACGCTTCGTCCAAGCCGTTTATACCTTTATCCCCTCTTGCTAGTCGCTCGTTAAGCCTCGTGCCTGGACCGCAGTATTCAAATTTGGGAAGATGAAGCTCAATTGGAAGTTTATCGATGAGTTTATTTAAAAGACCGCATCCACGAGTGCTCCTCGTCTTCCTCATGAAGTCTTCGTGTCAAATGACAAAACTACAATGTGTGATCGCCTTAAGTACTATTTTAACAGTTCGGACCATGGTACATTCTGTGCATACTTAATCATCCAATCTTTCCGAGATAAAATTGACAATCTACTAGATCCGCGCACAGGGGCTCGCGAATAAATAGCGTACGCGAGATCACCCATTACGTCTTTGACGTACCGTTTAGTCACTGCATCATCCATTTCGATAGGATTGGAAACGTTCCTAATACAGCAAGACTCTGCATCGTAGCTGTAAGGTGAATTTCCTTTACATAAAGCTTTATTTTTCATTAACCTCAAGTTAACCGCGTGGCTTTCGTCTGAGGGGTCACCTACATTCACTATAGGGAAGGATCGCGCATCGATACCATTGTCTTTGATAAGTAAACAATTATCTTGTACATACGATAGATTAACGGCATCGCCATTATCCCTAGGGTAAGCCACATCTTTGACACCGTATTGATGGAATGAGTAGGCATTGCCCAACTGCAAGGGAGTTTTTGACTCTAAATATCTACGATTCACAGCATCTGTATAGTCTATCGGATTTGCCAAATTGCACAACCGTTTGTTTCCCAAGTCATAATCACCCGTATCTATCTTGTTAAGAGCCGGAGTCTGTAAGTCGAGTTTCCGCTTCCTAACGAGACGTCCAAACTTATCGACACTCATCGTAGTAATGACCTGAACCTAGCATTACCTCTACCTAATATCATTCCCGCCTCGCGCAACTCTTCAGTAATGCTCAGGATTTCATTCTTTACACCGGTGTTACCAGCAAGTCTAGATGCTTCCAATAACTTTAACCTTCCTATCAGTTCATTCGGATCATCCCAGTACGTCAACACGTTCTCAACCAATCGTTTAGTGAGCAACCCTCGTCCCGACTTAGGTGTGGACAGTGCCTTTTTAGTAGGGAACAAACCGCTTATTATACTCGTATATTTTTTTGATCTGCTACTGTTGATCTGATTATCCTTTCCATACCCCTTTTTGTGCGCGTTAGTAGATTCTAAAATTTTCTTGTATACTTTTAAATCCTGTGAATTGTACTCCTTTGGATTGACTTTAAATAAAAGTTCCAACAGACCTTTTGTCGGTTTACCATATTTAGTACTATTTACAGTAAACGTACCATCAGAGCTGAATTTCAGTAGACTGTCACCGATCATTAAACTGTCACCCTCAAAACGTGGACCAAACACATGGTCCGATAGTCTACCGCTTTTGAATAGTCCATTCATATACTCCCGAATAAGTGGATCGTCGTATGTTTGTTTCATGACAGTTGTAATGGATCTGTCTGCATCATCTACACTCCCTTCAGAACCGTACTCATCCCTATCCCCCTCATCTCCTACCTGGAAATCCTCTTCTTCTAAAGGTGTCATGGGTTCCTCCTTAAATTCACTCCACCCCTCATCCTTTTTGATGAGAGGAGTGTTTCTATCCGGATTATTTTTCTTCAATTGCTTCAGTAGAGGTTTGTACTGTTGTGCTAACTGAATTTGCGTTTCAACATTACCCTCTTTGAATGCTTTGTACTTTTTACTGATTAACTCCCTCAACCTATGTAACTCATTCCAAAGATGCGCGTTCTCACGAGACATTGTAATGAATGATACTCATAGAACTATGTAACTACTTTTAAGCTTTGATATCCTTGATAGTGACCTCTCTAAAATAGGATTTAGTAACGGTTCAAACTGAGTCTTTATTCTGTGTTTAAATCGAGCCTTATCTATAAGGTCATAATTACGTCGATCCTCGCTATCACTAAACAGGAAAAGTACATCAATACCATCAAAACGGACAGTTTTATACTCACAAGAGGACGACATGATGTAAACCCTGAGACAAACTGAGAGCGTACCTTAGGACACTGTAATTTATACTACTTTCAAGAAACACTGAGCGAAGTTTTGATATCTACGTCAGTACCAACTATTACTATTCTTCACTTAAGTTGAACAGATCTGAAAAATAAAGCGCGCCTCTTAGAAAAAGTCAGATATTTCAAAATCCCTTTTAAAGTTATAGGATTCTCTAGACGATTGTAGTAGGACCTTGCTCTCGCATTTAGCCAAGATATTTTAACCGGACCTTTCAGACTTTTAAATACATGTGTTCTTTTTACTTTATTTCTCCAAATAGGCACTTCCGCAACAGTATACTTATCATTCTCAACAGTTGGTTCCATGTAACGTTTTAACAAAGAGATTGCTCTACTCGTCTGTTGATTAAGCAAGTACGAATTTACCAAGAGAAATTCATCAATGTTTGACCCGGTATAATCACGCCACGATTCGTACAGTACCGAATCTGTTACAGAATAAACACCATCACTAAACTTGAGACCAAACTTATCACAGTGTAGCGGGATAGTTGGTAGTGCTTGTCTGAGAAACTCTATGGTAAACATACCCTGAGCCATGTTATTCGCCGCTGGGAATGGTTTATTTCTGTCACCTAGTGTCACTATAGTGGATGGTATTTTCTTGGAGAAAGCTACATTATAGCTAACGTCAATATGACATTTATTTAGCTTGCTCGCTAAACTAAACGTTTCCATAGGAGTCCTGATAGGGATGGTCCGCTCAGTAATTACAACACACCTAGTGGCATTGGGAATGTCACATACGTACTGTAAAAGTTGTAGATATACGCTCATATAACGAGTATCACCGTGAGCGTTAACCAGAGATATACACTTTTGACCGAAATGGTTTGGTAAAGGTCTGAATCTAGATATCAGGTTCTCGACCTCTCTCACGGTACCTTTGTTCATAAATTCGTGATAGATTATCAAGTGAATAGGAACGCGGTCTGCCTGACATTCTTGAATAAAACCTTTCCAAACATCTCTGTTGAATATACGATCATCACTTACAATCATGACAACTACTAGTACATCCTTTGGACTCGTAAAACTAGTTAGGTGTCGCCAACAGTATCGTAAATTAAGATTCTTTTTACTTTTTTTACTACAGTAATTACCACAAAATGTATTTTTACTTTTGATAAACCATGAACAAAGATTCGAGTGAATGTTATGTAGCTTCCTAACTCTACTATAACCCGTCAGATCGTTGTATTCCATCTCCAGTTTATATATCTACAATGAAATTATCGAACTGTTTTCTATACCGACCTTTGTCAAGCTCACTATCTTTAGATATAACCAGAAACCCGAACTTGTCTTGCCACGTTAATGAGCACAATTTTCTAAATTTATCAAATGTCATGTCCGTGTTGACATGATCACTGTAAATGTGTTTAAGATTCATATCATCCTGCTTAAATACAATCAGCATATTGGCGTTGTCTCTAATCAACTGTTTAGGGATACGACTGTAAGTCTGACCTAGGTAAAATGTGTCAATATTATTATGTCTGCCCATACAGAAGTAATTTCTAATATTATCATGTTTCTCACAAGCTATATCATCAAAAATGAAAATCGAATGTTTTTTAGCTTCTTTAGGGTGTACGACACTAGCATTATCATTAAATTCAAAGTATCCAATCTCTTTTGGTAGCACGGCTTTTAAAAACTCATATTTTGGTTGAATGAGAGATTTTGAGAATACGTATACATTTTCGTAATTCAATCCATTTTCACTAAAAAGCATATTAAAAACTGCATTCGTCTTTCCACAGTTGGATGGACCCACCACTATACACCGTACACTTGAGGGTAATAATGGTCCATGACGCTGAGGGGATAAACCACTACCTGTATAGGAATCGAAATTTTCGACAGGTAACACAGTACTCTGCTTTACCAAACGCATTTTGCAAGTGAATATATCACTTTGAAACGTGTTATTATATAACATTACAAGGGACTACCGAATGAACAAACACTGAGCACGTGTACATCGAGGTCAGCCTTGACGTCAGTACCAGCACTTAATCAACCCAAAAGGTCAACCGCTGGACCCGCATCCAAGGTTTTGCAATTTAATTGGCTGACGCAACATCCGTGAAGCAAGGTCAAACAGGTTATTATAAAGCGGTTTTATCATTTATCATTGAACCCTAGGTCAGACTGGTCGTCGCCTCGATTGATAATATCTTGCGCAATAAGATTAATTAGCTGACACAGCATCCGCCGACAAGGCCAACTCGTTTGTAAAAGAAAGAGATTATCATACGTTATTGAACCCGAGGTCAGACTGTCCGTCGCCGCTGTACCCCGACACTGCTTTCCTGTTACTCAATCATACTCACAATTTAATCCAGCTGTCGAATGATTTATCATAACCTAACCATCTAACTAAAGCTTTTTTACCCTTACGTCGTAACACCTTTTCTACCAGAAAATTTTCACCGGTCTTTGAAAGCTTTAATTCATGTTCGTAAAACCCTCCTTTAATTAATTCACCATGAGCGTCTTGCAGTATGTACGTTACCGGAGTTGTAGGTTTTATAGCAAATATTTTAAATATCTCCGTACTCCAGTTCGCCGTATATCCTTTGGAAAAGATCCTTTTGTGTTTACTTATACGTACAGAATCGTCTAAATTGAATTTTGGAGCCTGCGTTTTTATTTTTTTTATTTTACTGTATAAACGAGTGAGTATCATCTTGACATGTTTTTGTCTCACATCCTTCGGTTTCATTCCAATAGTTCTGTGTTTTCTGTTATTGTAACGATTTACTAAATCCTGTAACATAGAAACCCACTCGTATTTCCCCCGAACTGTAAACTGCTCGTACATCTTTTCTTTAATTGACCTGTTAAACCGTTCTACAATTGACGATTTTAAATCAGAATAGGTAGAATACAGATTAATACCATATTTTGCTAATAATTGCTTTACGTGTTTATTGTAAAATTCTTTACCCTGATCGGTCTGTAAGTGTTTCATCTTGTTTTTTTCTAGTATAGGTTTTAGAGCAGCTGCTACCGCCTCTCCAGTCTTCGACTTGAGTGGCACTGCATACGCAAATTTACTAAAACAGTTTATGATTGTTAGTATGTACTTCATACCTCGGTTTATCCTAGAGTGAGGTCTCATCTCTACAATATCAGCTTGGAAGAGATCGTATAGACCTTTTAGACGCACTTGACGTCTAACAAAGTTTTTACGAGCAGGTCCATGCAATTCTCGAGCAATTGCTTCTCTAACAGCATCCATAATGTAAATGATTAAAAACACAAAAGGATCATTTTTTAAAGGATACATCTGTAGAAGTTTTTGACAGTGACACGCAATCATATTACACACTAAGTTAGTTTCAAATTCAATCTAACCTTTTGAACCCGTATGGTAAAGTATCGTACGAACCCTGAATAGCTCTTCTCTTTGCACCCGTAATTTTGAATACCTTTGTTTCCGCTACTGTTAAAAGGTCCTTGTCTCCAGTACGTCTAATTCTATCATTCACGATTATTACAGGGGATTCGTTCTCTTTTTGAATCATCAATCTCAGCTGATTGAAATTTACCTTCTTAGCAGTCGTCATATTCAATGTGAGTCCTTTTACTTTGCAAACCTCCTCAATTGTGTTTTTAGTGGTGGAGTAGACGAGATATGCGTAGGTCTTGGGACCGCCTGATACAAACTCCACTATGTATGACCCAGGACCGTATGAATCAGACAACTCATCCGTCATTTCTCCAAGGTAGTCACCCGTCTGAATCTCATTTAATCCATTCTTGTGTAGGTATATTACACTATCCGTATCGTAGTATAGGACTTGCTCTTTCAAGATATCTAGGTGTTTGTACAGAGTTAGGCGTGCATGTGATGTTGTGTACGCTGCTATAACCACATTCACAGTATCCAGAGGGTCTCCGATTTCATTGATGTACTCCCAGTTCACTATTACAATCTCGTCATTGATGACTTTTAAGTTGTTTACCTGAATCTCGGGACTTGTGATAAGTTTGAAGAATATCTCGGGGGTGCGTACGATCACGGTCTTGGCCATGTTCTCCCTCTGCCCAAACTTCCCCCAAAAGGAATTAAGGATAAGCTTTGCTAAGCTTCTTAATCCTGCATTCTTTGTAATTCTGGTCGGGTCAAGTCGTATCCCCTCATGTTCAAAGTAGTCTGCTATATAGGTTTCTTTACTTTGTTCCGTCTGACACCACGAGGGATAACCCGAAGCCTCCTGCTTTATTTTTAGAAATTGATTTACAAATTCAGTAAACAAACCACCAGTTTCAAATTCAGCCACTTTGTACTCCCAAAGTTCGTACATATCCAGTATGACGTAACCTTTCTCAACAGCCTTCCTCAATTCGTCCATCTCCCAGGTACCTACAAACGTTCTCTCATCGCTGGTGTGAGAACAATCCTTACTGTTCAGGGTTTCAGCACACGTTCTGCAGAGCGCAAACATTAGCTTATCATGCATTCTGGTTGGTAGAACTGGATGGTACAACTCTCTTGGAGGGAGTACCTTACACTTCATCAGACCATCCACATTGATTCCTCTAGCCCTACAATCCCTGTCACCAACGTACACTTGAGGGTGACCCAGAGGATATTTACAGTATTTGTTGACGTATGGGTAGAGACTACATACATCTACGTACTTTATGGTTTCACCTTCTGAACACTTGTGATAGCTTTTAGAGTTACCGGTGCGACCTCCGAAAAATGCTTCCCGAGCGTTCAACGGAAGGTGATTTAGTATGGCTAGAGTGTCTAAGTGATTTAAATTTAATCTCTTTTTTTCCTCGCGGAAGGCACATTCCCAAATCTCTACCACCTCTTCGCCTGTATTCTGGAGTCGTCGCATCTTTTCCTGAGTTCTTTCGTACCGTGACTGGAGCGTGTCTGACGGATCGTCTCTGAGAGACTCGTCTCGCTTTAGGGGAAAGCACTTGGGGCAACCGTGAAAGTAACACCCATGGAACTCATATATTCGGCCTGATTCATCCCTACCATCAACCTTCATACCATTAACTTTGTACTCTTTACCTCTAGCAGCGTGCTGGATTCTTACTTGACGCTTCTCCTCCTCCCACGAAAGCCACTGGAGAGCGATTTTTGATTGAATGTCTGTCATTCGATATCCATTCTTAGGGACAAGACCTATCGTGTCGGGTTTTAGATAGTTCCTGCGGAACACTAAGTTACAAGCACTCGCGATAGTTACTGCCTCTAGGAACGGGTCAACATTGCACTCATTTAGAAAGAGAGACCTGAATTTGATACATGCTTTAGCTAGAATATCTACATCTGAGATGCAGTACTCCACAAGCTCCTTTTCCAAGTCGAACTCGTGATTGTTCATCACTTGTTCGTTATGCCATGCTTTGAACTCTTTGTATGTCTTCTCAAACATGGATTTAGGACAGTAATATTCTTCATCTGGTATACAGCCTTTGTAATTACGATTAGCGATTGTGTTAAAAAGGTGTGGAAAGTACCCTTTCTTTAGTTCGGGGCCAAGATCAAACGCTTTCGGAAGAGCAGACAACGCCATAGGAAAGTAGTTTAGGCTATCTATGAATTTTGTATTATCCATGGTCATCATGGTGATTTTTGTACCTCGCATGATCAGATCCGGTGAAAACCTCGTATTTTCTATTACATACTTAAGGATGAATTGAAAGTCAAACCCTTGCCCGTTGTGTGCCAATACGCATACCCTTTTGAATTTCTTTCTAATGTTCAACACATAGTCTACAAACCTTTTGATAGGATCATTTTTGAACACTCTGGTACGAGTTTCGCAAGTGTCACAGGTACGTTCAGTATCCCCCATACATTCCCAACAGAAATGTTTCGATACACAGAGATTGACAGTGTGCAACGCACTGCTGTCTTCAAGTTGTGTATCCTGTCTTGTTTCCAAATCAAAAAATATGAAGAGAAAGTCTTTTTTAGGTGGCGATCTGCTATCTTTTTAACGAAACACAAGTGTTCAGAAGGCATATACTCCCTACAGGTTTTGCAATACACTTCACCGCACGTGTGTTTTTGATTTTTACTACGGTAATAAACAAGCTTTTCGCACTGTTTACACTTTTTGAATACCTTACACACATCACTCCCTAGGTGTGCGGCATGACAGGCGGAATTCTTAAAATTCCGATTGCAATGATTACAATACACCCCTTGATCTATCATTACGCATGGTGGAGACACAGTTTTGCAACAATAGCAGACATTTTTACATATATGCTCAAATATTTTATCGTAAGGGACGTGACAAGATTCGCAAAAGTAGTGACAACCGAACGCACCAGTAAGAGAGGTTATGACATTGTAGTGACCCTTACTTAGAATTAGATTTAAATTAAAGGAAGCACTTTCATTTTCACCGACATAATAGACATCACGTCCCCGCCTATCATAATTGTACACACACAATTTGTAGTCCTTAAGATAAGCCTGGAACCTCTCTAATTGGGGAATTCCCGCACCCTCAGAAGGAATCTCGACCCCTGCATTACGCATTAGTTCGATTGCCCTATTTTTTTGACGCCCCTTCTTATCCATTCTGACTGCTGGGTACAGAGGATCCTTGGTAGAGTGTGCTATGGCGACTACCAAAGCCCGCGGTAAGCAAAGGTTGTCCACATTTTTAATTTGTACGATACTCCTTTTATTTTGACACTCATCATAGAAGTTATTGTACAATCCACATCGTTTTCTACCGGATCCTGTGGGAAGGATAATTCTTGTACATTCAACTATAAACTCGTCAGAGGATGTAGCGGATTCGGAATTACTCTGAACTATTCCTCCAAATATAGTCCAAAGTATGTCAGCCTCCACATCCTGTGCCGGTCTAAAGGCTACGTACCCTGGCTCCCTACGATTTACTAAACTTTTACTGATTAGGGTAAAACCGAGGTATTCGGAATCAGAAGCGTTCTCCTTCATGTGATCTACTAATTTTGCGAAACCATCCTTTAGCCAATTTAATTCCGTCATACCCTCAGGGACAGGATTGAATTTGAAAACTACCTTAGTACCGTGGATACGGTATCTACGGACATACGTTTCACTAGAACTAACAACAGATATAGGATTAGCCATGACTCACCGAACCGTTGACCACACGAGTAGAACAAGGAATGGGAACCTCACGAAGTGAGCGCCTGTAGATAACTGAGTCCATAGCGGAAGAAGAAGAAGTGGAGGGGAGAGCGCACTAGCGTATAAAACAGCGCCACTCCTCCATATCATTACACAACAATGAACTCTTCCATATACCTTTTGGTTGTATCCTTTTTAATTACTTTGAGTGTTGGTATTCCAGTGGAACCTGACCAAGGTCCTACAGAAAACACCGTCACTTCCCCTCCTTCTTCACCTGTCATTAACGGACAACGGAATGGAAACGAAGTTAGTACAATATAAATAACTATTTTTTAGTATATATCAGAAACTATTTCTCACCATCTAATTTTAAATAAATCATAATTGATAAGATAATATTATAAAGTCAACGTAACACAGCACTACGGGTATTGGCGGTATTGACTCCTCAAGTCTGAGTTGTCAATACCGCCAATACCCGTAGTACTGTGTACCGTTGACTTTTTAAGTAAATCAGTTAATAATTCATCTCCACTTGAAAGATTTTCTAGTTGTCTCTTTATAGCTAATGTACTTATAAATATTAACTTTATACTTAAATATTTATGAGAAATACAACTTACAGTTTCTTGAGCTCACCAGCTCTGATGAGGAGATGTTTATTGATGCCGCGGAACGGGTGGAAAATCCTGGGAGTCCTCTCAGTCCACCACCATCCGAAATATCGAATGTGCGGACCGTGAGCGATGATGAGACCTTTGATTTTCCTGATGACATAATTCCGCGTGCTGTGACAGCGCTTAGGAAGAGAAGGAGACTCAATCATATCGGTGTAAGTGAACAATAATTTGAAACATCATATGATGAAACGTTTAATTATAAATCTTTACATCTTTACATTTATATTTCATTCGTAGGGTTACGACTATCCCTCGACCTCATCATCTTCATCGAACCCTAGTCACTCACGACCGGTGGTCGAACAGGATGTCGAAGTGTCAAGTGCTCAGAACACCCCTACATCCTCATCAGTAGATTCAATTCACCCCAGAGAGCTATTCAATGGGGATGTTTCGGAGTTGAGTCGACAACTTGAGGTTATGGCTGGTAGTACAGATGGTTACCCAAACCGTCTGTTAGCGGCGATAGTAGAATCACGCGTAAGTTTCCAATTCAACTTTGACTGTTTATACTTCACTTGGAATACTTGTAAATATATGTACATCAGTATGTTTTCCAGTAGGTACCATTTAAAGTTTAGGAGTTAGTAATCATAATATTTAATGGATTTATTTCAGACCGATTTTCTTCCACATACACAGTGGAGACCCCCTCACTGGTTAATTGACTCGATATTTACAGGTTTATTTAATGTCTTAGCAGGCGTGGTCCTTACATTGTATCTGAGTACTCTGTATCCGAGACATATATTGGAACAGATCACGCCTGTATTATATACCTATGTTTTTAACACTATGTTGAGGAGTTTAGAGAGGACTAGTAGAGCTATGGTTGATATAGCCGAAGTCCATGGTCACACAGAGTATGCTATGGACTTTATGTACTCTATCAACCATAGACCTAGGTCATCCTCGAACCCTCATCCCTCAACATCGCGAGAACCTGAACCATCACTAGTATCAAAAATGATTGATCAGGAAATGGAGATAAAAGCTTTAAGACGAAAAGTCAGTGATTTAGAGGACGAAACCTTATGTCCAGTATGTATGTACAGAAAAAGAAATGCTTTCCTTCCACACTGTGGACATTCATTCTGCAGGGAATGTATCATAACATGGGCTAGGCGAAGTCGTAATCCAATTACACCTTGTCCTCTTTGTAATAAAGGTTTTGTACGTTACAGTAACATGTATTTCTAAAGTTTACTTATTTTATTAAATTTTTAATTTCCCTGACGAACATACAAATTTCATTTTTTGTCTTTCATTTTTAAATTTTGATGACATGAAAGTTTTGATACTGGTTTGGTCATCGAGGTCAAACATCAGTGATGGTGGGAGATGAATGACGTCAACTGAGGTGTATATAAGACCAGCCATTCCATTGGTTCGTCAGTATCATTGAGTCAGTCTTCTCCGCTGCTACTGCCACCACCACCACCACCACCGCCACCACCACCACCACCACCACCACCACCACCACAGCTGCCATCGTAGCACCTACATCCACTACCAGCGGCAACCGTCTCTACAGCAGCCACCTCCTCAGCAGTTGTAGTTACCTCCACCATCACAACCCTCTACTCAGTTCTATTCATCGACATACATACAGGTAAATGTAAATATTACTATCTTATATATATCTCTTTTCTACTGCTATAATATGATGACACTGAGTATTATTCAGTTTTGTATTATCACTCTTCTCAATTCAAATCCTATTCATAAAGAGGGAACTAAGAGGGTTTGATATTAACCGAGGGGACTCATTTCACCTTTTGTAAATGTGTATAGGAATAATTATTGTCTAAAGTGATATATGATTATCTTAAGATTACACTTGATCAATAATTGTATAGCTACTAACACCATCCTTGGTAGCAACATTTTGCACATGGTAAACAATCTCTAGGTAGAGGTTCTTTTCCAATATTTTACACTTAATTTTAATCGTTATCCTTTTATTTTTTCAACAGGATGGCTTTTTCATCATCAGCGGACCTGTTGAACAATTTCAACCAGCGGTCGACAGCCGCCAACAAACCAGGTGTGTCGATGAAGAACCTGGAGATAGGGAAACCCTATTTTATAAACGCCTTTAAGGAAGTGAAGGTTTCGACATCGGGGAGGGCAATCATTGCAATCCTTCAAGTCCCTGAGAGGGAAGAGCCGATCTGCGACGTATTTCTCCCTAGAAGATTCACGGAAATATTCACTACCGATAAGATTGATACCTACAACACAGCTCCTAATCTATACCTTACATATCAAGGTACAGGTCAAAACAGAGAGCATGTAGTCAAATTAACAACTCAATAAATATTGTTGCAACTGACATGTTTGTATTATTGTGAAACCCTCTTAAATCTAAGTCTTAATATATATATATATGATTTAGTGTCACAATCTTTTACCAATCGTTTCCAAGAGTTATTTAAGAAAAGGTTGACTTCTGAAAGGTAGTCCTTAGCAGGTATTTTCAATATCATTTTAATTTTTCACTATCAGCTTGCGGCACCAGTCGTGCTCTCGAGTACTCGCTGCGACGCTACACTCATCAACTGCCTTAGTGGCCCAGTCTGTAGCGCTCGCCTCCCAACCCAATGTTCCCCAGTTCGATTCTCAGCTCAGCCAATTATTTTTACCAATCCTTCTCTAACCTCACTCGACCAATATGGCCGACACCTTGCCACGTCATCTCTCCTCCCCATCATCATGACGGACCGGGGCATCCTCGGTGGGGAACAACAATGGCCAGGGCGGAGCCTACCAGGATGGGGGGAACAACAATGGCCGACAGGGGCCGGGGCTTACCAGGGTGGGGGAAGGGTGGGGGAAGGGTGGGGAAGGGTGGGGAGGGGTGGGGAAGTCACGTGACCGCTGTGGACCAATCAGAGCCAGGGTCTACGGTGGCAGAACTACTTTTGTTTACAGATAAAGGCATTCTTCAATAGTCATTGATGAAATTTCAAGTTCATTCATCAGCTGGTTTTATGTTTACA
>JAHHFQ010000239.1:0-69033 GCA_018831715.1 Matsumurasca onukii | reverse complement strand
AACTAACATTGCAAGTTTGTCACACCCTCTAAACCGTGTGGTAGATGATGAAAATGATTTGTGGAAGGTGTCTCATTATTTAGAGCCAATACAAATTATTTATATCGATTCGACGCCTACTTTATTTACACCCTGACATATCGGTGGTTTAAATAACCGATGTGCCATTGGTCTTATTATATTAACGTTCAGTTCGATAATTCTCGTGTCCCACATCACATTACACCCACAGTTATGTCTGAGCGTACTTGTGAAATTTGCTTTTATCTGCTTTGTTTAAAACATGTCAATTACCAAAAGATGTTTTTATATAAATTTGAACTAGGTCACAGTAAACCTTAACTGACCAAGACCGGACTTCGAGGGGTTGTTTGTCGGGAGATACAAAAGCTCTTACCCCTTGACTCGTCCTAGTTCCCATCTACAGGACTCTGCAACGTCGTTTAAAGTTTATATTTACAGCTACCTCTTCACATACGAGAATAAATACAATTTTGTGAGCTTATCAGCTCTGAGGAATATATTAGTATACAATACGTCCCGAAGGTTCCGGAGAGACTATAGTGGAGATAGCTATGATTAAGTGGAATTTTACAAAGATTGTCTAACCGTAAAATAAAATATGATCCAGGACAAAACGTCGATAAGGGTCATGTTACTTTTAAATATGAACTTAGCTTTTATTTGCACATTTAAGTAAACGTGATATTTAAAAAATAATATTCGTGTTCTGTTTGGGCTACTTTGTTCATATATGTCAAGTTTTACTGTAAAATCGCCATTTATTTTGGTACCGTGTTTGTACATTGCTTTTAATTTTTGTTTTACATAAATTAGTTGGCAAGTTAAAACAAAACTTTATAAATTATACATTGATATAAACAAATTTTATAATATACATTTACTAAGTTTTGACGGACAAATAAAATTCCTATTCTTTTCATTAGTTTTATAGGTTTCTGTTTCGAACACAACAGTACAGATTATTGACATGAATTCGAAAAGGAACATTTAGTAAAATGTTTGAGCTGAATTCAACTATACATCCTCTGATGCAAAGGTCACTAATCGTATTACTGTGGCTGTGTGGGTGACGCTACAACGGCCAAAGCCTTGAGTTCTCATGGACCGTAATTGACGAGTTCACTCAGCTTCAATGCCTGATTCCAGTGAAACACACGGCTGTGTCAGTTGACATTTTCTTTGTAAATGTAAGAACTTATAGAACATATTTTTATATTGTTTGTGGATAGAAAACACGGCACCCTACAAAAGGCTAACAAAAGCCAAATATTCAAAGATTATAGAAGGTGATACCACAAAAATGGAGCAAAGAGGAATATGGATTTTAATCTGGTGCTGACAATGTGTTTTAATTATTTGCACAAGAAGAATACAAAACAAATTATTAAACTTGTTTTCTAAGATAAAAAGTCAAGTGTAATTTATTTAATTGAATTTAAGTTTAAGCAAGAAATAATTAGTGAGTAGTTTCTTTGTAGCTCACTGCGATGTTGTTTTCAGAGGAAATCAATGATCACATGAACAGTTATTAATGTGTGAAAAGCGTCAAGTTATGAGCGATGCAAGATAAACCCATGAAATTATTATTATTATTACCCACTGCATAAAATGTTGGGGTGGTGCAGGTGATAATTTGTAATGATCATTTATTCAGTCACATTTCTCTATTCTCAATTGCTGCAACCGTTACTATCGGAATGTAGGAGACATAAGTCAAATTTTAACCGATTTATTGGGCAGCCTATGATCTCACTACAGGTGAAAACTTCAGTGTTCACTGCGGTTATAGCCGAAATGCTGCCAAACCTAAACAAACTTAACTTATATATTTGGAACTGTTACAAATTTTGCTAGGTTCGTACAATGACTATTTGATATGTCAGTTTAATCAATTCTAAAACTGCAGTGGAACTGGCAAGAACCAAATCATGCTCTTACGTTAGAAAATGAGTAGATTTAAGTTTTTTTTACTGTTAAGTCCCACCGTATGCCAAAACTTGGATTTTGTATTGGAAGAGCTGGGTAGAACGCGACCATTAATGGGACTCGATGATTCAGCCGAACGTGTTCTCTACCTTTTTCTACTACACTCTTTTAATTTAAGTCTAACAAACAAGAAGCAGCGGTGTTAACAATATAGTTGGATGCAACAGTAAACGCCACTTCTAACCGCTTCTTCTCGATATTTTTCATTGCAGCTTAGACGAAAAGTTACAAAATACATAATGTGTATAGTCACGTCCAGCCAAGACGCATTTTAATATTTGAACATTGTCAATAGGTAACTTATAAATAATCTATGAGTCATAGGGTTAAAAACTAAAATTTCAATTATCAGAGCTCGGTATTGTACACCTTAGTTGTAAGGATAGAGTGGTAAAGATTAGAAGAGAAATGGAAAAATATTGCAGATGGACCATATATTAAATGTCTGTCCACTGACAAAATATCAGCGGAACTTGACAGATCTTAGCCAGCTCTCTCCAGGGGTCTGTGATTGGCTGAATAGAATACTTTGAATATCAAAGTTTAATATTTATTTATTCCTTGTACTCCTTATACTTTTGATTATTCGTGTTGTTATATACATTGTATTTTATATTGTCCACCCATACGAAGAATATTAATTTTAGAGAAAGTAAATTTTTGAGAGTTTAAAACTAATATATAACGCTTTGTGCATTGTGAGGACATGAATGGACAATACGTAAAAACACCTACTGAATAAAGTAATGCTCTAAACTGAATTGAGCTCTGAATAAGCCACCCATGTGATTTTGGTCAACTTATACGTATTCTTCAACATGAATAACCTGTCATTAAAATTATAGATCCATGTAGTAAGTGGTATCTTTAGCATGTTTGATTTACAGTGAACTTAGCTTAAACTCGAGCTTCAAATAAATATAAATAATTCTCAGTTTATAAAATGTTCTGGCGGACTAACGATAACATATTAGCTGTATCTGAACAGCTATAAAAAAACAACCAATCCTTTGAACCAACTAAACTATTCAATTAAATAACTTGATCAAATATAGTGTATTTAAACTAACTATTTTACCATCAATATTCTGTTACTTGTTGTAGCCTAGTATTGCAAATGTATCATATACTCTAACTTTATATCTTAAGAATGATTAATTTTAAGTTTAAATTCAAACGTATTCCTACTCGATCAATGAATGATTTGAGATTAAATTATAAAAGACCGAAGAACTTCTAAATATGTTTTTGGTATTCCAGGTAAAAAATTACTTTAATTGAACCAAAGTTAAGAAGGCGAATGTATGCAATGCAAATTGTATTTATGAGTTAAATGTAATATACGCTATGCTGTTGGTTTGTCTGTGGTTTGCACATTCCATTTTATATCATATCCGCAAGCGCGTAGTAAATTAGTTCTGTGCTTCAACTGTAACATTGCTTTTATTTAGCATTCTTTAAATTTGTATTATAGCTAGTTTTCATATCATATAGCTTAGGCATTTACTAAGGCTAATACTACGATAATAAATGTTAATAAATGTGTAGTCAATTATTAGTTTGTTCAATGTTTCGTGTTAAGTTATGTCCTATAGTTTTAGGTATAATTCTGTGAAATTATGACTGTAGCTTCAACATAAATATTGTCTTTCTACTAAATGTTAAAATGCAGGTTTGTAATGTTGAATTTCCTAGGTAATAATTAATAGGATTAAATAACAGAACTTTATTGCACAACTATTGGCCCTTGAACAAAATAAACAGACAATCCACAATTTTCTAGTTACTTCTCTATTAAAATCAACGCAACGGAACTAAACTGAGAGAACAAATTATTAAAACTGTTATTTGAACATTTTAAATTAAAGTGTATGGCCGTTGACAGGATTATTTATAAATTCTCTTGTTTTTATTTTGTTTGTTGACTACGGAAATAGTTTTTTCCCCTATACCTTATGGACATTGGTTATTATTATCAATGGATTTTTATCTACAGTAGTAGCTGACAGTTTCGTTAAGTGTTGCGCATTGTTGATTAGGCTGACTGTAAGTTCTCCTCACTCAATCTTTTGAATTGAAAAGCTATATATGTATATATATGTATTATGTATATATTTAATTTGATCTCTTTAGAATTTTAACATATGTAATCATATTGTTACTGGATCAACAACAATTTTGTAATTTTGTATGTTTATTCTCAAACCTAAAAACTACTCTTATTCATTATTTTAGAATATAACATTGGCATCTTACATCGTGTAAGATGTAAACGGCACACAGTGAAGAAGAAGAGATGACAATACAATCATGAAACAAACCTGATGACAAAATTACAAGAACCAGAAGTGGACGTACCATGAAGGTACCAATGAAATATATTGTTTGAGTAACTCTATTACTCAAAGGTGGGAGGATGTTACGGAGTGGACTTTATACAGTAATCTTTTGCTATGTTTATTAATTTGTGCTGGTTTGTGTTAAAAATTTTTAACCATATGTTTGTTGCAATATTGTTTTTGATCATTGTTAATAGAAAAACAGTGATTGTTATGTTTACAGTTGTATGGAAAGAAAGATGCAATAGAGCTGTTTTGCCCAAAGTGAATAAGTTTTATTTAGTCTTGAGTTGTTTTCCCTTTTAGATAGGCAGACCTTTTATGTTAAAAGTTTTTCTTAATTTGTACTCAACAAATAAAGTGGCACTCTTTAAATCTAAATCTCTTTAGAATTTTAACATATGTAATCATATTGTTACTGGATCAACAACAATTTTGTAAACATTCTAATTAATGCAAGAATATAAATAGATGTTTATTCTCAAACCTAAAAACTACTCTTATTCATTATTTTAGAATATAACATATCAACCAGCTGTAAATATGTATTTATCTTGTTAATTTGTACTTTTGTTTGTATACAAAGTTAAGTATTTTTGTAGGTAATTTCTAATTTGTGATGCTTTGTACCACCAGGAAGATGGGATAATTCCCGAAACCGGTAGTGGTTTAAATAAATGTATAAAGGGTGCTTCTCAGTTTGTTCATTTCTTGTATTAATATACCAAGTATCCCTCAATAGTGAACAAATATCACAAAATGTATATTACAGTTTGTGTTTGTCTAATCAGCCTACGTCGATTACTTTAGGCTTACTTTCTCATTTATCTGTTATGTTTGAGGTTATATTTAATTTGAAGATGGACGTAAATAATGCAATTACTGCAGATTCCGTAACATCGAAAGCACGTTGCTCACTAACATTAGAAAATATCCGGAATTAAATTTAAAATTTATTTTAATTACGTTAAACATATTTCTTGGGTTATAAGGACGAAACTGTCAACCTAGATTACGATTAACTAGATAACTTAACCAACTTAGGATACCGATAATAATATATCACTACGTATAAAAAGGGAAAACTGTACATTTATGGTTCGCTAGAGGGACCGTCAGTTTCATCTGACGTTATCTCTGAGTTTTCGTTCAAGGTTAACCTATGTGTGACGTCGCATCCATCAACGTGACGTCACCAGGCTGACACCTCTCTGATCCTCGCACAACATTGCTTAATAAACTAATTTTTATTTATAAATAACACGTCACGTTATTGTGTAACATTATTCATTCATTTTAATTTAAATAAAAAAAACAGAATAAATAAAATAATAAATTAAAAATATTATACCGGAGTGTACATATTATTCTAATTACGTTGGCTAGGTTTTCAAAAACAACATTTTTCTTTATTTCATAAACCATAGGGTATTTTTACTGTAATAAGTAAAATGAAATCATATTAAAGCATTGTTGTGTTTAATTCCGTTTCCCTATGGACAGTATAGCTGGTGCCTATTTGACTATTTACCTCTATTTGTATTAAATTTTCGTTTGATATTTGTAAGTCTTTTACTAATTCTACTAATTTAGAAAACAATAAATGCTATACAAGCTAATGTTATAGTTCCTTGAACTGGCTCCACCCCAACACCCACTTTAGTAACATAATAAATTTCCTAAGGGGTATTGAATAACCTCATAATAGTGCATCCTTTCTAGTGTGTTATATTAGGGTAGTTAATAGTATCTTTATGACTGGCCTTACAATAAATTGATCTTTATACAATAAATTTGTAATTTTGTTAGTGTTGCATTAGTTTTGCATACTTGTTAGTTGTACTTTGAAGTACTGTTGTACTATTCTATATCGGTTCACCATAACGCTTGGACAAGTTTGACAAAGCAAGAGTAAAGTCAGGTTCTCTGTGTAGAAATGCAGTACGTGTTTTGGTTCTAGTTACTCTTATCGTTCACGCCTCTCATGTCACGTTCTGTGGTTGATTGTATGAAAAAAAAAACTAGAGAGAGAAACACTTAACTTTAGAAATGTGAAGAATGTTCCAACTATTCATAAAGCGTAAAATTTATTTTGGATTTAGCGTTGACATGAAATGGTGATAAAGGAACGGTTTTGTTTCTTTGGCTTCAATAGTTGTGCACTCTAGTTGGTAATGACTCTGCTAACTCTAGAGTTTAGTATCAAGACACGATAGTAATATTGCATTATGCGTTATCTTAAATCAGTCTATTAATTGTATGATCAAGGAACACTATTAGTGTATGCGTAATATTAATCATATCTCTAAAGCATGTTTATCATGAAGTACAAATGTAAAGATGTATTTGTAAAAATATCAATTTATTTTAAAACTAAAAAAATAGGGAAAGGTAGTCAATAGTTTAGCAATGTTACAATAACCATTTTGTGTAAGCGATTTTGTTAGTCCATCGATGAAAAGGTTTTTCTGGGGAGGTGCCAGAGTCACGGACATTAGACTCAAATATAAGTGTTTAAGACAAATAATTACCTTAAATATGTTTTTAAATGACCTGTTTTATAATTATTTTATGCTGTAAAGGACTGAACATGGTACCTTTAGCCACGCTATTCATCATAGCTTCTTCAATCAACCCTTTTTGTACAGTTTTGTAACTTTATCTAAAATTTGAAATACAGATCGAAACGTTACTTTACAGTTACAGTGTTTCATTAATAATTCATACGTATTATTAATCGCCAAATGATAACTTACAACCGGAACACCATTTTCCAGTAGTTTACTGATATTTTAAATAATAAAAGGCGCTTTGATAATAGTGTATTTTATTAAAAGTCTCTAAACTGGAGGATTTTGATACCAGTTCTGGTTTCTTGATATATATATATATATAAGAATCAAAGGAACAGTTTTCAAAACAATAATGAAAAAAGCCATGTAAAGTCATAATTTTCTAATTCAAGTAAAAAGTCAATGTATTGACAAACAAATGTATGGGTTTTGAAGTTAAGGAAGTATCCGTTAAAACAATATAAAAGTAATAAATTGAAATCAAAACTTAAAAAGTCATCAACGAAATTTATTGGTAAATGATTATCAAAACTAATGTTAAAATGAAAACAAATAAATTGTACTAATACCATTGCATTAGTATAAAGATGCAAATCTTGCGAATGAAACATGCAAAGTTAAGGTCAGTTCAGAAAGATAATACAAACCTTCTTGGTGAAGAATTGCCACACAATTTCTCTCGTCGTAATGAAAAATACTTGAAGGTGAACATTATTTGAAAGTCAAACATTTTCTAGAGACAACGATGTTATCTTTTCCATTAAAGTTCCCAAATACATTTATCACGCTAAGTAAAACCAACCTTCGGAGAAACCCTTGTAACAGTGTTTTAAGTGTTTGCCCATTTTATCTCTGAGAAAAAGACACACTTAGTTTGCCTAACTGAATTAACGCTCTAACAAGGCAATGTTCGTTCTCAGGCGAAACGGACGGTACCTTTTTACTTTGTATATAATTGTATGACCATTTAAGGCAATATTTAAGGTCCTTTCATTGTGAAATAACATTATCGTAAAGTACTTAAATTTAACTAAATGAAACAGGGTTTTTAAATAAAGACGAACACAATAGTAATGATTACATTGAGTCTTAGACTGAGTCACATTATGTGCACAATCTCGTCTACTTCCAAAACCTCAACAGGTTTAATAAAACTTTTAACAAAAAAAATTGAACCGACTTCAAAACAATCCAACAGTAAAATGCTATAAAAAGTGTGAAATAATTGGGTATTGCAATCCTGTATTGCTTTACATGATACATTTATAAACAATGGGTTACTGATAAGGTACGGGAACAATAATTTATCCATTACACTACAGTAAGATATTACAGCTGTAACCATTTCATGGTAACCAATATGATAAATATTAATTTGCTAATACATATAAAAATACCATCAAATGCGCACACTATTTGCCATATTGTAGACTACAATTTAGGATTTGTTATAATCTTCATTCACTTAAAAAATATTGGGTCGGTGCTGCTGAGGCAATATTGAAGAAACAGCACCGACTCAATATTTAAGCGAATGAAGATTACCTCTTTCTCCCATTGTAGTCTATAAGCAATGTATTGTTATATTAACAAGTATTGCTAGTATTACAATAATTGTGATAACCAGATGAAATAACAGTTACTATTATCATCTTTATGCAACCCACACTTTACCAGTCAGTTCGATTCTGTTAAAGTTTTATTCTAACTTTGATATTTATTTTTTAAATTCTTATTTGAAGTCAGTTTTTTTTTTGTAAAGTAATTCCAATCAGACAAATGTGTAATAGGCGAGATGGTTAAACAAAAATACAGTAACGGCAAAGAAATTATCGATTCAATTTTTGAAGCTGTTAAATGATTTTGTACTTGTGGTGTAATGTAATCATATTATCTCGAACTTAGTAATTAAGTCATGAGGTCTTGAAATTAAAGTAGTTGAATCATATAATATTTATTAAAAAAAAAGCTTTCAGCCAGTTTGGGAGGGAAGCAGCCCTCTAATCGGACCCTAGGGTTGAGTCCTTGATCCTATGTATCAATCGCTGGTTTGACGTGATTTTCTTCAGTACAAACTGAAGTAAATGTGTACTGAGTATAGCTGTGAGTACAGCTCTTCTAGGTAGACAATTAGACCGCTGCACTTAAGACACAAATCTGCTACACGGGAGTGGAATCGCCTGGATCACGGTAACGCTTCGTCCATTGGCCTCGAGGCCTTGGCTTATGGTATTAATGTAGATCATAGGCCGTTTGTTTTCCCATGGCATGCTCGAAGGATCAATTAAGTGATTGGCTTCGCTCGCGGTAGCGTTTTGCCGAACGGGTATGGAGCATCAGGGTGACGATTTGGCTTATGGCTCGTTGATTACGAGCCTTCGGTCTTTTTCTAATAATAAGCTCGCAGGAGTAGTTCCAATCTGAAATGTAGTTTCGGTGCTTGGTCAAGCTAAAAGGGATGGTTCGCTCCACTCGCATTGACGCTTCGTTGTTGCTGGCCTTTCATTTGCTTATTGCCAGCTCACAAGATCAAGTTTAGTTAGGTTTCGGCCCGTATCCTTATGACTTATGAGTAGTTTGCTCTTCCTTTAGCAAGTTTGCTATATTATGAGCCGTTTACATTGCTTTAGGCAAATTAGTAGAGATTTATTTTGCTGTCACTTTTGTGTTTTCTAACTTTGCCTTTCCTTTAACTTAAAAGTTTTTAAAATTTGTCGGGCGAGCTATTTTCTGAACTATTTATGAGTTAAAGTTTTTTGTACAGTTATGTACATAATTTATTAATGTTGAAATTAACACAAATGCAGTTCAGATTTACGAGGTGTTCACGCTTACCCTTAAAGTGTCTGAGTGTTTTGAAATTTTCTCCAGAAATATACTTATTTTTAAACGTATCAGGGGTCCAATTTTGGAGTAAGTTATGTTCTGGACGGAACGGTACCATTATCATATCATATACATCCATCACATCGAAATGAAAACATCATCAGCTTAAAATTCCGGGAAAACCCCGTGTTTGCGTAAAATGTATCGTTTTTTAACACTTCATAAAACATTTTATAAAAACCACGTTGTAGAAAATTCAATTTTAATTAGCCTTGTACCTTAACTACTTTTATAACCTTCCAAAGCGAGACCTATACCACTAAGCACGCATGGAGTACACGTTTCAGCATGACATTTTGGACATTTTATACTTGTTTACAGAATCTATAAAAGGTTTTAAAGCCATAAAATACGTTTTTTTGTTGAGAACATAGCTATTCACAGAATCTTATCATAACCAGGTTTATGATATTGAAAATAAAGTTTCTATGGCTATAAAACTAATATGAAATGCAAAAAATTACGTGTTTTTTAGCGTGAAGGAGGCCATAGCTCGGTAAATATGTGTGTAATCATAACAAATATATATATTTTCTGAAAGAAAATTAAATTTTACTTGCACAAAGTTCCTTCAAATCTTTGGTCAAGTGTATATTTTGGCGTCTAGAACTCTGTAAATACAAACAAAGACATTTTTCGAGTATTTTAGACGAAAATATCTATTTATCTCAACAACACACCAAGATTTAGAATAACTTAAGACTACTACCTTGTTGCAAATTTAATTTTACATCGAAATAGTGCAATAGAAATCCATTTTCGGTTCTAAATAGTGTTTTTACCACGTAAAATAAGCAACAAATACATGGAATTTCGAGAATTTTTTGAGGTTTTACTTTGTTTTATATAGAAATATAAGTCTGATCAAAAAGATATTTAAATGGGACGACTATGGGTAAAGATCTACCAATCAACGCAAACTGGGTGTAAAATGATGCTCGCGTTAAAAAGTAATTCGTGAACAGACATAAAAAATAATAAAAATTACGTGTTTTTGAGCGAGAAGGAGGTCATAGCTCGGTAAATTCGAATATAATCACAATAAATATATATATATTCTTAAGACAACTAAATTTGACCCTCACGTGGTTCCTTCAAATCTTTGGTCAAGTGTATATTTTGGCGTCTAGAACTCTCTAAATAGAAACAAAGACATTTTTTCGAGTATTTTTAGACGAAAATATCTATTTATCTCAACAACACCCAAGATTTAGAAGAACTTAAGACTACTACCTTGTCTGCAAATTTAATTCTACATCGAAATAGTGCTCTAGAAATCCATTTCCGGTTCAAAATGTGTTTACCACGCAAAACACGCAACAAGTACACGGGGTTTTGAGGTTTTTTTTTTTTTATATAGAAATATAAGTTCGATCAAAATGATTTTAAATGGGACCACTATGGAGTTAGGATCTACCAATCAAAGCAAACTGGTGTAAAACGGTGCCCGCGTTCAAAAGTAATTCGTGAACAGACATAAAAAAAAAATCGCCCAAAGTCAACTTGTATAACCTCCTCGTTTCACTGAAGTCGGTCAAAACCAAAATCCTTTTCAAGAAATAATAATTATATGATCTTTTGAGTATAAAACTGCTGATATTGTAACACGTACTTTATTTTAACATGTATTTCATTACCAAAATCTAAGAAGACGCCATAGTTAAATGCTTTCCCAAAATAATTTTGCCGTGTTTCTGCAAAATTCAACAATTTTCATAATAAGATTCATCCTAATCAATTTTTTTTAGAAAATGGAACAGTTTGCCACTGATAATAGGGAGCTAAATGTATCCCTGGTTCTATGAATTTTAGTCTACAGAATGGCCCATAAGTCAATTGACATTCAATGAAATGCATGCCTGTCAACTGACTTATAGCCACCCTGTATATGACGTAAGTTACAACTTTGTCAATTGGTTATTTATAAACATAATTATACATATATAACTAATGGATATCATTTCAAAATAATAAATGTCTAAATCTACTCTAACAACTTACTAGTACAACACCTCGAATACAAAGGAAAGACAATTGTGTGACAAATGAAACTAAGCACAAATAATGTTGATTCAACTGGTGTGTTGGTGATATTTTAATAAGCTCTGTCGTAGCCGTAAAGTCAACCGGCAAATATTGGTTTAACCTTTTCGCATATCAAATATGTTTAGTTAGGATCCGTGTGTTTATCTCGTGTTTTATTATTGTCACTTAGTCAAAACATTGGCTTGTTAAAAACATCAATTAAAACTTATTTGAAACTCTTTCTAATTTCAAAAACCGTTTTACAGTGTTGAAGAGTTTTTTACTGGTAATTTGATCCCTCATTTAAGTAATCAGTTGTTAGTCGTTACTGAATACTGATAGCTCATAAACTCAATTTGAAAAATTAGTTTTAAAAAATTTATATTTTATTTATATAATATTATTTGTAACGTATTTTGTTGTCATTAGCAAAACAGTTTGTTGGTTTTAAATTATGAGATATGTTATTGTACTATAAAATGTCGTAGATGGTTTAATTTATTTTGTGTGACAAACTTATTATATAATACACTAAACCACAAAACAAAAAAAAAAGCTCGAGTTAAATATATGTTGAGAAACTGTAGCGAGTGGAAATTACTGGTTTTGTTAGAGTAATATGAGCTTCATTAAAGACAGGTCTTTTTTAAATTTACATTTAAAAGTTCTCAGTTTAAAATAAATTAGTATGGTTTTTATATTTGTGGGCAAGATCGCGTGAGAGCCTGACAGACAAGTGATTTAGTGATTCTTATTTTAAAAAGTGCATGATTTATTAATCTTTCCAGGTAGCTAATCTATGAAACATATTTTTCAACAAAGTCATCAGGATACATACTTATTTTGCACACAATTAGAAGAAAGAAAATTGCTGATCAACTAATTTCAAAATCTTGTTTACCTGATGGGCTAAACATGCGATGATATACATTTTATTTTATATTTATTACTCTGTTTGTTAATTTTAAATTCTTTTTAATCACATGTTTTCAAAGTGTCATTATTATAAGTATTAGTGAGTTTCTGTCCATTTATTATTTGTTTGAACAGCTCCGTAAAAGGCAATATTGTAAAACCGAAATATCCTTTCCACAAGTTCTAACTTACCTATCTTGTTCAAAATGAAAATTTTCGTTTAAAATGTAATTATTTCTAGGTTTCATGTAATCTCGTCAACAAAAATATTACTGCTACACACAGCCGTCCACAGACTAATTATAAAACTGTACAGTAGAGCAAGCTTAACTACATTAGATTGCTTCATTTGTGTTCAAATTATTGATAAGTTTTGCATAATTTTGGTGACAATGAAATGAAGCTTTAACTTTTATATTGCATTTTAATGTTAATCTCTGCTCGTTTCTCTTACAAACATAATAACTTTTGTAAGGCTATGAGGACGGAGCATTCCTCCTTACTCGGAGGACCGTAAGCTTTTGACCGAAAGCGAAACGACCTTTGGGCTTACTATGAAATGAAGAAAACGCTCCGTGTTCCTTACGTCCAACAGTCGAAGTGGTACTGTGATTTACGTAAATAGTTAACACCTTCCTTTGAACGCAGTAAACGGCTCTGTACTTATGAGACAGATGGCTACATGTCACTCTAGGTGAACTAGATGACTAGATTATTATGAAATGTTTTAAGGAACGCACGTTTCTCATAGGTTATATCGAGTTTAATACTTATTTTAATACTTTGCATTAAGCCACTGATCACTCTTAGAGGATATTTTAAGGTGAATATGGTATAATATTTTCTGTTGTATTGGTTATACAGAGAAGTTTGTGTTATCCATTAAACATGTTAAAGACAAAATCAGTACTCTATTATAACTTTAGTGCCACTTATTTTCTAGTTATAATGACCAAGTAAAAAATTACAATTTTCTCGAAAAAAATTGTTTAATCCTTATTGCTTTTGCAAATACTATTTGGAATCAAACACCCTTTGAATAAATACCAAGGATATAAATATACTTAAAACAGAAAATCTCTACAACTAAATCCTAAATGTTATCCAATAATAAATCATTAGTGACACATTTATTTTCCATTAAATTTGGTTACGTAAGTTTCCTGCTGAAACTTAGTTTAATTAACAGCAGCAGGATAGAAATGAAGGAGATTAAATTACCAACACAAACAGGTAATCAGCACTGCGGGCAGCTTTTCAAACAACAGTTTTCAATCTGATATCTAATCGGATTTGGCTGATTCGCTAACAGAAAACCCTAATTAAAAACGAAAAAAGGTAAAATACGAAATACGCTTTTTATTTTATCTACAAGATGAGTACACAGTCTTGTCATTTTTTGTCTAAAAGGGATAGCCTACAAAGAGAACCTTTGACAAAATTCAAATAAGCTTGATCGCTATCAAATTGCGCATGGGAACCATGCTAAAAGTGCTAAAACTTATTTCAAGCGTTCAAGTATACAGGATGTACCAAAACTTCAGACCTTAGAGTCTTAGCAAATAAAGGTAAGTTGTGCTCCACACACCATCATCTGTTTTGAAACTGCTGATTGTAAGACATTTTGCATTTACTTGAATGGGCGGACATAAATGGGATCACTTTGGATATTTGCGTAACACTCTGTTCATACATGGTTTAAGCCCTTTAAGGAGCTCAGTCTTATTGCAAATTATATAATTTTAAATGAACTCCAAATATTCCAATGATACATTTGTATTTGCCGGAGGCCTTTCTAACACAACGTGTTTATCTTCAGAGGCACATTAGACTAGTCAGAGAAAGATCTGCCTCTGAAGATATGAACACGTTGTGTTAGAAAGGCCTCAGGCAAATACAAATTTATTATTGGAATATGTGGAGTTAGTTTAAATTATACCCTGTGCATACCTAATCAAAACACCAACTACAATAATTGTAACAAGCTGTTGTACACTGGAACAAAAAGATTATGCACACTGATTTTCAACGCTGAAAACACTAATTGTATAAATACACTTATTATTTAGATTAAAACTATTTCACTCTGATGACATACATTAGTAGCGTTTATAAAACAATGCTGAAAACTAACCTGTCTCCGTAGGAATGATGTCCGTGGGGAAGTTGTTATATAGGTCAGTGGAAGAAGTGGTGGTAAAGCACAAGAACACAAGCAAGCTCAGAAGTAATATACCGTTATTAAACATACTTTACTGCGCCAGTAACACGTCAGGTTCTACCCTTTGCTTATTCCGCAGTAATAACAATTACTAACACAACATGTTTTTCTCGTTGTATGTTTATCGATAAAGTACTAATATAGTAAATAGAAAAGTAAATAGTAGTAGTAAATAGAAAATAGTTAGAAATTTATACTATTTTCTTAAGAAAGTTTCAGTTAACAATATTCCAATGATGTCATTTCCTACATTAGTAAAATTTCTTGTTACGGCAACAACAAATACGAACTAAAGTTAAAATTTAAGTCACCTTTACAAATCTTTTAAGATTTTCGGAAGTCGTAAAATTGTGTACTTTGATTTCTGTATTAGGTACAAATCGTGAGAGGAAATCCTGATTTACTTGAACTCTAGTATATCAACTAAAAACTATCTTAAAACCACAATCCTTTTATTATTTGTCGTAAAAAAAAATATTCACAATTCACTTAACCGTAAACCCAACTAATAACCCAATTTCAACCCGGTACGCTTGGAAAGCGGGAACTGACTGACTTCTGTCAACTACCCCAAATCCTGGAACCCGAACTTTGCCGAGTCATCCCGACGTATTGCGAATGTTCCCGAACATGTTCGAACCTAAGTAATCGTTGTCGGCTATACATAGAACCTCTTGTGGTCGTTTGTTATAGTAGAGGATAGGCTTATCAATAATGAATACCTCTCTCATCCCTATCTACACCAGATCCTTTCTTACAGACTATGTTCACACAGGCTTTACACGTATGTATACCTGCTTTAAAAAGAATCACTTAAGTCAACAATTATTACTAACCATTAATTATTAAAATTTGTACGTTATTTCTATAAATCTTTGTTTTCGTTTGTGAGTTTTATTTAGACTCCCTATTTCATTGAGAACACGTCAAAACGTAAGCGCTAACTAAATAGAGAATTCCCTAATTACCCGAAGAGCCCTCTCTAATACTAGAATACCATTTAAACACATTTTGACTGTATTCACTTGATTGCATTGTGTGGATTGCACATTATGAAATTAATGTAAACAATAAGATAAACAAAACTGAGGTAACAATCATGTTTAAAGAAAGTCACTGGTTAAAAGTTAGAGTGAAGACAGTAATTTGAACATATTCAATTTTAAGCCACTTTACTCTTAGTCCTGGGAAATATTTTTCGATCCATAAACTCTCTAATAGTGCATTCTATAAACACACGCTGTGCAAAGTAATGTTCAAGACGGGACTTAAACAGCTTATTGGATTAAATATCTTCAAGAGTGTATTATATAACAATTTTGTCAACCGCTTTTGATGGTAGTTTTCAAGACTTGTTTGTATTTTGCCAAAAGGTTTTATTTTCTTATTCCTCGTGTCACTGCTGTGTACACCCTCTCCTTTATAAGTTGGTGTTATTAGTCAGACTTGACACAACTGCTTTACAGACAGTGATACTCTAATATTAGGCTATTAGGTTAGAACTACTCGTATGTATTCTTGCTTTAGAAAAAGTTTTCAAAGTCTATATTATTACAAAAATTTGACAATTCAGTTTGAATTATGTTGATTGCCTGCTATGCTCGTGCACAACAACTTTGTTGGTTTACAGCTGATGTTAATATTAATAATCATAGATTACTGTAGATAGTGATAGTTCCTGAAAAATCAATATGGTGGTGTTATAATATTTACATAAAATCGTTGGACTTTTATTCCGGTTAATGTGTTAAAACAAAACTTGTCTTGAAGACAATAGTTTGTATACAGGTCCCTAGATTTCCTCGTTAAAATTCAATTTGAAGTTTTAATTTCGACGTCAACAGCTAAATATTATTTCAAGCAACACGTATATGTATAAACTTACGTATACCCCTAAATGTATTTTTAAGGTAACAGGGGTCTCCTATCAAACAACTAAATTGAAATGGGTAATTTCACAGAATATCAGTATTTTCAGGAGAATCACAACAAACTGAACGTCAACAGAATACAGTATAACATATTCAATAGTGAAAAGCTCTCTGGGCCTGATGTTATTAAGAGCCAGCGTAAGAAAGACGAATGAAGTAATATCCGGATTTGACATCCGGGCCCGCCTGGTTCTTTGCTCAGTCTGCCAACGCTGTTTATTCTCATTACCTGTTTGCTTCGCCGTCATGTACAGTACATAGAGTAAGGCTTTTGATAGGATTTATATGTAAGTAAGTTAAGCAATAATGTAAAATTGTATTTTCGTATTTTTAGTGGTTGTGCCCGTATTTGTTTTTTTATAACGTGAGACATATATAGATACGGGTTCAAATTTCTTAAAATACGTTCAAAGTCTTATAATGAGTGGACAAATTTTTGTTCAACTTAAAAATACTGCCGATTCAACATCTGTTTGTTTATAAAGTTTTAAGATTATTTTATGTTATAAGTGGTAACCAAGGAACAAGCAACTTATATTACACTACAAGAAGAAAAACAAACCATTTTTTTAGAACTCCTAAAGTAAACAAGTCGATTTACAGGCAGTCTTTTTCTTACATTGGTCTAAAATATTTTAAGCAAATTCCTCATGTTTTGAAAGAATTGCATGGTATTAAAGCTTTTAGTAAAGAATTGTACTCTTGGTTATTAACTATAAAAGATATTCTTTTTATAAATAATATACTAGTTTAAGAAATTCCAAGGCAAGACATGTAAATATGTTGTAAAGTCATTCACAGTTTGTTTTTAGTTACTATAGTAAGGTATGCAGGCGTTGTGGAGAGCTGCTGCATATCAGAGGCGTTCAAATGATGGACTGACAATTAGATTTTTTGTTTTGTAATTTACATGTTTTTCTCCCTGTTGACCTATTACTGGATTTTGGTCAACAAAATTTCGAATATGTTCATTATTTTGAAATTGTTGTATAATGTTGGAAACAAATTCATTATTTCATTATTTCATTTCAAATTCCAATTTTTACTCCGTAACAAAGTAAATAAGTACTCTTAAAACTAAACTAATATGGATTGCACCATGAAGTTGTGTAAATGTAACCCATTTCGAAAACAATGGTACGAACCAAAATGATTTCCTGAGAAAAATAATGATATAACTGTATAAATCTTGTTTAAAAACATATTTCACAAATTTAATGATGTCAATCATTAATAGTCAAAGTGGAGTAAAATCTTTACGTGGATAAGACTGACACGTTGGGAGAATATTAGTAAATCTTGTGCGGAACATTTCGTAAAACTCAAATGATTAATTTTGGACATCTTCAACGTCAAACTTCTTGGTAAAGTTACAATCCAAACTTCAAGCAACATGGAGTACAACTAAAAGTTATTACATCATTTGTACGTAACTCGTAGTGATATCATCTCTACAAATCAAATATATGATCTAGGCGCATTACTTGCAAAACAGTGGTAAAAGTAGTGAGAAGTTGACCCAGAAAAATTAGGTCGTGGTAGAAGTACCACCTCAGTATTCGTAAGAAAAGAAGAGTTTCGAAAATACATATCTTTAAAATTAACAACTTAAACAAAATGTGAAGGAAGTGCCTGGATGGCTAAACGTGTACAATATAAAAGAAATCAGCTAAAAGCTAGAAGTGAAATAGCAACTTCCTTACTTCCTGACCTGACGACCCTCTTGTGTCCTTGTCCTCACTGATGTCGCACAGAGTTTGAGTTACCGCAGGCCTCATCTCCTCTTGAAATATTCTGATGACACTCCTCACTACTCATACAGTTTAAAACTCAGCAGCAATGTATATTAGCTAAGTTGTTCAGGTTGGGCACTATAAGTTGCAATGCACTAGAATGAGACTGCACTTTATGCTTTACAATTACACATTTTATAAGGCGTATCTTAAAGCTCACGTTGAAGCCTGGACATTTCTTTAGAAGTGCCTGATGGCCCGGTAGAGTTTAATTACGAAATAGAACACAAATATTGAGCCTAATGTCGCAAACCAATGTTAAAAGGTTGCCGGTAAGACAAATTTTAGACATCATGTTTTAAATCGCGTATCTTATACGTTACTTCATGATTGATGAATACAAAAGCCTATTATAATAAAACAAACACAGGGACTCACCTTGACTTTCCAGTTGTAGCCCATTAGGCCTAGAACTGGCAACCTACAGAACTTGAATACAATAATTTTGATATGCATAGCTAGTATATTTCCAAATGAGGGAAGTATGATACACATCTTTATGTCACAATGGTATTTACACTACACAAATCACACAAAACACAGAACAAATAGGCTAGACCAAGGGCACAAACACTGACACAAATAACAATGACACGTAAGGACATAAGGAGAATAAAATTATCATTACAGAACATTAAGAATTAGGTCAACACGTTTTTATTAGGTCACTTCGTTTAATTTATTTTTTAAATATATATAGTCTATCAAAAAAAGTAAGAAACTAGACTGGTTATGGATAATGAGTTTATAATAGATAACCTCAAAATACTGTATAATGACATGCGGTGTAATTGAGGTGTTTTTGTTTTCTGCTCTGCGTTAGGCAATGCAGTGGAGTCAGGTGTACCAACACCTACAAAGTAAACTTCACATTGGCTTTTAGATGCAGTAGTATAATTAAAACAAATTACACAAATTAATATATAATTCGTTGATATTTCATATTTTATGTATAGGTTAAGTAATTGCTATAGTATATATTGTATTTATTTAAATGTTTATTCATGGCTAAGATTATTTAAATGTGAAAATAGGCTTCTGTGAAATGTACTTTAGGCCGATATATTTGTTGAACTGTGATTCTTATGTTCTAAGTGTACTGTTTTCTATTAATTTATACTTATTTACGTTTTAACCAATTTTTTTTTACTTAATATGTTATATTTTGGGACCCATTGTCCTTCATTTATTTCTTTAAAACATAATAAGTATCATAATTTACAAGGTTTGTCAAAAACAGGCATTTTAAATTTACAAAGGTGGTGGTATATTATACTTCTTCCGCAATTCTTCACTTATGTCCTCCAGGCGGCTCCCGAAGGGGACTTCTCGCTGCTCTTCTCGGATTCGGTCAGCCAGCTTCCTCCGCTTGTTCACCACCACGGTCCAGGGGTCCGGTACTCCAGCGAGGTCCAACCGCTCCCAGCTGTTGTGCATCTGGGACACCTCATCGTAGATATTCACCGTGATGTCGGGGTCCGCAGGCTCTCCGCCATGGGTGTTGACCGCGCAGAGCAGCAGCCGGGCGTCCTCAGGCAAGACCTCCAACCAGCCGTAACCACCAGGAGGCCCAGGCGGTTCCGCAGACTCCTCCCAGGCCCAGGGGTGGCACGCCTTGACACGCCGCAGAGTGTCCGGGCTGAGTGCCTGGAGCTCCCAAGATGGCGACCACTGGCCCGCAGCGCTCGATGACTGAGGTTCCAGCCACTCCGGTGTCCTCAGGCCCCCCGCCGCAGGTGGAGTAGAGTGTGCCGACTGCGAAGTCGACAGGTCCAGACACGCCGCGCCGTCGTCCCTGGTTGGAGTCAGAAGTTCGGCCAGAGGCGACAGGGCAGCGAGCGCAGATTGCAGGGCGGCGGGGCGCACGACGAGGCCCTCCGGGCTCGGCTCCAGCGAAGTTGGAGGGGTGGGGAGCACGGGCCGGACGGCCCTACTCGGCGCCTTGCGGCGGGCGAGCTGCTCCCGGCGACCGCTCCCCGGTGGCTTGGACGTCTCCCGTGGTCGGCTGGCCGGGCATCCACCGTAGCGCCTGGAGGCGTGTCCCACGGCGAAGCAGTCGGCACAGCGCAGCGTCGTCCTGGTCCGTCCAGCAGGCTTCCTCGCGGCGACAGTGACCGTCAGCTGGTGGCCCTGGCGCAGGCTATCCCGCAGCTCCTTGAAGAGGGCATCCAGCTGGCGCTCGTCCCGCAGGCTGACTGGGCAGAAGTCGACGCTGGCAGCAACTAGGAGACTCCGGTGGTGGTCTGGCATCCTGAAGATCTTGAAGCCAAAAGGCCGAGAAGCGAACATTTGAGCAGCCACAATTCAGTATTAAAAAATGTTTTTTGGGATGGTAATGCGATTATGGATTGACGGGCTGATTGGTAAGAGATTAAAATCATACTATTTATTCCAGTTGTTGTTGTTCTTAATTGTACTATACCTCACTATTTATTATTGTTATTACTACTATTATTATTATTACTATTATTTAATAATGTATTATATTTCTATTATTTGTTATTACTTTACTGATTTTTATCATTATTATTAAATTACTTTGATTTATTCATATTAATCTATTAAACTGTATAAAAATAGCTTATAAGTAGAGATCAAAATCATACTATTTATTCCAGTTGTTGTTGTTCTTAATTGTACTATACCTCACTATTTATTATTGTTAATACTATTATTTAATAATGTATTATATTTCTATTATCTGTTATTAATTTACTAAATTTTATCATTATTATTAAATTACTCTAATTTATTCATATTAATCTATTCAACACTGTATAAAAATAGCTTATAAGTAGAGATAAAAAATAATACTGTAGTTGACTAATTATTATATGTTACTATTTATTCAAATATACGAGTATGTTAAAATAATGAGTAAATATTTATAGTTCTCCCCTCAATTAGCTTATGCTAGAGGGGTAAGAAACACACTGTATTGTATTATACTCGCGCCTGCGGCTCTCGCTGGGGGGCCTACGGCCCCCCAGACCCCCTTCGTGGTCGCTCGGATATAGTGGCCTCGCTTCGCTCGGCGTTTGTGGTGAAGGGTGTTTCAAACAAACTGTGGCCTCGCTTCGCTCGGCGTGCGTGAATGGGGGGTATCTAAAACACCGTGGCCTTGCTTCGCTCGGCGTGCGTGAATGGGGGGTATCTAAAACACCGTGGCCTCGCTTCGCTCGGCGTGCGTGAATGGGGGGTATCTAACAGACCGTGGCCTCGCTTCGCTCGGCGTGCGTGAATGGGGGTATCTAAAACACCGTGGCCTCGCTTCGCTCGGCGTGCGTGAATGGGGGGTATCCAACACACCGTGGCCTCGCTTCGCTCGGTGCGTGAATGGGGGTATCTAAAACACCGTGGCCTCGCTTCGCTCGGCGTGCGTGAATGGGGGTATCTAACACACCGTGGCCTCGCTTCGCTCGGCGTGCGTGAATGGGGGTATCTAACACACCGTGGCCTCGCTTCGCTCGGCGTGCGTGAATGGAGGGTATCTAACTCACCGTGGCTTCGCTTCGCTCGGCGTGCGTAAATGGGGGGTATCTAACACACCGTGGCCTCGCTTGGCTCGGCGTGCGTGAATGGGGGTATCTAACACACCGTGGCCTCGCTTCGCTCGGCGTGCGTGAATGGGGGGTTTCAAACACACCGTGGCCTCGCTTCGCTCGGCGTCCGCTTAACGATAATACCTTGTTCAGCCTTTAGGTTAATTTGAAGTGGGTGACAGAGACTGTCGTCTGCCACAGAGTGCCGACGCTTCCGCTCGTAAAATAGTCCCAACTTTAAAACCTCTTTTAAATATGTTCATCATAAAAAGGTCAGTAAATTAATCCTCATTAAAAAAAACTAATTTATAACCTATTAAAACATTGTACAAATGGAAAGAACCCAGTATAGACAAAGTACGTGGATAATGTGTGCAATAGTATCTATATTACACAAAAACAGGACCTAGGCCTAACTTAAATATTAAAAATCCGTTTAAAACCAAGCGGAAAGAAAACGAATTAGTATGTCCTAAAATCAAAACAAATAATAGCCTACATAAAAGTTACGGGTAGTCAAACGTAAAATGTGTGTTAAAACAAGCAGAAAGGAAACGAATTAAGACGGGTTTAAAATTAAAATATATATTAGCCTACATAAAAATTACTTGTCTAACAGAACACAGACCTAACCTTAATTTTACAGATATATTTAAAACCAAACAGAAAGAAAGGAAACAAAAGTAGGACTGTCCTAAATTAAAACATATATTAGCTACGTAAAAAGTTACGTGTAGGTTATAGGCAGCCTAATGTAAAATGTACGTAAGATACTCAAAATTATATAGCTCGAACGAACAATGTGTGAAACACCAACATCTAAATATTGTCTGTTCGCGAGAAAATTGCTCTAGGAACCAGCAAAGCAGATTATAAACATACGGATGCTGAAGAAGTGAATGCGCTTATTGAATGTTGCTCTTGTCTTCGGTCCTGAGATCAATAATGAAAATATGACGTCTCTTTTTTCAAAAGATGAGTTCAGTTGCCCAATTTTTAGGGCAACCATCTCTGAAAAACGTTACAAAATATTGATAGCTTGTTTACGTTTCGATGATGAAATCACACGAGAAGAACGAAAACAGAGTAACAAAGCTGCTGCAATATCTGAAGTATTTAAAGAGTAATCACCTAATTTAATAAATCAGGTCAAAGATCTTACTCTATTTATTTTTCCAGACCTTTCTTTAATAACTATTACCATCAGGCTAGCTCTAAACTGATATGGTTTAAAGCAAAGGCTGAGTTAATTAAGGTCCAAGTAATAGTTCCAAATAACACTTCGTATGAGATTAGATCCAACTGAACAGTTCAAGTAGCAGCTCAAATAACAGTTCCAGAAAACGGACGACAAAAGGAACTTAGTCCCAACTTTAAAGTCACTTTTAGCCACTTTTAATTAAGTTCCGCGCCTCAAACCCGTTTTTATATGTATAAGGGTCTTCTCCACGTCGTGCTACATCAGTTTTAGCTCTTGACAAAACAAGTCACTATACTGGAATAATATCAAGATGCCGGGCAAACTTTACGCTTGTCTTGCAAATAAATTCAAAATTCAATGTCAGTAACACTTTTTTCAGCAAATTTATACAATTTGGATCTTTTTCGCAACATATTATTAAAGGGTAAATTTAACTCATACTTCAGATGAAGTTTAAAGCGTCTAACCCTATAATACCAAAGAAAAAAATTAAAACTGTTGCAAAATCGTGAAAAAAGTAGCAAATTTGAAACTTTGCCATTTTGAGAGTGAAGGAGGCCAGATACGACAAAAGTCATAGGACAAAACGATAGAGCGTCTAAACTTGACCATGAAAATTTAATCAGATTTCAGATAGAACTCTCCGTTCACCCACTAGACGTTTTTAAAACATGTTTTCCGCCATTTTGGTTTTATTTTTTTGGTTGGTTAAAATTGAAAATTTTGGGTTTTGGCAATTTTCCGTCGGTGAGTTAGTGAAAGGAACCTACATACCAAATTTCAAGTTTCTAGCTTATCTATAAGTGGGTAAACATTTGTATATATCAGTGAGTCAGTGAGTGAGTGAGTTACACAGAGGGTTGTATATATTATGGATTTAAATTTGTATGAAATAAACGATTTGAAATGAAATGAAATGAAAGATAATTAAAGGCTTTATACTGCATCCTGGCTGGTTGTGATCATTTAACATGGCTGTATACAATTCAAAAATACTGACCCAAACTGTTATGACTAACTTTTTTTAAATATAAGTGCCTAGGATACGCAGGCATTGGCATACTTCATTGGGTTTGCCTTTTACATTTAAGTACACTTAAAACTATCATGCACACAAATAACCGAAACAACCAAGATACACTAACTGAAAATTGTCAATATCACTTACTTGCATCTTGTTCAAAAATCATTTGCAATATGGAATATCACCCTTTATCACTTTACATTGAGGCCTGAAGTTCATCTCAAAATTAAAGATAAATTGATTGTATTTTGTTTCTGCAAGAGCATGACAATTACACCTAACAAAACTGAGGAATTGGCTTTATTGGGTTGTATGATTGAAATCTTATTGCTTTTGTAAAGGTAAAATACGCGCTTATTCCTAGTTAAAACCAAAACAAATTAAACAAATGTACAACCCAAATTGAAATATCAGCTTCATTCAATAGCTATTTATTATTGTAGGCCGTATTGTCTTATACGCAGGATAAATTCATAAAATTGTACTGGCCTTTTATAAGGACTATAAACCTTTCATTATAGTTGTTGGCCCAGTAGCGGCAGTGAGGTGACACCGCTGGAGGTTCGTAGAACTGATTATGCAGACGGCTGTAGGACGTAAATACGCTAAAGGTATTTTCAACAAAAAAATGTCTCAAACTCCATATTTAAGACATTTTTCAAAGAACCGTTATTGCCTTAAAATATAAAAAATTAAATTGTTTAAGGGCAAGACTGTTTATGAAACATATTAATAAACATTTAGTTTCCACCACTGTTTTTGGTGAAAATGCGTTTTTAATTATATACAACTTGCCATTAAATTTTCAATAATTGTAAAACAAACAACTCAAACCGGCAGCTGGAAGTACAGTTACCGCTAAAAACGTATTTTTCAACCAAAAGCAATGTTGCATAATGAGCTTTTAATAAACTATTCCATCAGAAGTCATCCCGTTGAACAAGTTAATTTTTGAAACTTTAAACGTTTTGCGGTATTGTTTGTATTTAGAAATACAGAATAAACGATATGCAATGCCCCATAGCTATCTGCAAAACCCGTCCCACTAAACCCTAACGGGGCACACCCCACTGGTGTCATCGGGCCAACAGCTACGTAGAAAGGTAGTTTATAGTTCTTTTAAAAAAGTTATCAAATTATCTCTAGACTTCATTGGCACGCTGTATATTTTTTCTTTAGTGTGATATTGGTGAATAGTAGCTAGCATCAATAAATTGGACATGTTAAACTTTTCATTTTGTTAAAATGTTGTGAAAATTTTGAACATGTCCAATTTATTATTACTCTGTATAGTACCGAACCATCTAAATTTTTCGATACGGTCGTTAGCCATTCTCAACATGTACTTTAACAATTTTCTGCCTTAAAACGTACATTATTAAATTAATTCATGCCACCAAACTACGCAAGAACTAGATGCCAACTAGGCTTACGCAAGAACTTAAATGTCCATTGGTGCAATATCATACTTTGTAAAGTTCAAAGTATTGCCACAGGCAGCTCTAGTGGCGAGACCCACAAACCACGCGCATGGGTCAGCTATTCTGGGTGTCGCTTCTAACATCGAACTTTGTCATAATATTGCAACTCCTATCTGGTTATGCAATTATACACTATACATTGTTTAGACAGTTAACGCCACATTGTTTTAATTAAGTTAATTTGTGTGACTTGTTTATCTTGAAGATGTCTAAAGTAATTTATTCGAAAAATATATTATGAAATTTAAAACATCCAATGGTTTAATAGTGCTTGCAGGACTTTTTCCAGTTATTCAAAGTAAATTAAAATGCATGTCCTTACCAAATCGAAATCAACTGAATAGTAGTTGTACCTTTTTATACATGGTGAACATTTTTGAAACTTTGTCAACTTAAGCTATGTTTAAAAGATCAAACTACAAACAGTTTGACCCGAAAGAAATCAAGTCTTTATCTCGACAAGTTTCAAGATATCAAGGTTTCTAATAGATACAGGAAACGAGTTGAGAGACTTAGTAATTACGGTGTTTGAGAATCCATTAGTGTCATCAATATTAACCGCTCTTTCAAACTTTGTTGTGTCGTTCACAGCAGTTTCACAGTTTTGCTTTGTAACGGAACTTCAATGGAAGGCATTATTTACTAGCCTTCTAAGAACCTAGAATATTACATCGGTCAAAATAATTAATTGTAAAGCCAAAAATTACTCGCTACTTTTATGATAAGTGTTTTCTTTTGAATACATGTAGTGTACCTAATTTGTTATATTCTAGTATACAGAGTGTCCCAAACATATTAATCTCTAGAACGGTTCAAATTGTTCCTAGGAAATAAAATCACATATTGAATTTTTTATGTAAAAGATTCATATCTGCCTCTGTTTTTGCCTAGGTTCCAGTGGCAGACTTGCTTATCGATATTACGCCTTGCGGCTAGTGTTTTAATATAAACTGTTTTTAATTTCATGAATTCCATTATGAATTGATAGTAATATGAATTCCATTTATAAAAATACTCGGGTATTTTCTTACATCCGTCACAAATGTCACATTATTGTGTGTTTCGTATTTTATTGTAATAACTCATGAACTTAATATCTACGTTATCCTGTAATTACACTTTGGCGTGTCCGGCAGAGCCGAAAGTCAAACATGACGTTGGTAAAATTCATGTCTAAAATTTTTCACTAATGACAATGTTGAAACATTTTTAAAGTAAAGAGTTAACTTGGCGTATAAATTCTATAATGCACATGTCACTCTTTTGTGAATCTTAAATGTAGTGTAAAGAATCCTCGTGAGATGATAAACACTCATCTTCATGCAAGATTTCTAAATAAAATTTATTTTTCCTTAAGAAATTTTTGTAATAACCGTTCTTTTATTAGCTCAGGTTTTTTAATATGAGTTCGGCATTTAAATTAAAATAAAGCCCGAGTAAAGCCTTGGGTTTAAACTGGTTAGTTACCCATACACATGTCTTTTCTATTCTACAAAATATGTAACCATTAGGAAATGCTGTTACAAAGTTTGTCTCTACACAATACCTACTCGGTCACTGTAAAAGTTCAACTTATACGACAACTGCGTCAAAACACAATAAAATGTTTTAATTAGTTCAGTCTTTCAACTTGAGTTAAAATAATTAATTTCAGGTATAAGCGGATAATAATAAATTTAAATAATTAATTTCAGGTCGGATAATGATCAACGACGGAATCCTTGAAGAGTTGACAAGTGTTAAATTTCTTGGAATCCATATTGATAAAGATCTATCTTGGAGCTCTCAGGTCGAGAGTGTGCACTAAAATGGCATCAGGAATTTTTCTTCTTCGAAACTTATCCGATTATTGTAAAACTAGTATTTTGAGAACTGCTTATTTTGGTTTAATTCATCCTCATTTTAATTATGGCATTGCTTTATGTAAAGCATATTCTAAACATAGGTTTTATGCGCCTTTTAATACTTCAGAAAAAGGCTGTACGAATCGTATCTAAAGCTAGATTTCGAGAACCTTGTAGAGAGGTTTTTAAAATACTTAACATATTAACACAATTCTTTGTATGTAAATTATTGAAGCTGTTGTTCTTTGTCTGACTAAATGAAATTTAGAAACTGGAGCAACTTTCACGTACATAATACAAGGTATTCTAATGTATTGAGAAATTATTATCATAGGCTTCGGGCTTACGACCAACTTCCTTGTCAAGCTGGAGTTAAATTATATAACAAACTACCTGAAAACATAAAAAACATACGAATTTGGGTATTTTCAAACGAAAATCAAAATAATATTTAATTCTTAAATTATTTTACATTGTGGGTGAATTTATGGATGACATTTAAACGTAATATAATTACAACTTACAATATTACACCTTAACTCGGCCTGTCTCGGTACCATAGGTTTTAACACATTTTAATAATTTTTTATGTTGATTATTAGACATAGTTTGTTTGTTTTGTTTATATTTATAGTCAACACAATTGTTTTGTAAATTGGCTAATAAATTGTTTTTCTAAAATAAGTAAAGCTTAGCCACAAGCAAAACATAAGTTTAATTGCATAAAGCGTGTGTTAAAATCGTGTTTGTTGTGGTAAAAAAAGTGATCGCAGGATTTACATACAATATTCAGGAGCACAATGTACAATGGGAGCGTTGCTCCTTTGGGTCTCATTAACAATGCATTCCAGTTCCCAACATTGCCAAGCACAGTTGAATACGGCAACTGTTTAACAAAACTTACCCTTATCGAGAAACCGAACCAGAGGTAAATGCAACACAGTTTGTACGTTTTGACCAGGTAAATTGCACGGTTTTTAACTCAAAAGTAGGTCGTTTCTCGTAAAATACACGTAGAGAAGTAGCATATATATGATGCGTGAAATACATTGGATCAAATACACGTTACATAATTATAATATACGAGTAGATTGTTCTATACACAAACTAAAACGTCTAGATTAAAGATTCCATTGGTATGGGTCAGGTCAAGTAGCAATAAATAAATAATACTTTAGAATATGTTTGGAAGCAAATGACGAGGTTTAGTAGTTTGGCTGTAGAAGATTATTCAGTTTAAAAATTATCAGTGTTTGTGGGGAAGTGGTGTTAATTCTGTACGTCTGATATAGTAAATACTAAATATCAGAGGTCATTACACTGCAGGAGTATAGCACCACCACTGTAATGTTCGCTTCTAGTACCGTATCTACGAAATACCATTAATCGAAATACCATTAAATCCTACCTTATCCTCTGTCTAAGCAGTTTTTTACATCAGTGAAACACATTATATTGTAGCTTAGTTATATTTGTGCATTATATAACTTTATTAAAAAGAATAACAACTTACCCTAATCGGGTTTGCTAAAAACAAAGTAATTTGAAAATAATAACAATATAAATAACTGTAAATTTAGATTTGATTTATTATTTATTTACCGATCAATTATGTTGGATACTCTAGGGCATTTTCTTAAGACTATATAAAACTACACATTTGTAAAAAAAAATTTACGAGGTGTTTGCTACTGACTTTATTAAATTGTTTTTAGACATAATAACTTCGTATTTAAATTACATGCTAGAGTAACTTAAGAAACGCCTGGATAGTAAAACATTGGACGTTTTATCGGGATAAAGATTTAAAACAGGGACGAATTTCAAACGATGGTTTACAGTGGTTAGTTTACAAAATAGGAAAGTTGTTCACTGAAAGCAGACAATATTAGAACCATAGCATAGAACAAACCCCCTAGAAACAAAACAATATAGTTATTAGAGTACTTCGAGGTCTATCTTCTTATGGAAGAAACGTGTTTTAATGATTGGAAAAACAAATCCATTTATTTAATGAAGGTTTCCACGTTGGAGTTTATATTGGAGCATAATCAGGATATCTAAGCTTTCAAAGAAACGTACTCATATTTCCCATTTAAGAACATTAACTAATTTAACAATTGTTTAATGTAATACACCATGTGTTGAATTTGCATTTGATCCTATACTCAAAAAAGTATTTTATTTAAAAATTGCATGATCTAGAAATTTACGGATTCAAAGAAAAACTTTTTTTCTTCATATCTCAAAGGTTTGTCTGCCGTACCCGTGCCTGACAATAATTCAATGGTTATAATTCTTAGATATTTTGAAAATTTAATTAATCATAACTTAACACAGTTATTAAATAGTCACGTAAATACAAATTAGTAAAAATCACCGAAATAGTTAGGCAACATAAAATTGCTCAGGAGTAATGAGATAAATAATTACTCTCTGTGTTTCAGGCAGTAGGGCTAACTCCACTGTTTGTCAAGGGCCAAACCTAACCCTGCTTTACATTGCAGTAAACGCCATTAAAGGTGTTAGGTTAGGTTAGGTTACCTTGTGTAGGTATGCTGGGTTTTTTTCGACCAAGTTGAAGAAACCTGGTAAAACACAGCTACTATATACTGTACATACAACTTCATGAAGAAAACGTTAAAAGAAGGACTTCCTATCATACACGTTGCAGAGCTCCTGTCATATATATCTGTGGTTTGTGGTTTGAATATGTTTTTAATTTAGTATTTTTAATTATTTTATGATAATTTACACGCCCTCACCGTAACTGTGAACTAATGAACTTTTAATCTAACAGTTGTTGTATGGTTACACAATGCAGTCAACTGTTTTGAAAACGTGTACAATTCTTTTATTTATTTTGACAAAAAATATTTTTAAAACTGCATTCTTATAATTGTTTCTAAAAGAGTGTTTGGTTTCCAAGCTAACGGTAAGTGTGTTGTGTAATGTTTGTCTCATTCAGGATTGCTGAATTCTTCAGCAGCAATAACAACAAAAGCGGTTTCACTGCGTGCTGAATCCGGAGAATAGTGCTGGGTTGAGACGTTCAAACCGACCCATTTCAGGCTAAAATTACCAGCAATGCGCTTTCTATTCAAACAACGTGGCTTTAAATTCATGCAGTTACATTAGGTCCAATGTAAAGGAATTCAAAGTAACACATTTTTGGTGTTTGTTATTTTAAGCTATCAACGCAAAATTTGGTAATTTATAAAACTCAAAGTAAGTGCAAAATTACGAGTAGATACAGTTCAAACGAATTCGCAGCACTAAAGAAGATTTTAAAGTTACAGGTATTACACACACGGTAATTTATGATAGAAACATAAACAAACAAGGTTCGATTGTGAAATTGACCAGAGGGAAGTTTCTAAAATAAGTTGAGTAGCCTCGACAATTATTCAACAAACTGCCTGAAAACATAAAAACTGAACCTAATTTGGGTATTTTCAAACGAAAATGAAAATAATATTTAATTACTAAATCATTTTACGGTGTTGGTGAATTTATGCATGACATACAAACGTAATACAATCGGATTTAATATTATAACTTATATTATACCTCAACTCGGCCTGTCCCGGTACCATAGGTTTTATCACAAGTTTATCATTTTTGTTAAATGATTAGTTATGTTAGTAGCCTCTGTTGTAGAACTAATAAATTGTTATTGTTAAAGAAAATGAGGTCATTCCGAATGGGTGCAGCAAGTATGGGCACGAAGAAATTCTTACTGCGTTGCGATAACGTATTTCGCGTTGTCCGACCGGGTCAATATGTGAACAATAATAATTCATATCATATAAAAGACCAATTCAAAGTATCCTTAAATACCGCTTAGAAGCTGACTAATTTAGTAATTGTCAATTTCAGCTGTTTGGGTTAAAGAAACAGTTAAATCTGCTCTCTATCACATGATCTGTCATATGTTCGTACATATGGGTTTTTATGAACACGGCAAATTAATTAGATGGGATTGGAAAACCTGATTGACAGTTATTAGTAATTGTAATGTAAATTACAAGCCCAATGTAATCTGGCACAGGGTATAAAAGAGCACACAACGTCAAACTAATTTCACAGCACAAAAGCGTAATCAAGCCCTGATTTCCATCACCTCACAACTTGCATGTATACTCGTGACTGTAAACTAACAGATTCCACGTAATCAATTTGCAAGCTCCTCTAACTCTTGAAAACTATTATCAGCAAAAATTACAGTACTGGTATTTAAATTACAAACGTTAACTGAAGCAGAAAATAAAATAATAAACTAAACTTACCATTACATGAACTACTTTTTTAGCCGTATTGATATGTTCTTTACCTCAATTACTTCGTAGTTCGCTAACGTTTGAGCAAATAATATTACACACTACATTGAAATGTGTTAACTTCTAAATGTGTTTCTAAAACATCAAAGAGAAAAACGAGGCGTAGTTAGGAAAAGTTACAACCACTCAAACATACAAACTGATAAATATAGATTTACTGATGAAAAGAATTTATTCAAGAAATATACATTATCATTTAAAAATCTTTAATATAATGTAATGGAAATATAATCATAATACGGCACTCGATGTTTTTGAAACCTGTTTGTCATGGTTTGCCTTACAAGTAATAAAATACTAAATAAATAGTAAACACCGTTACAAATACATGTCATGTTTTTAGAATTTTGTAAGTTTGTATTTGCAAAGCCCGTTATTATATTTCAGGAAGTAAGGCCTACGTCTTTTCCAGTGGTGTCCATCATTATTTACAAGGCATGTTTTTGTCCGCCGCATCACGTAATAAATGAGTTTTGTGGGGAACCCAGAGAGTCGAGATTATGACTAAAATTGCTTCCTGTTTATTATGCTGCGTTTTCATATTTTCGTCCAACGGCAAAAGAACATTGTATAATTCCATTCAGTTTAGATGTTAAATTTATTTAGTTCTAAATTAATTTCAATCGTTTGATGAACACGGTGTCATTTGAGTCTAGATACGGTTTATAACTTTTCAACGGCGCAGGTTAAACGCACCACATACCTTTTTAGGGACAAGACAAGACAAAGTAGGAATACTTTTCTTTTTTCTCTGTAGATAGAAACATCTACTCAAGAGGACTGATGAAAACTCGTTGCAAACAACTGTTCACATCTTATTTACTGTTCTCAGTAAATATTTTAACTTAGTACAGAGATTCCATGTGTCTAGTAGCATACTGGAACTGTAAAATGTTGTGAAACAACTAGTTGTAGGATATTTAAGCGTTCCAATATTTTATTAATTTAAAGATAAACTTAAATTTGAAAATATTTATTACTAGAGTACCCTTGTGCATTGATTCAACTATGCTTTTACAACGATAATAAATTTTGTGTAAGGTAATACCACTCAAAGTTAACCGATATCATTAGATTTCTTGTTCATGGATAAATTAATTGGTACTTTTCAAGTGACAGTACAAGTAACTCTTGCTCAAAAGAAAACCAATATTAAAAGAACCAATCAGATTGCCATCAAGTCTGTCTTTATAATACGGAATTGCAAGGTAATACCACTCAAGAAACTATTGAAACTGATGTTATTAAAAGTTCTTGGTGGAAATATTATAGCTTCAGATTTTACTCTGTAAATACTGGATAACTATCTTGTCGCCTAGTTACAGATAAACTATTTTAAAACTAATTAAAGTTCAAAATATCAACCTTCTGTTACCGCGTATTATGGACTCATCTATCCCCACTTATCGTCGTGCCTATTTGGGGTGTATCCAAAAATACAGAATCAATACAAAACTACTTGAAGGACTATTTTCTCCTTTAAGGCTACTTGTAGAGATATTTTCGCGAAGAAAGATCTTGACGTTGCCTTCCATTTACTGAGTCGAAATTTCTATTGATAGCAACCCCTTACCAGTTGATTTTTTCTTCAAAACTCTGTAACCTATACGCAATAAAATTATAACAACCTACCCCATCTTGTCGCGGCTGGTTCATAAAACGAGATCAAAATTAAAACGTCGTAAATTTAGCCTGTTAGCGTCCAGGAATTTCTTTCAAGTCCTGGATTGAAACTGTGTAACATTTAATAGCCTGTGTTCCTTGCTTGGTAGTATCAATGTTAAAGCTAAGGTATTATTTTCATTAGCTAATGCAAAAAATATTGTTAACAGACCTTTGATTACTTCGTATACCTGGCAGTTATCTTACTTACCTCTCAATAAGTGTGGTACATCGTTGTTCAAACAATACTGGGCAGCCCAGATGTTGAACAAAGAGGTTGGTTAGATATATAAAGCGTAACTACTTCTGGAGAGGCTTGTAATCTTGGTACGTATGGCAAGGCTCTCCTCTTTAACTAAGTGATATTGTAAAACCCTCTCATGATGTACCGAAAGTCACCCTCTCTGAATACTTCCTTAAATCATTCTGGAACTATCTTGTAGCGCTAGTTTATAGAACAGACGTGCATAATAACCAGTCCCTGACCACTTGATCCACTCAATGCTAACATCTAGTAACGTTCCACGTCTCATTCCTGGCTTGCGATTATTTTGTTAAGCCTAAACGGTAGTATTGTATGCAAATACAAGGTTTATTTTAAAAAAAATACAACACACCATTATTTGGCAGTTATCTTACTTACGACAATAAGTGTGGTAACGTTCCAAACAACCTACAGTGTGAACACGTAAAAACGTAACTACTTCTCTGCGTGAGGCGTATCTTGGTACGTATCACTCTTTAACTAAGTGATATTGAGAACGTATACCATAGAAAGTAAGCACCCTCCTTTATACCATGACTGCGTGTGTAGTTAAAAGTGAATATATCGTACTGCCTAAGAATATGTTAAATAATACAGTTTTAGCTTGCTGAAAGTTCCAACGGAACGTTACAACTCAATTGATAGAACTTTATTTTATCGAACTTTTATCATCGATGCCTGGGGCTGAAATAGTATTACGGACGTTTTCGATCGTTTTTGAGTGAACAAAAAGAGCACAATATTTTTGGGACCTGGAATATAATCTTGCCTTCAAGCGAAAATAATACCTAAAAAACAGTTTATTGGGAAATTAGATAGCCTAAAATTAATTAGCGCAAATACACCAGTAATCCACCACTAAATGCCATTTTCTTTGGTTTCCTAGACTAATTTGTTTTGATAGTAACTAGCCTTGACAACAATACAACATGCAAACACAGTATTAACATTAACCACTCAAATAGAGAAATAAAGCATGTCCACAGCAAGAGCCACTATCTGCTAGCCGTACAACATCTGCATTGGCTGGCTTGGAGCAGCAGACGACCAATCACAGCAGTGAATCAGACTGACCAACTGTAACATAGAACATAAAAATACCAACCTATACACAACCAGTTGAGGATGAATAAAAATAGACTGTGCTACTATAATTAATAAGCTTAACCGTATGTAATTTGTTCGAACCATTACAGCAAATTAAACAATAATAATGAAACAGAAAATCTTAATAATTACATTTTACAATATTATTGTATTTTACAGTGCCAGTGGTTGTTCTGAACCAATAAAACACTTACAAATTCTACTAAGAAAAGTTAACTGGCAGAAAGGTTCATAAACTTTTCTTAAATAAGAAAATAATGTTGATGAAAAATATCAGTGTATCAGTATAGCATACACGTACCTACCTAGTGCGACAATACTTCTATTATACATTAAACCGAAAAGAAATTATTCTTTGATTTGCAATAATATTTCATTACTAATGATTCATCTAAAAAGTACATAGTTTTAACATTTGCAAGACAGCAAACTATGGCCAAAGTGTTTAATTAAGATGAAATAAATTCTTGCAGTTAAAGATGTCCAACCAATGCAAGGGCTACAAGTCACTAGCCTAGGCATCTTTGATGCAAACCTTTCGGAAAAGATGTCCTGACAATGTTTCTAAAAACGGTTCATAGATAACCAGTAATGACAATTTCGAACGTCTCTCTTACATTTTCTCTTAAATGATCGGATCCACCAAGCTTAGTCTGGTCTTTGCTGTTCATTTTCTTCTAACCCATATAATATTTCGTCTATTCACACAAACCATACAAGGCAAAGTAAACTATGTTGAAAACATCATATCGTTAGACTTAGACGAAAAATAATAGGGCACTATGAACGCACAACGAACAAGACTATGTGGATCCAATGTACGAGTAGAGCTAAAGTTTTGTCGCACGGAGTATATGCAATTAGGCATTAACGTATAGCTTATATTCAATTACCATTACTCTACCTTTTCCGTGTTCATATTTTACTGTCATACACTCTGGACTGACATATAATGTCGACTCACCTACACTCTATCGACAGATTACAGTATCAAACTGTGGTATTGCGAATTGCTAGATAACTGAGAAAAGACTGATTATGTTTCGTAGTAAACCTAGACAAATAACTTATTAATCTCACAGTGTGTTTTTAAATACGAGTATGTTGTTGGTGTTTGTGTTAAAACAAAGTTGGATGGAAGAGAGCAGGCAGAAAGCGTGAGTCGTAGCGTTGAGAGTAATCCTGCAGCAAGTAAATTATTCAACACTATGTTTACACAACTCGTCAGCTGTGTTCCAACAGAGATATGACATATAATGATGATTGATCTAGAAGAAAACACAGTACATTATAACTTGTCTTATAAGTAAATCTCATTTTCTTTAAAATATGTTGTGTGCTAAATCTAGATAACTTAACGCCAACAGCAAACTACTGGCCAAGGGAAACCTTTTTCTTTAAGTCCCAGATATGCCGAGTGTCCTACATATAGTCCACTTGACATTTCCTTTTAGTTGATGGTCTATGAGGTAGTTACATTATTTTCCGGTAGGTAGCAGCACTAAGTAGTTGCTAATACACATCCTAGGTAGCACTGTGCGTCATTTGTTGTTTATTAGTGAAGCTGTGACGTTGTTTTATAACCTTCAAATTTGCTATGGCTTACTCCACGTGTTCTCCCGATGAAAGGTAAGTGTAAATATTATAAAACTTTCTATTTATACTGTTTGAGTGACTGAATATGGTAACAAACTCCTACCTTACACACAGTTATGGTGTTATTCAATGGGTGTTCAAAAATAACTTGGTTATGATATCACAAAGTAGGCCGACTATATGTAGGTCAGTAGGAAAAGCAACTCATTAATGCAAATCTGAAAGTTTAAGCTGTAATATTACTATTTTAATGTTATAGTTGATTGTTATAAGTTAAATAATATGTCGTAAGTACTACAGATTATTTTAATTTCTAGGACCTTACATTGAACGAAATCCTATCGTTGTTAGAAGAGGAGGATTTGGCAGAGTCTAATGAACAAGTTGACGTTTTCTTACAACCTCCAGTCAACGCTAACGGTGATGTGACGGATGAAGATTCTGGTGACGATTGTGAGACTACGCTGAATAATTTACCCGGAAATCAGCTTTTAGCATCTGCCGAATGTTCATTGTTTCAAGATGTAGGCCTAAATGAAAATGAACCAAGACTTTTGAGTGAAAACAGTGTAATTTCTATTGATGTGAGGAAAGAAAAAACAAATGAAAAAGATAAAGAACTTCTCTGTTCAAGTGAAAGCTCCAGCACTTCTCATGACCCTATCACCAAAGCTTTGGAACCAAGTAAAGAACAAGGGTGCACTGATATTTTTGAACCTCGTGATAACTCTGAAGAAGATGGTCCTCATAAGAAAAGGCGTGTAAAACAAAGAAATCAAAATGTAGAATCGAAATCCAATGTTTCAAGTATTATGACAAATTGTACTAAACCTGCAAAAAAGAAAGAAAAAAATACGTGTGGATCGATCTACAGCCTGCTTATATTGTTTGGCCAGTGAAAGAAGACAAATGACCAGTTGTCGCCTATGGAACTTTTTATTTTTGACAATGATATAATTGATATGATGGTCGACAAAACTAATCGTTATGCTGCAATGCACAACCGCCTTATTGATGTCTCTAATGATGAGATGAAATGTTTCATTGAGTGTTGAGTGGATACGTGCCATTGCCAAGAAGAAGGATGTTTTGGGAGGCTACTAACGACACTCACAATGAATTGGTAGCGATGTCTATTTCGAGAGATCGTTTTGAGTTTATTATGACTAACTTACATGTGTGTGTGACAATTTACCTGAGCATGACAAATATGCTAAAGTTTTGTTTGATGCGTTGAATAGAAAGTTTTGGATTTTGCACCACATGAAGAGCATCACTCTGTAGACGAGTCAATGGTGCCGTATTTTGGACGTCACGGGCTGAAGCAGTTTATAAAAACAAGCCTATTCGTTATGGGTATAAAATTTGGGTTGGTACTACATCACAGGGGTACAATCCATATCAAGGTAGAAGTCAGACTTATCATCTTGGACTTGGTGCATCGGTAGTTTTGACTGTCGTTCTTATAAAAAACGGTGATTATCCTTTGTATATTTTGACAACTTTTTGTGGTTTGCCGCTTCTTGAAGAGCTGAGTAAAAAGGCATAAGAGCTATCGGTACGATTCGTGAAGACAGAACGAAAAGTGTCCTTTAGGTGAAAAGAAAATTATGAAAAGCAACAGAGAGGTTCTCTGGACTACATAAGTGAGAAAAATGAAAAGACACTGATTGCAAAATGGAACTAATAGCATAGTTACAATTGCCTCCAATTCCGTTGGCGTCGAGCCTTTGCAGCAAGTAAAGCGGTCACAAGTAGAAAAAAACATGTAAAATCGATCAACCCAACCATTTGTCAGTACAACAAGAAGATGGGAGGTGTAGACCGAGCTGATCAGAAAATGAGTTTGTACCGAGTTCAAATAAGAGGCAAAAAGTGGTATTTTCCATTGATAAGTGATTGTATAGATAGTGCAGAACAAAAGGCCTGGCAGCTGCATCGTCGCAATGGTGGAAAGTTGGATCATCTAGCCTTCCGAAGACGGCTAGTCCATCATTTGCTAGAAACCTTTGGTAAAGGGAGTTCTTCAAAAGCAGGCCGTCCATCAAAGAATCGAAAAATAGACTCAAGATTTGACCGTTTGGATCATCTTGTAATTCCTCAAGACAAACAAACACGGTGTGGTCTTTGCCACGCTAAGTGCACACAAGATGTCAAAAATGTGACATTGGGTTGCATGTAAAATGCTTTGTTTTGTACCACACTAAACCATAATGTATATATATGTATATACATACCATAACCTAAAGATAATTACTTGTTTCTAGGTTTAATATGTTCAATTTGAAATACATTGATTTTATTTGAAAATGTGAGATTTTCTTTGAAAAATGTTCTATTTATCTTTCACCTCTCAGTAAACTCTTCATACACTTCTTACCGTATTTGCATCCTTTCAATCTTACTATTTAGAGCATAATATTACATTTAGAAGTATTGATGTTTCAATGACATTGGTGTTACATTTTCCTACTGTCCCTACGGTCATTATCTCAGACCAATCAATTAATTTTTCGCAAAACAATTTTTTAATGTTTTTAAGTCATTAACAGTTCATATAATAAGGAAAATAAAAATCTAAAAAAAATAAATTGCAAAATTTAAGTTTCTAAAATTAAAATGTCCTGTAACGGTGTTGGTGAATTTGTGAATAAATACTTTTAAAGTATGTAATGATTAACATACTTTTTTGTAGAAAAATATAGCATTTGAAAGTTTTACCCGCACTATGAAGATTGAATATACAGTATAATACAAGATAAGATCAAAGTGTGCATTATGCGGGATCTTGTTTACCCACCCTTACCTATTAGTTGGTCTAATTAGTTAACTAGGGAATCCAAGCTTTGATCTTCTGTGTCTTGTAGCATGAGGGTTCGATCACTATGGTGCTTATGCAACTATATGTCATTGTCTTTATAAACATTATTATAATGGTGATCAATAATGTAATCGAAAAGGCTTTTGATATAGTTACCTAGGAAATACTTTTTAAAGGAAAAACCTAACAAATCTTATGACTTCAAAGTAAAAGAAAATAAGGTTAATAGTGAACACAGTAGGCTACAGTAGCCAAGACAAAAACATAACTACATTAATATATTTAAGGGTAGTATATTTTTAATACGAAATATTAACAGACATTTTAGTTTGTTGGAGAGACAAAAAAAAGCTAAGATTAATTTTGTTTAATGCAGCGTTTAGTAAGTGCTTGTCTAACACGGGGATATGAAACCTACATCTTTCAACTCGTAAGCGTTCGTTTAGAAGCAGACGAAAGGGTTTTGGTGTTCCAAACTTAAAGTAATTGTTCAGTGAGTGTTGTGTATTGTCAGTTATACTCAGGTTTGCTGCATTCTTCTACAATAACAGTGTGGAATCTGGAGGTTGTGCTGAACAAACACATTTAAACGGACCCATTTTACACCAAACCCACCACAAGAACCGAGCATTCTTATGCGATTTTGTGTTGTGGTGAAACATTTTACTACAAGTAGTTAAAGTAATGTGGGTTTTGTTTTTATGGTGAATTATTTTAAATTCTATCATATTTTTTTATCAGGACGATGAATCTACTAGTTTAAATAAGTTGAAAAGTGGACTAGTGGTGGGTTTGAATATCTTGTGACTCAAGAGCTAATCACTCTGCTGGCGCAGGTTCGATTCCCACAGTCACGACTTACATTTGTAATGTGACCATCCGGTGACGCAAGGTAAAGGTCGAGGTTGCGTGGTAGAGAAAACATTTTAGTCCTTACTTCAACTCGTTAAGCATGACAGACTTTACCTCAAAAACATATATTATGCAAAAGATTAAATATTTGTATTTAGCAATGTCATTTGCTTTTGTACTATTCCGTTCAAAGTAGAGTTTTGGCCATGAACTGATATCTTTAGTTAATACTTTTCAATTTTCATTTCTGTGTATGTAATAATAGTTATTTCTTTACTTAATTTTGTTTGCTCAAGTCAATATCCTAATTAATGGTCGGATACAACCAAAAGGTTAACGATTTCTAAATGTTCTATTAAATAAAATTTAACCAAAAAGCTCTAAACATCACACTGCATGGATCAACATTGGTGATTATCATTTAGACTAATAGGATCGGCTCAGAAGCCGGTTCAACATGAGTTTGATGATAGAAATGTACATTACAAACCGTGTTCAATCTAGGGCAAAGTACAAAAGAACGTATAACGCGCAAACTAATTTCACAGCACAAAAGCGTAATCAAGAGCTGGATTATATCACTTACACAATTCGCATGTTTACCCACGTGGATATATTGTTTCTATACTAGATCACGAGAAAACCACATAACTAACATCATAACTAACATAACTAACATTTGAATTATGTTGTCGGATACAACTGTTGAATTAACTGTTGAATACAAAGTTGGATTCATACCTGTCAATCACCGATCAGTTTTCGCCATCGGTCTGATTTACTAGTTATAACCAGGACCGGTAAAAGGTTTTGTAATTTGACAACTATAGTTTAACAAAATTGAGTAACAATAGTAGCTCGATGAAAGCAGTAGTGATTAAAAGACCTGTCTGTAACGCTAATCCATACAACACTCTTACAATCTACTATAGATGAGCCTAAAAACAACATAACTATTGCTTCAGTCAATTGTCCAAAAAAGATTTCACATCGGTTGATCTTCCAATTTCATTATTAGTGAATACAGACAAAAAAAACCGTTTAAAAACGCTACCGGATTTTTAAAATTAAAGCACACTATGAAATAAATGGTTGGTTTAGTTTAAGAGTTGGATAGAAGAAAATATTATAAATTATGTATAGAGTGTATTGGGGAAACGTTGGGATTAACACATCTAACCCAAGCTCAAGTCACAACCCTTGCTTCATGTAAAGGCACAAGAAAAATCCAATCTTCTCCGTGAAAACAAACTTCTCGCGGCTGGTACATAAAAAGAGATGGACGACCTCTTATTCCCAGGTAATGTTCTACATTTATTTGTCAGCATGCGGTTTTTGTTGAGCCAAATGTCTGATCGGATCAAAATAAATGTTTGGTATAAGGTAATACGACAAGCTACCCTAATCTCTGTACAGTACTCTTTACTTCACAAGTCGAAAGAATGTTATAAAGGTAGATTTTAACCATCGCTAAATGTTGTGTTTCAATGGCTTCCACTGTTACCCCAATAGTTGTTATCATTAATGCCAGTTAACATGACGAATTGGTAGATAAATTGTTAAACCCAAGGGGCTAAAATTTAACAAGTCAATGTTTACAAATACAAAAAGATTATTAAAATATCAGAAATAAAACATCCATCGTATTCTTGTAAATTGTGTTAAATACAAATGTTTTAAGTTGATTTATTTTCACACTAACAATTGTTTTGCATAAATTAGGATCTCATTTATTGTTTACTAACAAAACATAAATGTTAGACGATACAGTTGTAACCCTCAACAACATTTCCGCAATTTTGTATGTGCATTCTTATCAATTTCAATATAAATGTATGGAGAAAAAGAGGAATACTTTTCGCTGTGCTCCTAATCAAGTTGTCAAGGTGTAGCGACCTTGCAGCAAAACCATTTAACAATACAATCTAAAAATAAAGGAGTGAAGACTATTCAGAAATAGAGAAACTTTGCTCTTTCGAGTGTTAGAACTCAGTCACTGTCATTAAAGAGTGGCTCGATTTTCACTTTGTCATATTTAGAGTGTACCCCAATGGATATTATTGAAGTATCACATCATATTTAAATGGTTTCAGTCCATATGTAAGCTAGTCACATATCAGACATCGGACATTTACCTTTTTTCTATTATTCAACAATTATTATAGAAAACAAACAGCCCTTTTGTGATACTGAACTATCCAACATACCCAATTTCAAGTAAGGTCTAGACTATTTCAGGGAATATTTCAGCATTGCCCAATGAAAGCAAGGACCACTTCTAACTAAAAGGAATAAGTATAAGGGTTAAAAAAAAAGTTATGAACTCAAAGTAAAGACTGATATCCATTCTTGCAGCAGGTCACGTTTTTAAATACTTTCTTGAAGGTCACCAACAATATAGAACTCTGACCAAGTTACGTACCTACATTAACTTATACATTATCAAAGTAGTTACATTGTAAATATACAGTAAGTTGAAGTTTGTGTTGAGAAGGGAAGAAGGAGTGTAAAGCGTGAGTCATAGCTTTGAGAGTAATCCAGGAGCTGAAGTAAATTATTCAACACTCTGTTTACACATCTCGTCTCTCGTGAGTTTTCATTATAAACCCTAAATAATTATTTTCTTTGCTCATTTTATGAGACAGATAACACTTTTTGCTATTTAGAAATTGTGTGGGTTTGCAAACTTTGTAGACGTCGGTGCTTTATTTTCGGAACTCAAGGTTACTTCTAAGAATTATGTTACCTATACTTGAAATAATAACCTTGTACTTTACATAAGCCTAAGTAGGCCTACAGTACATTTAAATTAATTTTTATGTTTGTAATTGAGGTTTATGAGTACTTGTCCTAACATTGTTTCAGATAGGCAACCATGTAGTACGAAACAATACTAAATAACATAGAGCAACTGCGGCTTAAAGGGTGGATATTTGCCTTACTACTTACAAATCATTGAATATGTAGTTTACATGCAAATATTGCACTAACAAATGAAACGGTACAACCTCATATATTTTTATCTAGGTTAGTACATAGCGGTAGCATGGCGGAAATGTAGTGTGGAATGTGATTTACATGAATTAGTGCTTCGTTACCAATATGCATAAACCTCAATTCACGGATATAATTTTAATCATATTGTCGTTGTTGTAAATTTGGTTAAATAAAGAAATGTTTTGTGGTATCATTGTTTTAAATGTGCACAATAGAGCATAACGCAGTAAGATATGACACTTGTTGGGTTTGCTTAAACTTCCAGTCTGACATTAAAATAAGAAGTACTTTATAGTTTACCAAAAAGGTATAGCCCCAATTTTTAGTGTTCAAACGCTAGAAATAAAAAGCCCAAATTATCTAAATTAAAAATTATTGCAAAAAAGTATTTGAATTATTTTCTATTGAAGATATTTAGCAACAATCAACAGAAACGCTCCAAGATATTATGAACACTTATCCTCAGAAGCAGGACAAAGCAGCTTCTGAGAACTACCTTGATTTCAAGATTACTATAACCTAGCGTTTTCTTTTATTCTTGTTCCCATGTAGTTTGTCAACAATAAGTACAGTCTTGACCACAACTTGGCCTGAAGCTTATCTCGGTACTTTACACGTTCCACTTACAGTAGCTAATAGGAGAACACAATATGCGGTGATTTAACTCCTCAACCACGTCCCCTAAAAACGTTATGATAATCGCTCTGGTCTAACTCTCGGTTTTAGTAATCATATTTAAAATTAACTTACTTCAAACATTTTGATCTACTTTGTTGTCACTCAAATTAATAAATTGGCGTCAATGTTTCACCTATAGTTGTCCAACATGCGGGAGCTTGATTACAAAATTGCTACTTAAGAGTTAGTCTGATTAGTGAGCGAGGATAAGTGAGGATTTGGTTAACGAGGGTATCTCCTCAACTTGACGGCTTGGTTGCCAAACACAGGTACGATGTTGCGTGTGTTTTTTCCTCTACTATTTAGTTCTGTTTAAAGGCTATATTTTCTTGAAATTGAAATGAGGAAAAACTTGAATCATCTCATTAGGAAAAATGTAACCATTAACATGAAAAATGACAATTTGTCAATGACTTATAGTAAACGCGTTAATCATGATATTTAATTTATTTTTAATTTAATGTATAACAAACAATATTCTTTAAACTAAAACTCATGTTGTGCCCTTGTGCTTACAATGTCTGAAAATAAATAAGTGTGGACCGAACCTGTAGTTGATCTTGAGTTGTATTTCAACCTTTGTCAATGGGTTCTTACTTATTATGGTAATACATAATCATTTATTAAACAAAGACTATGTCCACACCGTTCTTCTTCAAATGTCTTAAGTGATAAATTTTTAATTTAACGTGTTTACAAATTAGGATTAATAATAAGTCATTTGACACAGTAATTACATTCTGTTTTGTACTATTTCCAGTTTGTTAATTGAAAGTCGCTATTGACAGTCACATGTTTTGGATACATATTCAAATTAAGTACCTCCTCAAGTTTGAAAGCATAACTGTGTGGGGCGGATGGTCTAGCAAACATTTTTGAAAAAGTTTTACATTCACGAAATTTTACGTTTTTATTTTAAAATTTTATCTTTAACTACTTTTTTGTCACTTAATATCGAGAGGTGTTTTCAGACAAGACACTAAAAAATTCAAGCAAGAAGTTGTACAATCCGTGCACAAGATAGTTGAGTAGAAACATGATTATTTCGAGATTTGAAGCACGCTAAAATGTAGTCAACGATTTCTTTTCTTTACTGTTGTATTTCTGCACTTTCACCCTAAGAATACTGGAAGAAACAGATAAGCAAAAGATATTAAAAGGAGATAATAAGGCAGTTTTACAGAAATAATTGCTTACGGGCTTTATATAATTGGTTGCTGACTTTTGTAACTCGACTTAATCCTGTTTAATTTTAAATCTGCTTTAATACTTTTGAATCAAGCTTTAGTCCAGAGGACTTTTAAAGTTTTGCCATTCCAAACGTTAAAACGACACGTTGCTTTTTTAAACTATTCATTTCAATAACAAACATATTTTAAACCAAAATAAATGCACATTTTAACACATATGAGCGCGATTAAAGATTGTTTAAAAGCTCCCAGTAAAGATGCACTCAGTTAGTTAGCTTCAGTCGAGTCGTAAGTGACGTTCTAATATGATCAGTGACGTAACACGATGACGTCAAGAAGTGTTTACTGACAGGCGAAATACGGTTAAATTCATTCATGCAATGCATTTAACACGTTGTTTACAGTACAATAAAACCTCTTTACGGTAGAAAAAGTAAAGAAAAACGCAATGTCTTAATATTAATTTAGACTGGCATAAATGAACGATATTAATGGATTTAAAGCAAATTTGTCGAAAGGATTTTCACTGACGAGGGTTCCTAATCCCCAGGTTTAACTCAAATTCTCACTCTTTGATTTTAACAAAACCTTTTGCTTGTCTATGTGACCCTATGTTTGTCTTTTGCAACTAATGCCATCCTAGGTTAAATAGTATTTTTGTCGCCAGTGTCTTAAGACTTAACCTAACAATTACTTATCTAACCCTTTTATGAGCTTTTAAATGGATTATAAGCAATAATTTCGTGCTTGAAATTTCATTGAATGGGAAAAATCTTTGTCAAATGTATTGGTTATTTTGAGTATTTCGTGTTGCAAAGTGTTCAACGGGAATAGTCTCGATATTCTGGGTCATTTAAATACTCGTACCTTGTGATAATTTGATTAATATCATTTGTTGTTTAATATACCAACTGAGTAATGTCGGTTTGTAATTTTGACTCTACAAATTTAAATAAAATAGTTCGAGTGAATACTGTGAGTCTAATTTAATTTATTTATGTTATTTACTAATCGTAGTTAGTTAATTGGACATACTCATAACTGGGTCAAAATTATTCATCTATTTGAGTCAAGAACACCGAAAACACGCGTTTATTCTTTTCATTCAAACAGTTGACTTTGAACAGTTTTGGACTAGCTGTGTGACTTTTCAAAATTTGATGGCATTCGCATGAAACGTTAATAAGTTTACAATGTTTAGCTTTTAAAGTTTACAGAATAAACATGTTTCAATAACGTTAGTTCAAGAGAGAAAAAGTAAGCAAAGCGTTGGGAAACATTCACGATATTTTCTACATTTCTACATTTCTCAACGTTTATCACTTTTCTATACTTTGTGTATTCCCGTTACTGAGAATTATTCTATTTATATAACTGTTTGAAACTATTCATTCGAGACACCAACCACTCTTGGAGGGTATTTTAAGTTGTATAAGAATTGAATGATGACGTTGGTGAGTGTGATGAGTGTTTTTTGTTTAATGATGAAATCTAGCCGAATAGACATGTGTTCTGATTATTTGATAAAGATAATTTGAAATATTCAACAATTATCACCTGTATATCTAACAAAAAACAGGATGAAATGATTTCAAGAACCAATTTATACATGGTGCACCAAAACTAGTTGGTGCGGGTTGGAAACTGGGGTCCCATGTTATGCATAATTTAGAAGCCTTTTTATTTTAAGTGAAATCTATAAAAACTGACACAATTATTTTAAAACGTTTCAAATTGGCTACAGTAACCGTAAAACTTGGGTTAAGTTTAGCATGCTATATCTATGTTTATAAAGTCAAAGTTTCAAATTACAAACGTTTTTAGCAACGTTGTGACAACATTTGACTTTTCCCAAAGTATAATTTGTCAAGTTCTAATACACTTATTTTTATTTGGATTAAAGATTTATTTCGTTTTATAACAAACTTAACTTTTATGTTTTTTTCGCGTTAAATAACTAGCAACGAATGTAAACAAAGTTTATTTCTTAAATGCAAAATCATCGGCATTGATGTGTTTAAACGCAAATTGAAAAGGCTTGTCACAATAAACATATAACCGCTCTTGGTTTAAACAAGTGTGCACAACGCCACCGGCTGGTTTCAGTTTCCAATACAAAACTAAAACAGTTTTCTGGTCGTATATTGAAAAGGTAATTGAGGTGTAAAGCGGAATTGCTCACCTCGGAAATGGCTTTTAACAGTTGGTTGTGTGTTGCTCTGTGATTTCTCCATGCATATTTCTTCTTATGTGTAAAGTCAATGTCAATGTTTCTTCAAGTTTGAAATTAATGATTCACCATTCGCTTTAGCTGTTAAATCTTCAATATTATCAACTTTTACTAAATTAGTCACATACACAGTATACTCTGACAGCTCACTGCAAGTTCACGGTAGTTTCGTACTTGGATCTATATAGCTTCAAATCCACAACAATACTGATACTATAACAACTGTTCAAGTATCTTTACTATATCAACTATGAGGATTAAAGTATGAGCCCAATTTAAGATATTTCAATCCTCAACCCTCAAGCTTATTTGTAATGTGATTGTAGTTTGCCCGACCAGTAAGAATGTGGTTTTCCTTTTGAAAAGGAATTCATTTGTTGTAACGTATTAATTATTCGTACTTATAGCTATTTTTTTTTTTTTTTCAAAAATCAATAATCCTAATGACTAATGTTTCCATTACATGTATCTTCAGTGTTGGCTTAAAAGAAGACTTCGCTATATTTTGATTAACCGTCAAAGAATTCTGTTTCACCGTTTGGTTTTACATGTAATTGTCCATTTAAAGCTGAGTTGAGGCGTAAACTAGAATATTTGTGAAATCTTGACATATACGTACCACATTTATTTAAGGATTCTTAACAATGTCAAACTAGTTAAAACGTAAATGCTAATTATGAGTTTAAATTTTTCTATTCGTTCAAACATGGCATGTTTTCATGAGGCTTTTCCACACAATCTGACTAATTAGAAAATATTGTTTGCCCCAAGAAAAACTTTCACGGAGTATTTCAGAATGTCTTTTAAACACCATTTTTATTATTTAGAAGCCTTAAGTGGTGAGACATTTACGCATTTAGATATTTTAATCTTGTTTTCATTTATAGTGGTACCTTCATAAAATTGTTCGCACCATTTTTAATAATTAGGACCTGATAAAATAACACTATTTTTAAGATACTAACAAACAAGGTTTAAAATCATCTAGATACGTTAAAACTATTATAGTAGTGTTTGTTCTGAACCGTAAGATTGGGAATGCCCTAATGTATGTAACTTTATTAAAAAAACTGAACAACTACTTCCCCAACATGGGTCTGCTTAAAAACAAAGTAATATAAAACCAATAATAATAGTAAATTACATAGTATAAATTTGGAGTTAGTTCTTATTATATAAATGGTTCCTTAGAATGAACACTGAGTATTTCAATGAAGTGATAATACATTGTTAATCTGCATACGTTTTTTGATATCGGAGCTGTTTAAAATAATAAGAAGACTGCATTATACAAGTATAATTGCTTTTTATTATTTAAAATTAATATTAGTTTTGCTTATTATTATAAGCTGTTATTTAGTTATTAGTACACTATATAATTTAATATATGTAACGAAACTATACTTAATATCATTACGAGTTTGAAGTTTTAAAGCTTACATAAGAACGTCTGTATTTAAAAATAATCATATAACGTTATTTATAATTTTTAATTCATAATTTCTGCAGAAAATGGCAAGTATGATACTGTAAATTTTTACGGTGACGCTAGAAAACTTTAATCGCGTCTATCAATTATTTTGCAATCACAATAAACCTCAATTTAAAATGCATATTTATTTTAATCACATGTGATCGCAATGGTTAAGAATAACGTTTTCAAACATTAACTCATAAAGATCCGTTACAAACAAACTGGTTTGAACTTTCAAAAATATTACACAGAAAGTTATTTAATAACCGATCATTCAATTTATTTTAGTTTCTAAAATACAGATGTTTTAATCAAAGTTACCTGTTCGATATTCTTTACACTCCTCAAATGGCAAATTAAAAGTTGTTTCTCTAGAAACAAAACTTTGTTTGCTAGAGTAAGTTAGTACAGCTAGAACACTAAAACATCGATAAAAACGAATAGCTTCAGGGTGTCTGGAAACATATTTCTAAATCCTATAATTTAAATAAGATATCACCGGGCCTATGCTTGTATTTGACACCTAATTACAAAGGTACTCCCATTAGTTGTTGCATGTAAAAGGGATACCTCTAGGGATATAGTGAAATGTTGACTGCGGTCAAAAGGCTAGAGATAAACATAATACTGTATCACAAAAAAACATTTACGGTTTATTTATAAACGGGATTTTTGTAAAATTGCCTATCAAAAATCTTTATTTCATATAATTTAGATGAGATAAAATCGGTTGTATATTTCCTATTAAAAATTATTTTAAGTACGGTATGTGGTAACCCAAGGTAAGATTGAGATTAAGTAGGGTAGGACCTTTTCGGCCCAACATTTCCTCGTTAAACAATACTTCCTTGATCTTCCCTGTCATTCTACTTATTTAAATAACCTTTTGAAACTGACTGATGAAGTTTAACGAGGAGTGTAAGCAATAGAGAACCGTGGGAGATTCTCGAATGCTGATTTTAGGTAAATGCTGAAGTTCTCTGACTCGGCACTTTGCCTGACAGCTGCAGTAAATTGTTCCAAAACATCAACGACAAAAGCTACATACAAAATGAGTTTGTTTGTGCCTTTTGCCCAAAACTAATTTATGTTGTACAAATATAAAAAATATACAGAAAGTTTAAATAATAATAAAATTTAAGTCTTTGTAAAGTTTGGTGAGAATTTAAGGCATTTAGCTAGAAAAGTACAAGGCTGCAAGTTATTTTAATAGCAGTAGTTTTTCAAAATAAGCAAAATGTCAGATTATGAACTTTTGAGAAAATAATTATTGTCATACAGTTTGGAATTTAAATAATTTGTAAATATTTAGCACTATTTATTGTTCATAGTACTCAAAGATACTTAAATATGCATAGAGCTTGAAATTATAGCTAATATATCGATAAACAACAATACTATTAGACAACCATTGTTTATAAGCAACACTGACAGTGGTTTTGATTGGCTGAAAAATGTCACAGCTGATTCTTGCTTTACAACGATTTCTGTCAGCCATCATTAGTTTTTCAATCAACCATTTAACGAACTGGTTCGGTTTTGATTTTTATTTTTAGCATATTATATTTTGTTATAATACTGTAGTTTATTATGCTGCTGAAGTCAAATTACAATGCATAATCGTTTGGAATATGAATCAAGTTAATATTGTTATGTTGGAAATGTTAGTGATATCTTTATCAGTTTTGTAATATTTTACTTATTTGACGAAACATAGACATTTCCGAGTATTTGAAATAGTGCCCAAATGGGGCATTTGTAACAATCCATACACAAGTGTATATGGAGTCGTTGGGTCTTTATATAACTACTTTGTTTTTCAGTTAAATAAACATAACACAAGACTTATTTATTTGTATTGAGATTTTTGTCCACCGTCACCATGGAAAATGTCTGAAATCGGTCGGTAATATAAAAATGTCTATATTTAAATATAACGTTAATAATAACAACTTTATTTGTCATGTACAAAAAAGGTTTTCTGTGGAAAAAAAGCAAAAACAAATCTAAATATAAAAACAAATAAGATAAACCCATCACCAAAATACTGTTCCCCTATAGTACTACTTGCTACGTGGGTGAAATGTTGTTGGAAAAATTAGTTGTATTAAATCGTCCATAAATTCCCCAACACTATAAAATGATCTTTAAATAAAAATGTTTTCTATTTCAACTTAAAAGAGTTTATACTGTTTGTATTTTTTAAATAGTCTGGTAGTTTGTTAAAATATGTAATGCCAATTTGGGACGGTAATTTATGAGATATTTCAAATTATGATATCCCGACCTATATTGACTACTATTTCTAGTGTCATGGTTGTGGATATCATGGCCTGTTACCATTTGTTATGCAAAAAATAATTGTTTCATATATATAAAACAAGGTAGGTAAGAATACCTAATACTTCAAATATTTCTCTACGAGAATCTCTTAAACGTAATTACTATTCACAGCTTTCTTTTGCAGAATAAAATTCTTAAGAGTTTATATTCTGAACAAGAACCCCACAAAATGATACCATAATTTATATACGGTTGTATCAGACCAAGTAAATCATTCTAAGTATATGTGACTTACAATGCTGGGTAATGTCTCTACATTTGTTGTCAGCATGCGGTTTTGTTGAGCAAATGTCTGATCGGATCAAAATAAATGTTTGGTATAAGGTAATACGCCAACCTAATCTCTGTACCAATTACTCTTTACTTCATGTCTAGAAAGAATCTATTTACAGTTGGACAGTAATCAGGATTCGGCCTGCCAAGTTGAAAATTAATAAAACTTGACTTATTATAATTAGTTTTAAGATACAAACTTTCAAAAGATGTGTACAAATGTGTACTTTTCAAAAGCTTGAATTTCTAGATTTTCCGTTGAATTTGAAATAATATTAAATGTGGTACCGTCTGCATATTGAATTAGATGTTGAGGTTCTACAGCATTTACATTATTTATATAAACCAAAAAGAAAACCGGCCCGAGAATGGATTTTGAGGGACTCCATATTGTAAATGGGTAATTTTAGATAATTTTTTTTTATTTGAACCTGTTGATATCTACTTTGCAAGTAAGAATTCAACCACTTATAAGGAAGTCCGCAAATTCCATAGCTGTGTAGTTTTATCAATAAAATTGAATTTGGTAATTTATGGACCATGATAGATTGAAAGTATTTAATAAATCTTTAAATCTTTTTTACTTTACTATCGGTAGTGTTTAAGACGTTAATGTTAAAATCACCTTCAATTATGTACTTAGTTGTAGTTTGACAATTTTGAAACTGACATTTGTTATTAAATTAAAACCACAATTAAAATGAACTTCTGGTTATTTGAACTAAACTTCATGCCTGCAGCTTAAAAGTCTTTTTCCTCATTAAAATTGATATGATATTTTCAATTTTAAAATTTTGTTTTATAAATACACCAAGTCCACAAGAATTAAAGTTGTTCTTACAAAATATACTTGCAAGTAAATAGTTTTCTAAATTGAAGTACTGGCTAGTATCTGAATAACCATGTTCACTTAAAATAAATATATCAGGATTTAATTATGGTTCAGCATATGGTTCATACCGGCTGAATTTTTGAGCTAAGTTTCGAATTCGTACTATCCAAAATAGTTTTCAGGTGAGTAGGGAAGTCATTGTTTGAAGGGAATTTATCATCATTTAAGCAGTTTTAAACTTGCCTGCCCAATTTAGGTGAAGTCCATGCCGTGTGAAAAGGTTTCTATTTAAATGGTCGAGATTTAAAAGTTTCACATTTTTGAAAAATATATTCAAGTCGAGAAGTTTGATTGTGGAGGCGATTTCTTCATGGAAATAGTGGGATCTCGGTATGTCGTACCTACCTTTTGCATGGTTGTAACTAAGAATTTTGAATTATTATTTGATTCCAATAAGTTGTGAAGAGAATAATTATTGTAAATGTTTCCTCCTTCATCTCTAGATATATCGTTGGTGCCTGCCATTATGATATAACATTCATCTGGAGACACTTTGTTTTTCTCAAAGTCGCTTCCTTTACTGGATACGCCTATCACTTGAGATATTGTAGCATTTGGTTTGAATACTGTTGGAAATATTGTTTCATTTGTGGAAACCTTGGATAAAACTTTACCTAAACTCCGTCCATGACTCTCTGTATGGACAATCACACTTTGAATGGAACTTGAGCAGTGTTCAATGCCTTGTCAAATTTAATCTTGCTTTAATATCTTGCCAAAGTTATATTTTCAACTTTATTACTCGTTAGGTTGTTCGTTACTTTCGGCAGACATTGTTTGGTAGTCATTGCGGGTAAAACCATAACATCTTCTGAGTTCAATTGGCTGAGGACAGAGAATCTATTTGAACAAGATATGGGCGGGTTTTTGTATACTTGTATTGGTATTTATTGTTTGTTCAGTATTTTTGTATTCTGTTGATTTTTAATTCTATCATTATTTTCTTTTAAAACAATTGATTCTACAGCCATTCAGTATCAGCTTCAAGAACCCTGATTGTCGTCGTCATTTCTTGTATAATCTTCAACAAATCTGGTTCATTTCTTACATCTTCTATTTTAAGTTTTAGTAATTTCTATTAATTCATCATTTTAATTTATATATTTTTGTTTGTATACGTTGTTATACGTTTTAATATTTATATATTTTATTTCTTACATCTTGTGCAATAGGCAGAATCGGCTCCTTTATGGAACTCTGTTGAATTACATGAGATTGTTCTGACTCAAGTCCTTTCACCACATTTTTTTTCATTTTGTTCTTTATGTGCATAAGTCATTGCTTCCTTGCTTTGTGATCTTGTCTTTATTTTTGAGAAAGAATGGAATCGTAATGTGCAGTTCAGACACCGTCTATTCTTTTCAATAACTAAATAATTAATTTTGTTTTTAGTTTTTTGTTTTGTTTTTGTTTTTTTTTTTGTTTGTTTGTTTTTTTGTTTTTTGTTTTTTTTTGTTTTGTTTTTTTTTTGTTTTGTTTTGTTTTTGTTTTTATTTTGTTTTTTGTTTTGTTTTGTTTTGTTTTGTTTTTGTTTTTGTTTTGTTTTTTTGTTTTTGTTTTGTTTTGTTTTGTTTTTGTTTTCTTTTTTGTTTTGTTTTTGAGCCTTTGTTTTGTTTTGTTTTTATTTTTTTGTTCTTTTTTGTTTTTTTGTTTTATTTTGTTTTTTGTTTTTTGTTTTCTTTATTTTTGTTTTGTTTTTTGTTTTCTTTTTTTGTTTTGTTTTGTTTTTTATTTGTTTGTTTTGTTTTGTTTTTGTTTTTGTTTTTGTTTTGTTTTGTTTTGTTTTGTTTTGTTTTTTTTGTTTTGTTTTTGTTTTGTTTGTTTTTGTTTTGTTTTTTTTTGTTTTGTTTTTGTTTTATTTGTTGTTTTTGTTTGTTTTTTTTGTTTTTGTTTTGTTTTGAGCTTTTGTTTTGTTTTTTGTTTCTTTTGTTTTCTTTTGTTTTTATTTCGTTTTGTTTTAGTTTTTATACTTGCGCCGAAACCGTCTTTGGAAGTGAGGCAGACCGTCGTTCTGGCGCTAACTACAAACGTACCGCGTTCTTAATGTATTTTCGTCCGGTCATTTACGTGTTGCAAACGATCTAGAACCACTACGAGTGAGGTGTATAGACTGTGTCCCCACACCCGGTCCCAAGTCCGGTCATCACTCCCATAACCGATGAGCGATGGGGAGGGCTCCTTCCCCATTCTCTGTTTGATCCCGAAACAGTGAACTTCCTATCCTATACTCTGCGGGTAGGGGTGGCCTCTGACCCAGGGGGGGCTGACTTTCTGTCTGCTCGGGTGGGTCGGGGGTCGCTCCTCCTCTGTCAGGGTATATCCTATCTCCTCCTCCAACTTTCCCCAACCCTAAGGTGTTAGGCGATCCGTGCTGATGGGGTGCATGGCGCATGGGGAGCATGCGTCTTAACGGAGCCTACAGGATACCAGGCGACCTCCTGTAGTATACTAGCCTTACCCGGCCATTCGGGGCTCTGGTCGGGTGGACCTTTATTTCCTCGATACTCGTGGGATCTTTATGGACCAAACAAAGAAAAAAACCAAAACTAAACCTCACCGACAGTGAGGACTCCACCCTGATGGAGCTGACTGGGGATCTGCCCCGGACAGTCCCATCAGGGAAAACCATAATCTCGAAATTAGCCAGGTCGATGAAGAGATGCTACCCAGGAGGGAGCTGGTAGCAAGTCCGGCGACCTTTCTACTCAAGGGGTTGCTGGGGACAGGACCAGCGACCAAGAGCAGAAGGAGCATGTTAGTGGAGCGGAGAAGAAGAGGCTCACTAAAGAACAAAACTTGCCGACGGCACCTGGCTTTCTGCTGCTGAGTGGAGGAAGCGGAAGGGGTTGGCAAAGAAGAAGAAAACAAAGAGGTGAGGCGGAACTGGGCTCTGGTGACTCCGGTAAGCAGAGAAGGGACTTCTCCAAGAGGCTCCACTCGACAGCTCCGAGTCGGGCAGAACTACGGCACCTGCACTCAAGCGTGGACGACACGAGGGCTCCTGCGCAGCGTCGTCAAGGTCGTCGCCGCAGCCCCAGTGGCTTCGTCAACGTCGGCATCGGGAGTGCACCCACCGCACCACCTGTGTCCACACCTCAACCTGGTGGTGCTGACGCCGCTGATCAACAACTCACCGCGGCGCAGGTGCTGACTGCAGTCAAGCTGGTGCTGGTGCCGGAGAATTTCCCGGACGTTAGATTCACGGAGGCGGACGTGCTGGGGCTTCGAGCGGCGCTGGCAGACGAGATATGAGGCTCCTGACCCGACGCAGCTGAAGATCTGCAGAAGTTTCTTCGAGAGAGGAGTCTGCACTCTGGTCTGCGAGAACGAGGTCACCAGAGCCTGGGTCATGCAGACGGCCCCAAGCTTAGAGAGTGGGTGGTGAAGGGGAGGAAAGTGGTCGCGGAGAGTATAAAGACCTCATGCGTACCACCAGGATTCTTCTCAGACCCCGGACCCACTTGCTGACAGGGACGTAAAACAGATCCTGCGTAGACTGTCGTTGCAAAATGCAGGTATTGCAACAGAAGACTGGAAGGTGGTTAATGACAATAGGGGAAGGATTACGGACCATCGCCCTACACATTGATGACCTTTCCACAAAACACTCAAGGCCAGGGACTGGAAAGTCTACCTTGAACTGACCAGGTTAGACTCAAGGTCCTCACTAAGGAAGATAAGACTAATGTGCCATTAGATGAAGGGGCAGGTCCTTCAGTCTAATCTCCAGCACAACAAAGCTGCAACTTCTGTCCTCAATAAAAGGTTCCGGACAGAAGAATTCAACCAGCACTTATACAGGAACCCTGGGTTAAAGGTTATAAAGTGTTAGGACTTAACTGCCCTGGGGCTAGTTTAGTCTATGCCCCTAGAGTTGAGAAACCACGAACCTGTATGCTTGTCAGTAACAGTCTGAATTGTGTACCTGTGTTTGAGCACTGTTCTAGGGACCTCACCACTATAAAGCTGGCGAGCGACCTAAACAAGCATCTCCTGATATCGTCAGTGTACCTCCCGTATGACGATACCGGAAGCCCACCCTCAAGAGAAGTCCGAAGCCTTGTCGACTTCGCAGACAGGGAGAAGCTCGGCTTGTGCTTTGCTGTGATGCGAACGCCCACAATACAGCCTGGGGCAGGACACCAATAACAGAGGTAAAGCCCTCCTAGATTATATAGTGTCAAACTCATTTGTAATACAGGAAACGAACCTACCTTTATAAACAGAGTTCGAAAAGAGGTAATTGACATAACTATGTGTACCCTTTCAGTGTCTCACTTGATACATAATTGGCATGTGTCTGGTGAGCCTTCTTTCTGATCACAGGCATATAGTATTTAACATGTCCCTCCCCAGGTCAGCCGAAGTGCTCTTTAGGAATCCGAGGCGCACCTGCTGGGTGTCATATGAAGAACAACTGGGTGGTAAGTTGGTAACCTGCTCAGGAAGGGTACGTACGCGCAGGGACCTGGACCGTCAGGCTGAGGGTCTTAGGGAGGCGATTGTGTCCACTTTTGAGGCTAACTGCTGCCCATAAGAACAAAACAGTCAACTGGTGGAACCCTACGCTTGCATCCCTTAGAAAGAGGTTCGTGCCCTCTTTAAGGTCTCAAGGATAACAGGCTGTTGGGAGGTTTACCACAAACGTTTGACCGAATACAATATAAAGGTAAGACAAGCTAAGAGAGACTCCTGGTATAAGTTTTGCTCTGATATCTCGAAGGAGCAGGAGGCATCCAGGTTACGCAAAGTCCTAGCTAAGGAACACATCTCTCCTGCCGGCTTGCTCAGAAGTCAATCTGGTGAGTTTATAGTCAGCCCAGCGGATACTCTTGGGGTTCTTCTGGGCACCCACTTTCCTGGCTGTTTGAATGAAGGGGATGGCCCTCCTGATGCTGTGGGAGCTGCAAATACCATCAGGGCAGGAGCAGCTGAGTGACTGGGTTAGCGCCAGTCGCATTGTCACCTATGGCAGAGTAAGGTGGGCCCTAAAGACCTTTAGTCCGTTCAAGTCACCAGGAGGAGACGAGATCAGACCGGTTCATCTGCAGATGGCTATGGAGTGCATTCTCCCATTCTCTGCAGGTTGTTCAGAGCGAGTTTAGCTCTCAGTCACATACCACTTTCGTGGAGACTCACTCGGGTTGTCTTCATACCGAAGGTAGGCAGGGTAAGTTATTCGGAACCGAAATCCTTTCGCCCGATCAGTCTTATGTCCTTCCTACTCAAGACTCTAGAGAAGATGCTGAGACATGTGTGGGACACGGCTCTGGTCAGGTATCCTCTCCATGCCAATCAGCATGCCTACATTACTGGAAGATCGTGCGACTCGCTATCAGGCATGGTATTGATGACATCACATGACAAGTGGATATCCAGTTTCCTGACAGGGAGGATTGTTACTGCCTCCCTTCTAGTACAGTGCAGTACCACTGAAGGATTCCTGTCCCTGGGGGGTGTTCTGCCTCTCCTGAATTTGGTGGTGACGAGCTATCAAAGGTAATCAATGACTGCACAGGCTCGACAGGGGTGTATGCACAGGCTTACGCGGACGATGTCGTGATACTGGTAAGTGGCAGATTTGAACCCACGGTAACTGAACTCCTCTCTGGGGCTCTGCACAGGGTGAGCATCTGTGGGAAAGTTGGACTGCGGGTTAATCCACAAAAACTACTATTGTCCCTTTCACAAATCGGCGCAAGCTTCAAGGACTTGGGCCGGTCGTCATGGAGGGAGTACAACTAGAACTCAGGGACCAGGTCAAGTATCTTGGGGTCATATTGGACAAGAGACTCACTTGGGCTGCACAGGTAAAACGAGTCATCGATCGGGGAAAGCAGTACCTCATGGCTTGCAGAAGAAGTAGTCGGTCGCTCCTGGGGTCTGAAGCCTAAGATCATGCTTTGGCTTTATACTGCTGTGGTAAGGCCAGCTCTCACGCACGGGGTTATCGTATGGTGGCCCAGAGTCCAAGACGGCGGCGGCCGGGCTTGCAAGCGTCCAGAGACTGGCGTGCTTGGCCGTCACAGGTGCCTTTGTCAGCACACCTGGTGCCTCTCTTGACTGCTGTCTTAACATCCCGCCACTCGACATATTTATCAGGTCAGTAGCGAGGAAGTGTGCATATCGTCTTCAACGTGGCCAGACGTGGAGGGGGGGTCCCTATGGCCACGGCAGAATAACTCTTCTGGTGGAGAACAATGTCCTGGACATGTACTCTGACGAGATGAAGGTATGTTACTCCTTTCCAAGCCATTCAGGATCACTATCCCGGGGTCAGGAGTGGCTGCCTAATGGCAGGCCTATCCCTCGGGCACAGATGGAGTGGTACACCGATGGTTCTAAAGGTGAGAAGGGTACTGGGGCTGGCGTATGGTGCAGAGGCCCTAGGGATGGAATTTAGGTCCAGGTTAGTGGGACTGCTATAGTACACTTCTCATTGGTATGCTCAACATGGTCACCTTGTGTTGGGTACCAGGACACTCGGGTATTGAAGGTAATGAAGGTGCAGACGCATTAGCTAATAATGCAGCAATCACAAAGCTAGTGGGACCCCAACCTTTCTGTGGAGTTCCCAGTAGTGCAGTCCATCAACTCATCAGAGCGTGGGTAAGAACGGAGCATGAGGACGTGGCAGCTTATTCAGGGCCATCGAATGAGTAAGTTGGTTCTCTCTCAACCCTCCAGCACCATAGCATCAGATCTGCTCCACCTCAAGAGGGACAGACTGCGGCTGATAATCGGACTCATCACTGGTCACTGTGGCCTCAGGTTGCATTTACAGAGGTGTGGAGTCTTTGACGGGGTCCCAGCATGCAGGAAGTGTGGCCTGCATGATGAAACTGCTGAACATATTCTCTTCGACTGTCATGGCCTGGAGCAGGAAAGAACGGCTTTTTGGTGAGATGACTAAGGGTGGTAAGTTAGCGGAAGAGGGACTTGTGAGAAAGATTTCGGAGTTCTTAGAGCTCAAAAATCTTTTGAGTAGTATCTCTACACCAACATAAGGGGAGCGCAATAAGTCCTAAGGGCTGACGTGCATCAGGATCAGACCGCCCCTTCTCAATGTAATGTAATGTAATGGCCAGACTGTTGTGTATATGTGTGATTTTGACGTGAAGATCCCTACAATCTTCAAGACATCGTAGTCTTCCGCTAACCTAAGGTGAGAGAGGCCCAAAAGTCGTATTTATTAGTATAAAAATGATTAAAGGGTATTTGGTTTTCTTTATTTTATAACACGTTGATTGATAACAAACATTGTGTTTGACTGGCGCTGTATGTGAACTCAGCACAGCCACGGCGAGCACTTTATGCTTGTACGTCACTGATCACATTATGACGTCATAATTGACACACTCCGCTTGACTGAGACTAACAAGGCACAACCTCATTACCACCTCACTAACTGTGTGAACAGGAATAACGTTGTAGAGGAAAAATAACAGATTTTACTTTCGTGTAGAAATACTTACTTATAGAAAAACGAGACTAAAACCTTTAAAACACAACACAATCTGTCATTGGTTATACCAAGACAAACTGCTTTTAAAAGGGTTATTATTTATAAATTACAGTCCAACGATTTTGTATTTCCTTCTATTACTAAGTTGTATTAAACGTGTATTTAAACCAATTTCCGAAAAGCTCTAAAACTAAATAACATTTCAAGTTCTAAACCAACATTACATATTGTCTAGACTATAACTACATGATAAACAAAATATTTTGGTACGAAAAACACCTCTAATGAAACGTAGTTCTAGAACCATATTAAGGTGTTACAGGTTTTCCTTCTTTACTTACGAGTATATATATATATATACCTTTTGAGCCCTCTGACAGTTCAAATATTTCTCGAAACTGATAAAAATCAATCGTTATTGTTTTCAAAATGTTTATTTTTCATGTCTATATTTTTATTTTATTTTCTCTTTTAATAACTTTTAATACCACAATACAGGCATTCACCCAATTACATTGCAATATTGAAAATAATATAACAGATAATTTGTGAATTGATGAGGTCTGAACTGTCTTCATGCACAACCACTGTATAGTTGTTAAGCAAGATAGGCTAAATTATTTTAAAAAAATTGGTGCAAATTATATTTGAAAACTGAGAAATATGTATTAACCTCTATTGCATGGATTTTCAAACCTTGTCGTTTTATAGTTGCTATATGCACATTTTATGATTCAGTTATAAAATGGGTTGACTTGAACAACCTTGGCCTATTCACTGTATTTTGTTAATCACTGTCGTTAGCTATTCTTCACTTAAAGTAGAGATAAGTTGTGCTAGCTTTTAGTTTTAGTTTAGTACATCGTAAAACAAATTCACGCTTCAAGATGAACTTTGTAAATCTACGCCAACTTGTAGGTTTACGCAAGAATTTGAATGTACTTGTGCAATATCATACTGGGAAAAGTTCAAAGTATCGCCACAGGCAGCTCTAGTGGTAACACCCACAAACCACGCGCATGAGTCAGCTATTCTAGGGATTGCTTTTATCTTCGCCCTTTGTTGATAATATTGCCATTCATATCAGTCTGGTGATATACAGGGTGAGAGTGAATGCCTCATTTTTTAATTGAATAAGATCGACTTGATGTTTAAAAAATTAATTAGCATAGTAAGTTTTATCAAAACTTGTTTTATCAAATTAAGTGAAAACCATCATAATACAACCATGGCTACCCCGTCTAAAAAAATTTAGTTCTATTTTTTCTAAATAGTAGATGAAAAATACTTACGTCTGGTAAGTAGCTTCTTCTTTGTTTGCTGTTTTGTCAATTTAACTCAGGTTGTTCTATATTACAAAAGGTAACTGAGAAGAAAATAAAGCCAAAATAGCGAGCGACGTATTATAAAACCGTAGCTAAGCGCTAACTAGCATTGTTCATGTTGGTGAAAAGCAACACTAATACGTTTACTACATTTTAATTAAATAAGTCTAATCGTTAAAAGAGGTAAACATGAACAAGTATTTAACATGCCCAAACAGAGAGACAGATAATATTACCATTATTAATAACAATAAATATTAATTATTAATAAACATAATTGGAATATGTTTTACCCTAATTTTTTCTTAGGTGATCATTCAGCTAAAATTGTCTAAACCTAAAGTTTTAAAGTATTATAATAAGATTTGTTCTTTTGTCTAATGCTATAACTACAAGGACATAAGTAATTATCATGTTTACCTGTATTTTATGTTATTCATCCAAAGTAACCTTACTTCGCTTTAAATAACTAGCAATACTCCTCTAAACGCAACTATAGTTTTTCTTATGATAGTAATTTTGTCTACATTACTTTGGATATCTTCTAGATCAATACGTAACTATAGGTGGGAACTGTTGATCTGATAGAAGTATAAAGTAATGAATACGAAATATATTATCAAATTTTAAAAGCTAATTTTTATATGTACTTTGGAGGACTATTTCTAGTGCCTAGTAATTTAAAAAGCAGTTTAAAATTGCTGTCTTGATCTTCTCGATATCAACTGAATGTAACTTAACCTTTTACCTATATGTTGAACTCGTTTAAAACTTGGTCGATAATTTATGTTACAAAAAATGCAAGTTTTTATTTGAAACGGTTTGAACAGTTTGATTTGAAAAAGATTGTAAAAGATACAGGAAATGAGTTGAGAGACTTAGTAATTACGGTGTTTGAGAATCCATTAGTGCCATCAATATTAACCGCTCTTTCAAACTTTGTTGTGTCGTTCACAGCAGTTTCACAGTTTTGCTTTGTAACGGATCTTCAATCAAATGCATTACTTACTAGCTTCTAAGAACCTAGATTAGTGCTTTTCATGTTACACCGGTAAGTACAGGCTATTTGTAAGGTAATAAATAACTTTCTACTTCTATGTTTAATGTTATGTTTTGTGTACATTAAACTTGTTGCCTCAGAACATAAAATACATATCGAAAACAGTTGGACTAGTTTGAATGAAATAAAATCAAACTCTGAATTCAATCGACCACTGGTGTTCATCCCTTGTTCGGTTCGCAAGTACACGACATACATATGACGGCAACAGTGTGCTTCGGTAAGGGGTCAAAAGTTCCAATCCAAAAGTTCCAAAGCCAAATATATTTGGCTTATAGTTCTGGTTTCTTATAGTTCTGGTTACAATATATTTGACACGTTTTACATTTGAACAAGTTAACTAGTAAACACACATCACAACATTTACCCATACATCGTTAGGATGGTAATACAATCAGACATGACGAGCTACTTACACGTTGAGTTTCTGCTATACAAACATTCACACAACAAAAGTGTGCGCTGTTGGAGATGTAGAAATCAAGGTCAGTGCTCAGCGCGAGCTATTACGGATGGTGATGGTGTCACACCTTTAATGTGTCGTCATTTCGTGAATTTCCATACACATGCACCAACGTAGAAGAGGAAGCTTTTAAATTATTACACAAATAAAGGAGGGCATCTGAACACCCTGAGGCACCTCCCGTACAAATCATGCGGACTTTGCAAGTGTGTCAACTACAACTATACTAGCTGAACAGCCAGACCGGCATAATATCAAGAACGTGTAAAGCGTATGCTTCCTAATCCTTAACACATTTTAGACTTACATGCAGTTCCTGATCAATTCCGTAAAACTTTTATCGGAGAACATTTTTTAATTTATGATTCTTATGAAAATGAAAACTATGAACTGCAATGTGGTCACAACCACAGAATATTTACGTACTTTATTTCGATAAAGAACCTGGTATCTTGATGGAACATGCAAGATAGCTCCAACAATGTGTCTACAATCCCCGTAGCTTCTTGTCTGAAGGTGTCGATGTTCAAGAGGTCCAAGCACCTTGAGCGTACTAAACTCTGAACGCAGGAGCCCAACCACAGACGACGTCTTCTCAGTGGACGAGCAAGATGCCTCCACGTGTGGTCAAACGAAATCTTTATCCTACTTTTTCGCATTGCCTTAACACATAATTCGATCTTTGACTTGTTCTTGTTTTCCTCCAACGGAATAAAATTCATATTATTTGTACTGTTGTCACATGGAAAGCATTATATGTAAACATATGATCAGACATGTTTTATACACAATATTTCTTGTAGAAATATTTATTTTATATGATTTGTATGAAGGTGGAACGTAAACAGACACTAAAACATGAACTGGTTCAAAAGGGAATAGTAATTGAAAAACTACTAGACATGTTTTTTTTCTAGACAAAGGAACTTGTATATTCATAACCTTTCTATATAGTTAATACTAATTTAAGTAGTCTGAAAATTTCTGATATGACAATTTTTTACCCATACTTACACAAATGTCACATTATTTTGTTGTCGTATTTTATTTTGAGTTAAGGCGTCGGCCTCATGAACTCAATGACTACGTTATCCTGTAATTACACTTTGGCGTGTCCAGCACAGCAGCTTTGCGGCAGAGCTGAAAGTTAAACTTTTGTGGTAAAACCCTAATTCTAACATAACAATAATAACAATAACAATTCATTCGTCATTTTGTTACAATCCAAAAAAATGAAAATATAAATATAGCACTGGTATCAATAAACATCATTGTGTCAATCATTTGTTACTTTTTTTGTTCTTACTTTGTCTTACTTGTTCTTTGTCCAAGTCTGACTCATTTTACATTGGGTAAAATACTTATTTTTCAAACATGTTTCACTTATAAGAGTGTTGAACTTTTAAAGCAACTTGGCGTATGTGTTTTGTAATGCACATATCACGCAAGTAACGTGGGAATCCTAAATTCAGCAAAAAATACCTTATGAGATCATAAATATTCCGACCTTCATGCAAGCATTCTATATCAAATGTGTTTCCTTTAGGTGGTGTTATTTTTTGCCATTTGTATTATTGTTAGTTGTAATGCCTGTTCTTTGATTTGCCCAGGTTCATTATTCTTAAGGCTTTTAAATGAAACTAAAGATCAAGTAAAACCTTGGGTTCGAACGGGTTAGTTACTCATAGACATGTCATTTCTCGTCTAAAAAATGGCTAAACATTAGGAAAATGCTGTTACAAAGTATATATGTACACAACACCTACTTGTTTTACTTATCTTAAAACAGTTAAACCAAATACAAATAAAATTTAGTTCTTTGTTGTGTCTTTGAGCTTGAATTACATAAGCAATGAGTTCTAATTTCAAAACGTGTGTAGAATCTTGTTTATTGTGGGAGTAAAAGTGATCGCAGGGTTTACGTACAATATTCAGGAGCACAATGTACAATGGGAGCGTTGCTCCTTTGAGTCTCATTAACAATGCATTCCAGTTCCCAACATTGCCAAGCACAGTTGAATACGGCAACTGTTTAACAAAACCTACCCTTTTCAAGTCAAAGGCAAAAGCCGAATATTCAGTATGTTTTAACCGTAGTATTGAAGCAATCGCAAACTATATTTTAGACTCAATAGCGGGTCATGTTTTATTAAGTAGGTACAAGTATAGTTCTGACATAATTATTATGCGTGAAATACATTGTTTGGAACAAAATATTATTATAAAATAATATTATAAATAATTAAACAAAATAACGTTTAATACATTATGTATGGATTATAACATGTACCGGTGTATCGCAGTGGTTCACATCGGCATTACTTGCCTCGTGCTGGCAGTGCTGATTGCTGACAGTGGACTCCAATACTTGTGCGTCAGCACAGTTGACCTACGGGTACAGCCGTCTGGGAGCGGGCAGTCTGTCTTTAACCTCTAGCGTCTCTTCATCATCTCTGACTGAGACCTTCGCCCCGCCCAGGGCCGACTTCAGGAGGACATCAGCTTCAAGTTTTCGTTGATCGCTTCTCCTAAGTTAGGTACTCTAGGGTTTAGGGGAAAACCTAAATACCCTTCACAACTAATTAAAATTTCATTCATTTAATTTTATTAGTTTTATTTAAAGTTTAGCTTAGTTCTAATTAATGACTTAATCTAATTAACGTTTCATTCAGCTCCAGTTTTCTATTTTAAATTTACATTTTGACTTAAAGCTTTACTTGTAATTAATCTTCAGTCGTCACCAAACAAGTTTTGAATTGTAGCCTGTTCTCAATATCGGTTCTCATCTCTTGTAATTAATCCCTGTGTTCCCTCACTGCGAGCATTTATCAAATTAAATTTAATAGCTTACCTTTATCTCAAGGTATTCTTATTTTATCCTAAATTCAAACTAATCAATCAGAGAGTTGAGGTTAACTATTGTGCTATCCTCAAAGGAAGCTATAACCCCCGTGTTTCAAGCTCTACCTAGGGGTAGTGCAAGGGTTAATCGACAGGATAACTGATAAGATCTATAACAAATTAAATAATTAAATATTACGTTTCTGGCAGTTCTTAACTGGTTAAAGTAGCATTTAAAAGTTTAGAAGTTTAAGATATATTTAGAAAACATTATTATACTGTTCAGTAATTTGATTATGTAAAACGCTGTCGATCAAAAGTTATAAGTGTTCATAAGCTGGTGAAGGGGAGGAGTTTTACCCTATGTGTCTGCTGAAGTAAGTTATATAGCAGAGAGAGCATTACACTGCAGGAGGTTAGCGCCACTGTAGGTGTTCTCTCCAAGTACTGTCTGTACGCGGTACCATTAAGTGTGCATCACAGCAGTTGTTTACATCAAGATACTGACTTTCCTTACACACATACAATTAGAGCCTTATTTAATGTGTTACAAATCTCACGTTCTTGAATACAAAATACTAGCCGAACTTCGTCAACCCTACTTCACTGAAAACCCTACACTCTACCCTAACCCAACTGCTCAATCTCGAGTAGTAAACCACACTAACAATCTGGGCTATCTGGGCTGAAGATAGTCACGGTACTATAAACCAGCCTACAGGGTTCTGCTAACTTCCCAACAACTATAACTTCAAATATACTAGCATACCATGCAGTTTTCCTAAAAACATATTAATATAAAGGTGTCTCCAACCACAAAGATAACAAGATATTTACTCATACTTATGAAAACATACTATACAAGTGTACAATACATAATTAACAATTTTAAGGTGTGAGTCTGAAACATGTTCAGTGCAAATGATGCTTGCTTTTAAAACAATTGAATAACAAATGGAAATACAAGCCATTTAACAATGTGTTGAGTATAACCTAAAATAAAATAAAAATATTTTTCGTGTATAGGTTGAAAAAGGTTATATTTAATGATCTTATGTACCATATATTTTCTTGTTTAAATAGTTATAATCAAAGTAACCCTAAATGCAAACTTTCCAAAAGAACATCTTTAAGTAAAAGCTGTTTTGTAGTTTCTGATAACTAGGCAACGGAATAAAACACAGGGCTCTTAGTGTGGCCATCAATAGAGATAATTGCCCAACTTCGTTGCCTCTGTATTGCCGAACTTAGATGATTGTTCTTAATGATGTTGTGCGTCATAACTAAAATGTATGAGCATGAACATTGATCTAATGATTGTTGTAATAAGCAGGGTATTTAAACGTAAAATGTTATTACCATGTTTATTTATTTAAGTAAAGTTCTTTTGTGTGTTTCTGCTCGATACATTTCAACTTTTCCTGACTAGTTCCAACACTATTGCTTTAATTTCTAGGCTTTAATTATTTTATTCATTTTCAATTAGCCTTATACTGAGCTCATCAACACAACAGGTTGTTTTCTTTTCATTTTCCCAAAATGAAATTTTCGAAGCCCAAAGTTTTATTTCCATACCCTTCAAGGGACATCTCGTTTTACAGGACTTGGTTAAAGCAGAAGAATAGTTCATAATTGCTTTCTACCTTGCGCAGTACAAATTGGCAGTTGATTGAAATTAAGTAACCCTTAATAGAAGCGCATAAGATAAATGTATAGATACACCCATGGTTGTGAACATTTATAGTTTTAATTCATCTGCGTTCTTTTACTAGTTTGCAAAATAGTGTTTTTCCAAGCTAACAGTAAGTGTTCTGGGTAATGTCTGTCTCATTCAGGATTGCTGAATTCTTCAGCAGCAGTAACAAAAAAAGTGGCGTGCGGAATCCATAGAATTGTGCTGCGTTCAAACCAACCCATTTTAGGTTAAAATTACCAACAGAGCTTTTGCTGTTTGAGAAAGGTGGTTTTAAGGTAATTAGGTTATGTCGGTTCCTTTTGAAAGTGATCAAATAGAATATGAGGTCTTTTCCTTTGACTAAAAAGCAACATTTTGAACTTATGCAACTTATTTCAATTGTAAGAAAGGCTAAACATAAAGAATAAAATAAGTGGTATTTATGATAGAGAAGTAGCAAATAGTTGTGTAAAGTTGGTCGGAACGAAGTAGTTTTATTCAAAAGATAAAGATTAATATAAATGAAGTAGCCCAGACACCCTGAACTGCTAAAGGAAAAGGAACTCATTCCAAAAGATTGAAGCAAAGTTGGAAAAGAATTTCTAGCTTTTCAAAACGGCGTTGATGTACCTTCTCCTGTTCCACTAGGTTCATACATGAACAAAGATAGTACAAATATGAGGGTTTAGAATCGGTGCACCGGAGGTGCGCCACAAAACTCAGGTAGCCACAGGAGAGAACCCTAGGTGCGCCGCGACCGAAATCTACCCTCTTAAAACTAGCTGAAAGTGCGCCACTATTGTGTGCTGGGCTGTTGTCTATTATTCTCAGAACTACACAGTGTCCGCACATCCATGGGATTATATTTCTGAAACTAGAGACCGTTCTAGAACTTTAATACATACAGAGTGTCTCAGAACCCCTTTCCAATAAATTGTTCTTGGGTAGAGACAAACAAGTTTTACCTTAAAACATTGATCCAGAAATGCTTTCAATGCCTTGTTTATTTGCTAGCCACCATTTTGTTTTCACTTTTAATTGTTATTTTTGAAATGCGTAAACCGATCATTACGAAACGTTGCGTACCGCTTTATAATACAACTAGTTGACAATACCCGTGCTACGCTACGGGAATTAATATTAAATTTTTGTGATTATATTTACCTAAATGTTTAAAAAAAATCAATGATTGTGTCGTTTGGTAAACTGTACTGTTTCCCATGAGTTCACCATTTTATATGCTAAATACATAATCAAGCCGACACGCAGTTTATAGTGAATAAAACACATTTTCTTTGCAATATTTGTTACACTAAATCACTAATTTTAACTCTAATTTACTCCGCTTACTACCTCACTTCAGCCTTTGGCCATAGCATTTTGTGCTCTATTACCACGGAGACTAAAGGCATTTAGCTACGCTCACATCCATGCTTCGCCTTCAGACTTTTATTGATGTTGTATGTATTATTAAATATTCTATAGATAAATAAATATATTTTATTGCATGAACATTTACTATAAAAGATGAAGACAAACGTGTAAGTTCTACAAGTACATGATTTAACGTTTCGAAAAACTGCTTGATAATGAAATGAATAATTGGTAATTGTCATTGTTAAGCGTGTGAGTTAAATTGATTAGATTGACATTGAAATCCTGTTTGACAGTTATTAGATGATTTCAATATAATTTACAA
>JAHHFQ010000238.1:0-69213 GCA_018831715.1 Matsumurasca onukii | reverse complement strand
TATATATATATATATATAAAAATATATATATATATATATATATAAATATATATATATATATATATATATATATATATATATATACATACATATAAAACATTGATTTGAATCGAAACAGAGGAACAATTTCATGTTAAATGTGGTTACAACCATCCATTAGAGTTGAAATTGACAAATTTAAAATTTTTAAAAATTGAACGCGCATATCAAAAAACCATACACATAATACTTAGATTGAAAAAAAAAATTGGGAGGTACCAGGATTGAATTGCTGGTGTTATGGACATAATAAAATAGGCAGTGCGTATTGGCTCTATTGACATAGGTGGACATCTACTGGTCTATAAATTTTAAAAATGAGGCCACTTCTTTATAAGAGCCTATAAAATTTGATATTATTTCATAGCTAGCTCTCTATGTTAAAATCAACCATTTTTGGATCTCTAAAATTTGCCTTTGCTTAAGATTTCTAGTATGAAATTGTGAGCTTCGGTAAGCTCTTTAATTCTGTGTTGGCTCAATCCGGTTATGACGTTTCTCTCGCTTGCTAAAGCCTATCTGTTGCTGTAGCGAATTAGTTGCTTCAATTTCCTCCCAAAAAAAAACTTTTAACTATGGTTCCTGTTTGAGGTTTTCTTTAAATTTATCTTAATATTTTCTAATTTGACAAAAGACAATATATCTGGACCACGTGAAATAATTAGATTTTATTATTTTTTTTTTACTTTATTTTAATGAAAATAATTAAAAATTAAAAAAAATTGTTTCAGTACGATATGCATATCATTAAAATTTTCTTACTGCAATATATGATATAATTTAATATATAAACCTGCTTTAGTGCAAGAAGTTTGTAGAATTATGAATTTAATTTTGGTTGACTGCAGATTAATTTCTTTCTTCTTTGTTTTAGTTCGTTTAATCTTCTTTTATGGCTTCGCTCTTGCAGACTTTTCTTTCTCGAGATCGTCTTTTTGGTGGTATCGTGGTTTCTTCTTATTTTTGGATTCGTTTTTATTTTATTTTCATGTTTGTTAGCATCGTTTCAGTTGGAAGGAAAGTGCTTAGCCTATACCTTTTTCTGTTGTTATTTGTATTCTCGTTAATCTGTCTTTTTTGGAGGCGTTGTTGGTATTTTAATACTTTTCAGGTATCTGTATTTATTCTTATATGAATGGTGTTGGTGGTGTCTCTAAAAAGCTAGTAAGACATATGTAATGTTCTTATAGGAGTTGGTAAAAAATGAGATGCTCTTATTGTGTTTTTGTGGAACATATTATTCGACTTACATTCGGCTAGACTTTTTGTATATTTATGTATATATGCATATATATATATATATATATATATATATATATATATATTATTCGTTAAAACTTTTGAACTGTGGGTTGCCAGTAAAATTTTTTTTGTTTATTTTATAAGTTGATATTAACCTCTGTTGCGACAATGGTTTGTTCATTTGCAAGGATGAGCCATGTTATAGACACCAATAAAATAGATAGTGCGTATTGGATCCATTGACATAGGCTGCCATCTACTGGTCTAGCTATGCCTAATAAAGAGATGTTGCGGCCATCTACTGGGCTAGCCATACACCAAGATATCAACGATGAATAAGTCTAGAGTTTTTCAGTTTAAATACAAAAAAAGATGTTTATTTAAATTTTTTAAAATCAAGTGCAAATTCTAAGATCCGGTCTCTCGAAGGATAATCATATTTCAAACTGCAAGTATAATCACCAGCGATATAATGAATCCATTCTCGAATTATATTAAAAAATACAATTCAGAGGTTGGGTTTATCTCGTCACTAGTGTTACAATAATTATTTGCTTACGTAATGATATCATAGGTCTCTCGTCGCCACCCATCCGTGATGCACACACTCAGTCAGATCAAAACTTACAGCATCAGTGCCTAGCATTGTTATTTATATGACCATATCAGTTCTGGTTTTATAAAAAAAAAATTATTACAATTCTTATTTGTAATTTTAATGCAATTCTTATCTTAATGTATTTACGTGATGAAGTGCGACAAAATCTCAGTGTTTTTTACTACACTAGCTTCTAGACTCTAGCGAAACGTGTTAACCAATTACACCAACGCGCGTCTGTTAAACGAATCGTCAAACCCAACGTTAGTGCAATTCAAACACAATGCTTATTCAGTTTCAGAAGAATTCTTACTTTCAATCAAGTTGTATACTTTATATGAATATGTTAAGCTAGCCAAATGATAGTTATTATACTTTGCTAAGTTAGTTTTGACCAATCGAATTGTTATTATGTGAGAAAACTGGTTGTTTTAGGTACAATTTTTGAAATACTACTCACTCTACTCCTCCCTTCGGCAGGATTAGTTCCAGTGTATTTTGCTTTTATGGACTATGTTTACAATCACTCGCATACACCAAAAACTGACATTGGGTCAGTAAACGACTTAACATGTTTCGCTAGAATCGAGAGCCACCAGTTCATTCCTGGTAGCAGCCAAATTACTTTTCAATCTAACATGGTGTACGGTTTCTTTTTTTATATGCGCGTTAAATTTTCGGAAATTTTCAAGTTTTTCAGATTCTAATGGATGACTTTACTCACAGTCGAAGACGAAATTGTATGTTTTGTAAGCATCGTCCATAAAAGCAAAATACACTGAGAGATGATATTGTAAAATATAAGTACTCAACTGTCATTAGGTTAGCTTTACTTACTCATGTAAGGTATACAACGCGATTGAGGTAAGACTTTTTCTGACAATCAAATAAGCATTGAGCTTAAATTGTACTACTGCTGGGCTTGACGATTAATTTGACGGATTCTGGTTTATATAGTTGGTTAACACGTTTCTCTGGAATCGAAACCTGTCAAATTTTTTCAATCTAAGCATGGTATGCAGTTTCTTTAATATGCGCTTTCGGTTTTAGCAGTTTTTCAATTTTCAATGTTCAGACTCTTATAGATGAATGTAACCACAATCTAGATAAAATTGTTGTTCCTCTTATCCTTATTCAAAGATCAATAACAGTTGTCAGCTGAGCTGAGAGCTGATTTGGCCGAAAGGATGGGTAGGGAAGATAGCATAGACAGTAAATATATATATATATATATATATATATATATATATATATATATATATATATATATATATATATATATATATATATATATTGTAACGAACCAATTCCAGCTGCCGTTTAGGGCAGTTGAAGCCGTCGCCCACCTTCGGTTCGTCGACAGAAATTTATTTAATTGCCGACGCGAGGAGATGTGATTGTAGTTACAGGTATAGGGACCGAAGATGTTTGCAGAGACTCTACCTAGGAAATACACCAGCTAGAGTTCCATCAGAGCCAAAAAAATTCGGTAGGAAATGCACTACTTCCTTTCTTGGGTGCTCTACAAGGGGATAAGGATGGGTTTACGATAGGAAGGCTAATCACTGCAAGAAAACCAACATTATCTTTTTCTTTTTCCAAATTTTATTTCTTATATTGTCCCGTCGTCCGTCCGTCGCACTCACCACCAACGCTGGTCGAAGACTGAATTTTTATTTCTTCTCGCTGCTACACTGCACTTCTCGATTTATTGAAGAGAGAACTGCTATCACTGGGACTGAATTTTTGATGAACCGCACTTGGCTGCCACCAGCCAGAAACTGAATATTTTCCATCATCATCGATTATTTAATGAACTTCGATCGTCTCTTTTCACCTCTTGGTGTCGTGCGCAAGCATTCCTGCTGTTATGAAAGTCAGCTGATGGCGTGATGAGTGTGGTGAGCGTCAGTTTCGTTAACATGTGTGGTGTATTTAATTATTTACCTAATAATACAATTTTCTAGCTTTCTGTGTAATATCTAAATAATGGGTTTGACTTTGCTAATGTAAATTCGATTCTAGTTTTAGTATAATTGAGTGGTTCAAATCAAGCACAAAATTTGCTTCGTTATGTTTACCTTTAACAAGTAAGCAACTGCTAACTTCTTCTTGCCTTCCAACCGACGGGGTACGCGACCCGTGCCCATTGGGTATCTTTGCAGCTGGGGTTTATGGAAGCCGTATTCAGACCCTCTCTCCGACACCTGGCCAACACGGAGGTTATGACATGGTTGACTGACCACACCCACACTCGTGGGAACAAAATGAAGAACACAAATAATAATGATAAACACGTCGCTCAGACTCAGTAACGCAACTCGTCGAGACAGGAGCAGATCTGGAGGTGGGGAGCTAGAGGAAGAAATGCAAACTAGTGATTAAGAAAATTCAAGCCACACTGAAGCACCAGCGTACGATGGAACAGACATAAAAGTGGGAATCTCTGAATTTGCTGAGCAATTACTCGTCATAAAGAATTATAGAAAAATATGAAAAAAGACTGAAGAGGCAAAAAAGGGAAGAAATGGCAACAGGAATACCTAAGGTACAGTGGATATCGCGAAAGATACCATTACACGACATGGTGCTTCAAATCGAAGCAATGGCATCTAGCCCCACAGAGGCCAAACACCGAAGAAGGTAAAAAAAAGAACTGATGGTTGGACCGATGTTATGACGAAGCAAAACTCCACCGAAGATGCTACGAAAAATGGGGAAGAAAAATTTCAATAAGGAGGACAAAACCTCCCTGAAAATGCTAAGCAGAAACAGAGGAGAGGGGAAGCCAGACACGTTCCGACGCTGTTATAGTCCAAGACAACAGTGGAAATGACACATCAGGTTTTTACCGGAACTTCGGCAAAACATAATAGATAACCAGACCTCCTGTATTCAGACAATAAGAAAGACGAGATCGGGCGATCTGTTGGTGGAGATGGAAAAATCGGGAAAAGCTAATGGTGGGAACTTTGTTGAAGGGGGGCCGGGGAGATTCGGGAGCTCGATAGTTTAACTAGTGTAGATGAAGTTAAATGGATACCGAAAAGGCACTTCAACAAGAAGAACTTAGCGACGATAATATTCACCTGACGAATCTAAATAGCAGAGAGCAATGACGCGCTTTTGACCATCGCAATATAAAGCGCCAAAATTATTATGAAGGAAGAAGGTCTGTTGGCCCTCAAGTGAGCTCAGACACTGTTATAAGTGCCTTGGTGGGCCACATACAGAGCAATTGCGGAGGCCCCGATCGTAGGGGAGCTCTGTATAAGATGCGGCAATTCTGCCGCAAGAAGAAAAGATGTGATGACATAACCGAACTAGATTGAAAAATGGACCACGCAATTAATAATAAATCTACTGATGTGGACCGTTTGAATGTCAACCAATGTTTGATCGACAAAACAAAAGCTGGTATGCTTCTGTAAAAGAGCATGCAACTGATCACCACGATTTAAATCAAAGTTCTTTCACACTAACAGAGATTGACAACAGGTGGTGGTATTTCATTTCATCAAAATATTGTTAATACAACTATTCTTAACACTGATGAAGGTGGTCACAGGTTAGTAATAAAAAAATCGTCATAGAAATAGCGTATGCTTCGGTCTTGTTGATGATGTTGTTGCCAAATTAACTTTGCCAAGTGTTCCTAATTTTAAATTCAGACATTTTTTTGCTTAGAAAAAAATTGGTGTGGAACACCTAATGATTATTTATTAAAACAGTTTAGTTCTCAACAATACCGCGATTTGTAACAAGCCCTTAAATGAACACTAATATTTTCAAACTTTCATTCGTCAATTTTAAAGTTTTGTTCCTCAGCATGCTTTTGAGCTTTGAACCCTAAGACTTGGCCTGTTGGTATTTAATCAAAAAATGTATTCGAAATTCAAAACACTTAAATATTTCTCCACAGGAAGTAAACGACAAGTTATCAAATAATTTAAATTTTCTATGAATTATCAAAACGTATCTGAAAAGAATGTGCAACTTTTCTTTTCCTCAATTCCACCATTTTCAACGGAAACCTGATTAAATGATTCCATTTTAACTCGAAATAGTTTTGTTCAATACTTCGAATCACGGAAATGAAACTTTTGTTATCTATTGGCAAACTGAAATGCAGCCATAGTATTGGACCTTATAACACCTCAGCATCTTTCATTAAACTTAGCAAGCATTTCATCAGTAAGCCGCTTATATATATTTAACATCTCTATCATCTGGTTACTTTCCTGATCTCTGGAAAGATTCTTTCATTATTCTTCCGTCAAAGCAGGCAACAAAGGGAAATCGCAAACTTCCGAGAATTTGCTAAATGCTTAAATTGTTTGAAATTATTGTCTCTGATATAGACTTTTCAAAGAATATTGAAAATGTTCGAATGTGTATTGCCAATAAAATGAAATGTAATCTAAAAAGTGTAAAATAATTCAAGCAAAATTAACTTTTAATCTATGTACTAGCTGAACTCCTTTCTACTAAATAGAGTAGAACATTTTTCTGACATGGGGTACTGTTACACGAAGTTAATATTTAATTTACATATTTGACATATATGACAGATCATAAACAAATCTCGTGATAGGAATTATTTTCATTTTTCGCTTCGCTAAGCATTTCAAGAATGCGTAGATGCTTAAGCTACTTTATTACTCGCTTGTCCGGCCTGTAATGGAATACTGTATTTGTTTTGGTTCCTACGTTTGGTGTGCACAGAGCGAGACTTAATTCTGTACAAAAAAAGGGTGTTATTGTATGGACTTGGTAATCTTCGATGGAATTCTGATATGCGTCTACCCACATACAAAGTTTGATTGAAACTTATCGATCTTCCAACACTTCGCAAAAGAAATATTCTCAAAGTAATTTTTGGGCATAAAATAGTTTCAGGAATGTATAGCTTTAATTTTTATTAAATTTGATGGAAATTATTACTAAGTTTTCAATTTTCAGACCAAAAATTTTGCATTTAATTTTGTGTAGCGTTTAAAACTTATGTTTTAGCCATATTGATTTTAATGTACTTATTAAAACTCTATAAATAATTGTATATGTTACATATAAAATATTTCACTTGCTATTTTAATGGACTGAGTGCAACTTCCATGTAGTCAAAATAAATAAATCGATAAATAATATTTAACACTTTGAATCTTTTTTACATAAATTTTCTTTTGTTGTATAGAATAATTTTGTTTGTTTTTATAGCAATCTACTGGAGAGATATATTGTTTAGTTTATAAATTAAATAGTAAATTTCAAAACGAAATTATCATTCCCTTAATTTCGAATCCATCGCTCGTTTAATAAATAACGCTATTTCAGCAGTTGTTTACAGCAAAAATACTAATATTAAATTAGATTTAGCCACTAAATTTACCGTAAAAATTTGTTGCTTGTTTAAAAGGGTTAAGTATATGTATTTATATTTAAATAACTAGCTTCTTCTTTTACTTTGTATTATAATCTTTATAAATTTTATTTTCTTTATGACTAGTTTTTCCTTTTTCCGCTAGCCACCTACCCCGTTTGTTCCTATGCATAAAATCTACGTTTGACGCCTTCGTTACCCCAATATGCTATTTTTCCCGTTTATAATTCAGTTCGTTATATGGTATGCGAAAACCCTGAATCGTTATAACATAACGCGTTAGGACCTTATATTAAACTACAAAATTAATTTTGGGTTGTTACGTAATTTCGTAATTGTATTTCAGTTTTCACTTCTAATCCATCTCTGTACTTAACTTTTCCTTCCAAATGTTCTTTTTATAAACAAAATTTATTTATATCATGAAAAACAACAAATGCAAGAAGAACAAATTCATTACAAGTAATTGGTGACATAACGTATTTACTTCTTGCAAAAGCAACAACATTTATTTTGTTGTAAAATCTTGATTTTGTAGCATAACATTCCTCATCAGTAGTTAAGTGTGATTCGCAAATGGTTCTTTAAATTGCATTTATAAGTTTTTGCTAGATGTTTTACCTAAGGCCCACACTTCTCAGGGTATTGTAGTATTGGCTTACTTTGAGTCATCTGTTTCCATTAAGATTTGCTAGGCGTTATACGTAAGGCATACACGTCTCAGGGTATGTTAGTATTAACACCGTGAGTGATCAGACTTTCAGTCTACCTAATAATTGGTGTCATTTCTGGAATATTCAGATCATTCAAACAATTGTATATGGTACTGATGGCTCAAGCGTGAAAAATTTGGAATATTTTATTTTTTTTTTTATTTTTTTATAAACTGCTTGGTCTAGAACAAAAGGAGCTACATTGATTTATTTGTAGTAAAATCTTGATATCGTGGAAAATAAGATACTTCTCTCAATCAAGTATGATTTACAAATGTTACTTTTATTTGCATTCACAAAGATTTGGTAGATGTTACTTAAGGCACAAACTTCTCAGTTCAGATAGTATTAACTTACCCGTGTGATCAGACATCTAACACACCCAAATCTAAAGTGCTGTCTTTTCTGGAGTTTTTTAGATCATTTAAAACAATTATATGATCTATTGGTTGCTCTCATATGAAAAAAAGCTTACATTTTCCATTTTCTTTTTAATAAACTGCTAGGTATAGCGCACTGACTTTTGTAGGAGAATAAACATTATCTCTCAGTCACGACTGACTCGCAAATAGTTCTTCTGTTTGCATAGATAAAGTTTTGCTACGTTTTCTACCTAAGATACAAACTCCTTAGGCTACGGTAGTATTGTCTCACACTGAGTGTTTAGACTTCCAATCTACCTTAAACGAAAAGCAGTGTCAATTCTATAGTTTTCAGACGGTAAAAACAATTTTATATTGTATTGATGACTCCAAATGCAAACATCTTAAATTTTTAATTTGCCTGTTTTATAAACTGTTTTGGTCTTAAGTAAAACAACAACATTGGTTTTGTTTCTGTAAAATCTTGATTTTGTAGGAGAAAACATTCTCTTTGAATCAAAAGTGATTCACAAATATGGTTCTGCTGTTTGCACTCATAAAGACTTGCTGGGTGTTATACCTAAAGCAGGCTTTTCTCAGAGTATAGTAGTATTAGATTACCCTAAGTGATGAGACTTGTTAGCGGAGTCTGTGGGTCGCTAGACACATCAAAGATGCACAGATTCTGCCAGCTCGGGCTTCTGCTTTTGGTTTTGGATGTTGGCATGGGCTGTCGCGAGATTTCATAATCAATGTTGTATTCGATCGCTGAGGTCAGTCAAGCGATTAAATAGGCTAATTGAAAATTCGCTTCACTGGAATCAGCGAGGCAATTGAGCAACGCCGGTTGCAAAATCGCGAAAGTATAACACTTTGTGGAACAAAGAAAGTAAAATTGTTTAACCGACCGCCACCTAATGCCTAAAACCGGAAGAAGATAAAATATATAAAACTTCCACAGAAATGTCTAAGTTCAGTTAGCTGAATCAGTAGTTAAGCGTGGAGTTGCTGAGCGATAACATCTTTCAATAAAGTGTACTAAAGCAAGTGTTTAAATTGTTTCATTGTCTCTAACTTTTTAGTCAAGTTTTCTCAAACAATCATTATTTGATTCTTTAAAATTATAACGTTTTCAAAGTATTTTTGAACTTCACTAATAAATATTAAAATAAATAAGTAATTTATAAAAAAAAAATTTTTTTAAAGCATTGTGGACTAAATTTCTCATCATAAATAAAGGTGTTACTGACTAGGTTCAAAAATTTACTCGAAGTGCAACTAAAATAAAAATTTTAGAAATTTTATTTCAAAATTACTTTATAAATGTATAGGAACCGGTGGTGGTGCCTAAACATGTAATTTACAGACTTCTGCTAGATTTCAAATTAAAATTTGTTAGATATAAAAAAAGCCATTGGTACTGATACGTCCTGTAAATTGGAACATGTTCCATACTACTACACTTGAGTAGAGTAAAGCTAAGTTTAGGAGAATTGGGGTCAATATTTAATAATATATCGTTTAAAACTGAGACTTAAACATGACACAAATCATCCAGGCCCTTAAAAATTGAGGTTATTTAATTTTAAACATAATTTGGCTTAATTTATGATGAAAAAAAATATCGAAAATAATGTTGAGCTATAGATTTCATTTCCTTTCTTTAAAGTTATTCTAGGATTCTCTCCGGCCCAAGGGGATCCTAAGCAAATGGCAAGAATAAAAAAAATTAATTAATTAAAAATTTAAAAAAAAAATTACTAAGTCATTCAATCGACATGGCAGTGGTGAAAAGTGTTCTTGAATTAAATTAACAACACTTGTAAAGCTTCGTCTATAAAAAAAAAAACTTAATGACAAAATATGTTTTATAGAAAGTTTATACATTGGAATAAATTAATAAACTAAATTTTTATACACACAACACAAAACCTGTTGTCAATATTTTCCGCACACTTTTAAACAACAGCAATGGGTCGTACTGGATTCTAACGATCACTGTATTCTCAATTCACTGCTGTAGGCTTAGCTCAGTTTAAAAGTCAATCTTTTATATATTACTGGAGATCCTAATGCATTTTTTTTAATTAAATGAAATCTTATTGAATTTTGGCCTTACATTTAAATATATCAACTCTTAGTAAAAAGTAAAAAATATAATAGAAAACAATTTAGTTTGAATTTGAAATTTTTCTTTTGTATATACTCTAGTACGTACAGTTATTTTTAAAATTCTTGTAGAAAACTAAGTTTTATAATGAAACTTATCTCCCAACTCAACTTAAATTTCTCTTTAAAAAGGAGGGATGAATTTTATTGTTCGTTGCCGGAGTTAATCCCTAACATGCAATAGATAAATTTATAAATTTTTTTACTTTACTTCTTTCCTAACTTTGTTAAATTTTGATGAATAATGACGATAACGTGTTGACATTGAGGTCAAGGAAGATAAGGCATACAATTTTACTGGACCTATCAAATTACAAAATTTAAATAAAGAATTTGAATTGGCAGTAACTAATTATACAGAAACTGTTGATGATAAAACACACAAAATATTACTGTTTATTCTAGACAGAATTGATATTAGGACGAAGGTTACTTGAGGAGCCGTCAGAGTAAGTTTGTAAAGAGCAAGAAATTCAAAAGGGATATCGACTGATTTTCTAACGGTTTACTTTCGCTAAATTTCGAAATGAGAGAAAGAACAGTGAATTTGGACGACAGCCAATTGGGACTCTACTCGGGTCTTAAGACAGTTATTCAAATGTTTAGGGATATGACACCAACCTTTGAAGCAAAGGAAAATGAGGATTGTACATATAGATTACATGAGTTTTGGGTTGGCAGGCACGGCATATAATAGTTTAAATGAAACGGATAAAGCAATTTCCTATCTTTCTTGCCTAAATATTAGTTGAAGGATGTGGCATATTCGCTTTGCGATAATATGTCATTCAGACTTCGAGGAGTCGCTAGTCACTTTCAGGATTTCTTCATTGGGGAAAAGTCTAAGTGACCTCACCGGGGAAATGCAATCTTGCAGACAAAACCTGGCGAATCCATACAGTTATTCGTATTCAGAATTAGGAACGCTTTAAACGAATGTATTATACATTTGAAAGCAAAATAAAGGACTAAAATTCCTTGAAGCAATGCAGAAAGAATATAACGAAATGGCAAAAACTGTGTTTATAAGAGATTTAGCATCACCATCCCTAAAGAAATTTGCATGTCTTAATGAGAAACAAACGAACGCGAACCTCATTGACTCAGTTAGAAAAATAAAGGTCTACGAAAATGAATCAATCGTCAATTTACTTAAGGATTTACAGGTAGATAGAAAGAAACACACGTGGAATCAGAAGTTGGAAACTCAGCGACCGGTTAGATGCTGTGAATTTCGCAGACACCCGGGGCATAGTATGCAGTCCTGTAGACTCAGGCAAAGAGCTCCATTCTGTTTCAATTGCTCACTCTACGGTCATGATGTCATAAATTGGCTGAAAATTTAATGGTTTCAAATAGCAAAATTGTTCACAATTGGCAAAGATAAGGTGATAGCCAGGCACAAGAGACTGGGGACAAGTGGGAAATATTTCCGGCCTAAGGCGAATAAATTTCGAAAACGAACAGCGTTCATTTAACACGACATTTAATAATAACCATTCCGAAGGGACCAAAAAACAAACAGTGCTATAAAATGCAATGTGTATATTGCGGTAAATTGGGCCATTTAATTACACAGTGTTATCTAAAAGAAAGGAATGAAAGAAACCAAACTGGAAATTGGTCAAAAACTAGATTATGAGGTTCGGAGGCACGACGAACTGAAAAAAAAAAATGAAAGGAATTATAGGTGTCATGTAAATATTTTGTCAAATAAAATTAGAAAATCTTATATCTAACTTCGGTATACAAAATTTTGCATTACTAGAATCAATTAATTGTGAGGGTTTAAAGTAGAATATGAACCTAAGTATAGTAAAGGAAAATTAGCGTTAGAAACAAAAAATAATTGGAGAAAATTAAACAAGGTTAATGTTACTTAACTATGCCCTTGAAACGAACGAAATAGTTAGTTGCACAGAACTTGAAATGAATAAACTAATATTGTGCAAATAAAATGGTTATAGAACCAAAAGAATGTTACAATAAAACGAAGAATATGGATTTAAAATCTGTAATGCAATTAAAAAAAAAACGGCATATAGAGCGGAAATACTTTGATAACAATAAGGAAATTTTATTACATCTATTCGGCTTATTATTATGCTTATGGAAGCTTATGGGAATCTTACAAAACACTAAAAATCAGATGAGTACTACACGTATATATATAACACACTAATCCTTAAAAGCTTCGTATGTTAGAATATATTTACAATTATAGGAAAACTACTGTATTGCGACAAATAGTGGGGTTAATTGTTTTCGTCGCAGCTAACCCCAATAACCAAATAGACGGAAAGTAGAAATAAACAGATTTTAAAATGATGAATATAATACAAAGTCAATGATAGCGATAAATATAGATGAGACAGTAGGGCCTCTGGATGTTCTTATAGACACGGGCAGCGATGTGAATTTAATTAAGAGAAAATATTTAAAAGCACATATAAGTATGGAGATGTATGAGAATGAAGTGTGTGCCTGAGAAGTATATCAGATTGGTGCAACAAATGTACAAGGGCGCACAAGTACGGTCATAAGAAGTAGCGTCGGGTTGACGAAGGATTCGGTGTACGTGTTGGATTGCACCAGGGATGGTGCTAAGCCCATACCTGTTTAACCTGGTTATGGATGCAATGACGGCTGATATAAGGCGAGAGGTGCCTTGGAACCTTATGTTTGCAGATGATGTAGTCATTTGTCAACCCACGGCGAAACGACTAGAAAGCGAGTTAGAGAATTGGCGTAGAGCACTCGAGAGTAGGGGAATGAAAATCAGTAGAACAAAGACGGAATACTTAACAACAAAGGAGAGGGAAAAACAGGAATACGGCTGCAAAACCAGCAGGTCCCATCTGTGGAAAAATTCAAATATTTGGGATCAGTCTTAGAAAGAGGGTGGATTAGGAGCTGAGATTAACCATAGGGTAAGTTGTGGGTGGATGAATTGGAAACGTTTGAGTGGAGTTCTGTGCGATAAAAGAGTTAGCGTAAAAAATGAAGGCCAGATTGTATAAAATGGTGGTGAGGCCAGCACTGATGTATGGCGCAAAACCTGGCTGCAACGAAGGTCCAGGAAAAAAGCTGGAAGTTGCAGAGATGAAAATGCTACGATGGATGTGTGGACTTACGAAAAGGACAAGATAAGAAATGAAAGAATAAGAGGTTCAGTGAAGGTGGGCCATTAGGCAGAAAAATCAAGAGAGTAGACTAAGATGGTTTGGACATGTAGAGAGAAGACATACAGACTATGTTAGCAAAATAATTGATAGGTGGGAAACAGGAAAAAAAAACAGAAGGGTAGCCAAAGCTGAGATGGAAAGATAAGGTAGAGGAAGGATTTGAGAGAAAAGGGATGGAAAAGGACGAAACAGCAGATAGAAAGTTATGGAGAATGAGACTCTACCAACAGAATGCCGACCCCAAATAGCTTGGGAAAGCAAAGAAAGAAGAAGAAGATTTAAAGCACATATAAAAATAGTAAAACTAATGTTAACTTAGTAGAATTTTGGGTCGGGAAACACCCTGGGTAGTATATAGAGCAAAATTATGTTGGGAGACAGAATTTTAAAGTGTGATTTTTCATAATAGATGATAATGAAAATATTCCGAGGTGCGGGCATTTTAGGAAATGTCTTTTTATCGCGGCATTGCTTTATTTGTGGTCCTTTAGGAACCATTAAATTTCCAAATGTAAATCTCGAGGTACAGTTGAAAATTTTCAATTCACTAAAATATATCCACAGTGACAAAATGTGCGCTGATACAGACGACGACTCATCGCAAGAGTTTCTCGTTTCAGAACTATATTTTATGAGAGACGATTATAAAACTGACAAAGTTCAATTTGTGAAAACACTCGGGGAGTTACCTTTCCAACGCTGAACCTTCGAACGGTTTGGCTTAAATTGATTCAAAGAACACTTGCCCTGAGGGATGGGATAAATAAAGGTTGGATGGTGCGGGACGCAAATGGGTTCAAGAAACCATCAGAGAACCTAGGATTGCTTTAAAACAAATTTAACCAACAGAATATAGACACTAGTATAGTTATAATTCCTAGAAGATGTAGGTAGGTAGATGTATAAAATTCTTACGAAGCTGCGCGGCACTATTTTGTGCAACAAGCACGAGCTGGCACCTGGAGTGTTGGTAGGAGGTGGTTACGAAAGTCTTTAATCACGGAGCAATTATAGATATAATGAACGTCACCAATCAATATTTTTGTTTCGATAAGGAAAAATCTAATAAAAACATTTGGAGAAAATTAAGTTAGACTTCTCAAAAAAAATTACTAAAAGAAATTTGAATTACAGAAATACATTTTGTCTAAGAAAGGAAGATAGTATAAGTTTTAGACAAGTTAATATTAGGAAGAAAAATAAATAAAGGACATTTTATAGAATATAGTGATGTTTTCTTTTTTAAAGGAGATAAGTTGAGTCACACAAATACGATTATGCATGAAATTCCGACATTAAAGACCACCCACCAATAAATCAAAAGATGTACAAGTTACCAGAGAAACACAGGAAAACAGTTATAGACGAAAAGATAGCTCGTTGGTGGGCAGAAGTATTCTTCCTTTCCAGAGCAGAGGATGTATTGGACCAACTTGGACTTTCTCGTTTTACAGTTCGTTGAATCTTGCTTCTCGATACATGCAGGTGTTAGTAAATTCTGAGGATCGAAAGAAAACTGCATTACCAAGAATGCCATTTGGGCTGACATCTGCTCCTGCTACCTTTCAAAGTTAATAAACGAGGTCCTGAGTTGTTTACAGGGACTAGAATGCTTTGTATACGGGAGGACACTAGACGATTACAATAAAAATTAGTGAAAGTACTGGATAGACTGCGAGAACACAACTTAAAACTGAAAGTGGAAAATGCAGTTTCCTGCGTCATAGGTGCTCAGAGAAGGGTGAGACCAGATCCAGAAAGGTGAAATGCGTGCAGCAGTCTCCACAACCGAAACGGTACGACATGTACAATCCTTTTTTGGAATTGGCTTACTATTATAGAAAGTTCATCCCAAATTTCTCAAAAAAAGGCTGAACCCTTAAGTAAGCTACTACAGAAGAACGTAAAATTAAAGTGGGATGAGAAGTGCCAGGAGGCATTCCAAATTTAAAGGCAGAGTTAATTTTTTGGGAGCTATTAATATATCCAGTTCGACCAACCGTTTAATCTGACCACAGATGCAGTAACGAGGCATTGGGGCATAACTATCACAGGAATAGTGGTAAAGACAGACCAAAAGCATAAGCTAGTCGTATTGAAATCCTACAGAACGTAGATATTGAAAGAATTGCTAGCTATTGTATGGGCAGTGAACGTGTTCAGATGTTATGTATCCACGTAAATTAACCGTGTTTACTGACAATATGCCTCTCAAAAGTATAATTAACCTAAGGATCCAACTTCAAGAATGGTAAAATTTCACTTTAAACTAGCAGAGTACGACTTCACAGTGCAACATAAGGCGGCAAAGCAAACACAAATGCGAACGCACTCAGCAGAGCCCCTGAACGAGGAGCCTACATGTACAATGGCAACAGAAGATACAAAGAAACACATTTTAAGCTTTTAAGCAGTAAGTAGACGACAAGCAATCATCGAAAAGGAATCTAGGGAGAGCCAAAATGAACCAGGTCGCACATCTACGCGACAGCTATCAGATGGCAAGGAATTATTTTGGACATGTAATAAGAATGTGACTCCACGTCCAAACCAAAACCAAAGAAGAAACCTAAAATTTAGACCAGGGCACAAATTAGCACAATATTGAGGAGTACCACGACAATCCACTTGGGGGTCATTGCAGATTTCTAAAACTTACAACAGAATTAAGTGCAATTTTAAATGGATTGACAACTGTTCAAACAGCGCCAGAAACAAGGGCCCTTTAATTCATACAGATACAAGTGGGCGGCCTTTCGAAAAGGTGTTCTTAGATATCGTAGGCCCAATTAATACCACTTATTTATAAATTTATACTTTCGTTTGAGGATGACCTATCGCGGCTTATGCAATGTGTAGCCATTCCCAAAATGGAAGCAGAACAGTAGGCACGGCGTTCTTTGAAGAAATAATTTGTCAATACGGAATATCAAAAGTGGTACTGACCGATCACGAAACAAACTTCTTCAGCGAGCTTTTCAAAATTTGTTGTAAATTACTAAAAATAATAAAAAACTCAAAGCTCGGCATACCATCCTGATACTAATGGATCACTTGAGTGCTCACATCGTGGATGGATTCAGTACTTAAAATATTCGCAAGGAGAATCGAAAAGTTGGAATACATTGCTAAAACCAGCTATGTTTTGCCGAAATTCAACTTGGCATAAATCTATCAATATGACACCGATGGATTCCCTATTCAGATATACTCCATCGGTACTAACTGAACAAACGAAACCCGGAACCAATCTGTAATACGGATTGTTTAGTTTCTAGAATTGCCGAAGGCAAATACTCATAATTACCATAATAAAATAAATCAGTTAAAAGCATTTAAATTTCAAAACAAAGGCAGTACGTCAAATAAGCAATATTTACCTTCTGGTTACGCTTGAACTGCAAAAACACCGCAGTTGGTTAAGAATCTAGAACACCAAATGTGCAAGATCGGCTATTTGCAGTCAACGACCATGGTACATTAAGCTGAGCATGTTTTGAACAAATAATTATTAAGTAGGCCACAAATAAATGTAAACACAACATTTTTTGTGTAAAATTATTTTATGTTAATTAGTGTATAAGCAAAATATATAAAGACATTTTAATTAAACAGGTCAGTGGTGACTTTAAGCTAACACAACTTACAAGAAGTCTTTCTTCTTTGTGCTTTGGGTTTCAGCTTTATTTACAACAATCTGTTTGCATCAGTAACAAGTGCTGGTGCAAGGTTTTCTTGCAACAATAGTGTTGTAACAGTAACAAGTGCTGATGCAAGGAAAAATAGCCACAGCTAAATAAAGCTCAACCTGGTCTATACCAGTTTCATGTGCTGGGATAAACCTGTGTTTGAGAAACAATTTATTCTCGATAACCAACCAGTGTTTAGGTTTATGTTCCTAAATCACGGGAAGGACGAGAACGTAACATTTTGTGACGCCGACGTGATTTCCTGTGCTGGATCAGGATATCACAGAACATATTTGACATTTGCGGAAACAGTAGTATTAGTATTAGCACTTAGTATAGCAATACTGAATATTCAAGCAACTCCGAAAACCACAAGCTTTACTGGATTGACCAGAAAGCGGAACATTACACACAACATTTGCGTAATATCCTACAGAATCCCAATTATCCTTACGAACAACAATTTATCAAGGAATCAAGAAATACCAAATTTTGGATTTTCGTCAAGCAACAGATGGTTTTGGGAAAGGAAATCTAGCAAGTAATATCGAACTTCAAAAGGACTCTGCACAGAGGAAAACTAACAAACTTTATTTCAAAGAACGGCTTCAACGAATTACTACGCTTTATGCTGAGTTCAACAAGATCGACGATAGTATCAGAAATATCTAATGTACCTCTGCACCACGAATATTTTTAAAGGATTATTTTGCTGAGATAGCAAACATATTTGAGCAATACTCAGCAATATTTTGAAAATAAATTGAAAAATTCACCGATAATCAGTCCTCAGGAATTATAAGGAACTCATCTACTTCTACAGAGAAGATTCAAGGGCTGATTAGGAAGCAGCAGGCCTTAAAAGAAGCTGCTGGAAGGTCTATAGCAAATGTACGCGACTCAGCATCGTCGTCATATTACACGTTTAAAATAAAATCTTTGGAGCAAAATTGCCAGCGAATTGAAGCAATACACTTGCAGATATGGGAGATGTGTGAAAATCCTATAGCAATTGGATATAATATCGATGATTATGTCACTCTGGAAGCAGAAACACGGGAAGCTTTAGCTACATTAAGTTGACAAGTGCAGCAACAGCATACTAGCCATAGCACTACAGCAGTACCACAGATCAGTTCCACTCAGCATTCACTGCCATTACCAGGTTACAATCCCTATATTCAATGGGGACTGTTTGAAATGGACACAGTTCCATGGCATGTTTACACTAATAGTGAGACATTTAAAATACCACAAGGTACAAAAAATATGGCATCTTAAAGCAAGTTTATCGGGAAGTTGAACGTATCATACGTCACCTTCCACTCTCAAAGCAAATTTTACAATTGCTTGGAATCAATCAAATCCCGTTTCGACAACAAAGGTTCTAGTGTCATCATTGGTACAACGATTTCTGGACCAACAGAACAACATATCGTCATCAAGAGCAATTGGGGCTGCATGACACCGTTCAATAATGTTTGCATGTTCTCAATTATTTTAATGTTGAGACAAACTCTTGGGGGCATTTATTGATAGCGATCTTGGTTCCTAAACTTGAGAGTAAAACAAGAATGCTGTATGAACAATCACTAGCAAATCCAGAGAGGTACTGACCATCAGATTTCCTCGACTTTTTAAATTAGATTTCAAACTTTAAAAGCAGCTGGAATCAAGGACAATCAAAAGACTTCACAGAGGGCTCTAACATCAACTATAATACCAACAACTTCACAACTCTGTAAATTTTGCAACACAGAATCACATCCTCTATATAGTTGTGAACAGTTCTTACGTATTGCTGTTCAAGATCGAATCAAGGCAATACAAAAAGATTGGAGCTTGTTTGAACTGTTTACGTGTCGGCCATCAGGCAAATAAATGTAGCAGCCACTCCTGCATCAAATGTAATAAACGTCACAATACTTTGCTGTACATTGAAAACTGCTACAAGGGTGCTCCCCACAAATAAACAAGAGGCTCCCATAAATAAAAACGCGGTAGTGGCTACAAAGCCATTAATGTAAACTGATTTTTGGCCAGCGTGCCACAAAACAGCTTACAGCGCAATTTTCCCTACAACGGCTACGTAATGCTCGGGACCATACAATTACAGATTTACAATATAAACGGAAAAATTGTACATTGCAGAGCCTTTGTAGATTCAGGATCACAAATTGATCTTATGACGGAGAAGCTGGCTAAAAAATTTGTAATCGAGGGCATAGGCAGCAACAAGAAAAGGTCAACATATTCAATTACGAGTACAATTCAATCCAGATTCAACAAATTTATTACTGCGATCAGAGCTTTTGTGCTACCTAAAATTGTATCAAATCAGCCCACTCGTCATTTAGATATTTCAAATTGGAACATTCCTAAAATTTAAGCTTAGCTGATCCACAGTTTACTTATCTAGCCTCAATAGATTTGCTGATTGGAGCAGAGTCTCATCATACCATTCTCTCGGCAGGACAAATTCAATTGGGTGATAACTTACCAATACTTCAAAACACAGTATTTGGTTGGATAAGTGCCGGAAAAATCCATGAACATACTCAAAACAGCGTGTTCTATGCAGTTGGAAGTGAAACCGAAGAGAATTTAAACAACATCATGAAAAGATTTTGGGAACTAGACTCGTTCACGATGTCAGAAAATCGTCTAACAGAAGAAGATCAGAAATGTGAAACATTATTCGCACAACACACAAAACGTGATAAAGATGGACGATTCATAGTTAAAATACCATTCAAGGAAAATCCAGAAGTGTTGGGTGATTCTATGCGACTAGCTATCAATAGATTCTACGCCCTAGAACGTCGATTTGTAAGGGAGACAGATACAAGAGCAATGTACATTGAATTTATACGGGAGAACGAGACGTTACGTCATATGGAGGAAACAAATCCTGATAAATTAATTGCACCTTACTATGTAATACCACGTCATTGTGTCGTTAGACCTGAAAGCACACTATCAAGCTTCGGGTGGTTTTCGATACATCTGCGCAAACGTCTACTGGAATATTTCTTAATGATATCATGCATAATGGTCCTGTGGTTCCAAAGTGACCATCAATCGATCCTGACCCGTTTAGAGTCCCTAGATTTGTACTCACGACAGATTTGGAGAAGAAGCATAGACAATTACTTATTAATCCTGGAAATCAAAGGTTTCAACTCGTGGTTTGGCGAGAGGACCCTGGTCAACAATTAAAATTCTACAAACTAAAACCGTAACATACGGCAGAAGATCAGCCCCATACTTGGCAACAAAATGTCTTCAAATACTAGCAAGAGATTTTAAGAAAATAAATCCACTAGGCTCAACGGCTTTGGAAAGGGACTTCTACGTTGATGAAGGTTTGACTGATGCAGACAGCCTAAAAGAAGCTATAGAAGTAAAACATCAACTTATAAAGATTTTATCAACAGCACGTTTAAAACTTAGAAAATGGTGCGCAAACCACTCAAAACTTTTGGAGGACATTACCTGTCAGGATCAAGAAGTGGATCTCGAGTTTTCAGACAACAGTTTTCAAAAACATGTCAAAACACTTGGGTTAATTTGGCGACCAACCTCAGATGACTTCTTAATTCAAAACCAATCGTATCATTTGTGAAACATCAACAAAGAGAACAGTCATGTCTGATCTATCGCATCTGCGATTCTTTAGGACTGGTGGTACCAACAGTAGTAAAGGCAAAATATTTATACAACAACTCTGGCAACTCAAACTGGGTTGGGATGATCCCTTGCCTGAGGAGCTGCAAAGAAAATCGAGCGTGTTTTGCGAAGTTTGGGAGCACTTGAAATGCTCAAAATCCCACGACATCTTACTAATCATAGAAAGCCAAAGGAGCTGCAGCTTCATGTTTTACCGATGCCTCATTGCGTGCTTATGGGGCTGCAGCTTATCTGCGGGCAATATTTGATGATGGAACTATAACAGTTCAATTAATTTCATCAAAATCGCGTGTTGAACAGACTGACCCAAACAATTCTTCGTCTAGAACTTTGTGCGAGCTGTCCTAGGATCTCAACTCATGACTAAAAGTAAAAGCAGATCTACTGTATCGTGACATACCAATTTGGCTGTGGACTGATTCAGAAATAGTACTCTATTGGATAAATTCAAAGTCAGCTATATTTCAAAAGTTCATCGGACATCGCATCAGTAAAATCAAATTAACTTTGGTTCAACAATGGCTTCTTGTCAGCACAAATAATAATCCAGCAGACTATTTTACAAGAAGAGTTCGACTTACAGATATCAAGAATTGCACACTCTGGTTCGTTCTATGGCCCGATATTTTTACACGGCAATGAAATCAATTGGCCTCCAGAACTTCGAAGGGAAGTTTTACGGCCTGATCAAAAGCATCTAGAACTTAAGAGAGCACCGGCTGTACTTATTGCCTCATATGATTCTGATCTTGTCGATACGATATACAAAATAAATCATCATAACTCATTTAAAACTTTGTTACGAATAGTTGCTTACGTCTTTCGACTAATAAAACGTTTGCGATGGCAACAAAAATACACAAATGAACCCATTACTTGTGCAGAGTTAGAGGACGCTCTTATGATCATTATCAAGGCAGTGCAGCAAAGCGACTTCGAAGAAGAGATAATAACACTCAAAAATCGAATGAAGTCAAACCAGGAAGTACATTTTGAGGACTTACACCATTTATCGATAAAAACGGACTTATCAGAGTGGGTGGTAGAATAAAATCATCAAACTAAGCTTTGATGCTAAGCATCCCTTTCCCTATAACGATCCAATAGCTAAGCTCATCATGCAGCAGAAACACGAAGAGGGACGGCATTGCGCAGCACAAGCATCGCTGCCACAGACCAGACAAAACTTTTGTCCCATTAAAGGAAGGCTTGATGGCCAGATCGATGAACCATTGCATTCGCTGCCGAAGATTAAAGCCAAAAATGTTTCAACAGTTAATGGGCAATCTCCCTGCAAACCATCTAAAACAAAACAAAACATTTTGTGTGTTAATTGCTTTTCGTTTACGACCCTTTCGGTGCAGACAATAATCTACTGTTTTCCTTTTTTTTGCATTTGTGTGAGTGTAAGTGAATAAAACCCAACGATTTTCTGGACTCTCACCTTAAAGGTTCAGCGTCAACTCAAGGGCTAAGAAGTTTTGAATCAGGTTACTTTTCTTTTGAATACAGGTAAAATAAATTTTACTTAAAAAATCTGGTTTCTAGGTCAAAATACTGTTTCCAGACGTTTTGAGTATTTGTTGATGCCTTGTTCACCATTTAAGTATTTATTTGTTTAAAATTTTTAATTCTTTGATGCTTTGATTCCTTTTTCTACAATTTATCTGAATTTGTGCTAAAATACTAACTTAATGAAATCATTTAATGTTCATTTTGTAACATCCGTGGACTTTATTCCAATTTTCGAGAGATTCACCACCACTCTCTCTCATGAGGCCTTCTGTTTTGTGTTTAACGGAAACGCAAGTTTCTCCAGACTCCTATCTTTGGGATTTCAGCATAGAAGGCTATACGCTAATCCCTTTATTCATTTCGCATAGAGGCCTCGCTACATACATTCGCGACGATATACCATTCCCAAATTCTTCCCGGGTACAACAATTCCTCCGGTCCAGAACTCAATTTTATGTGGATCCAATTTAAGGTTGGCGCTCAGCATATTTTTTATTGTTTTATTTACAGGAGCCCAAATTTAGATTTTGCTGGAACTTGTGACTATTTCGATTTAATCTCTGATTCTATCTCCGATATCCTGGCTAAATACCCCAAGGCTGAAATTGCCTTGGCTGGGGATTTCAACATTCACAACGCTAACTGGCTGCGTCATTCAAACAAAACACACAAGAGGGGAAATATGTTGAATTTTTCTCTAACGAAAATTTGCTCACCCAATTGGTGACTGAGCCCACCCACATTCCTGATGTTCATACTCAGGCTCTGAATACTCTGGACTTATTTCTCACATCTCACACTGAAAAATACTCTATTGAGGTTCTTGCACCGCTGGGATCTTCGGACCATTGTCTCAATCACAACTTCGTTCCCAGTAGTACAAAACCTGTCAAAGAAAGAGTTCCAAAAAGAAAGGTATGGTTTTACAATCGAGCTGACTGGACGGGTTTGAATAATTTTTAAAACATTCGATTGGTCCACCTGTTTCGTTGTGCGCGATGTTAATGTTGCTGCTGATAGAATATCAAATATAAATCAGGCGCTATGCAAAAATGTATACCTTCAAGCATGAAATCTACAAAACCAAGACAGAACTCTTTCTATACTGCTGAATGCAAATCGGCTAAAATTGCAAAAGATCAAGCCTATAGGACTTTTTCAACAAACCCAACTTCGGAAAATAAGACTGCATATAGGCGTTCCCGAAATGATTATAATTCCCTAATTAACAGGGCCCACTTTGAATATGACCAATCATTAAGACAAAAAATTTAAAATGTCCATCTGGCGGGAATTCTATTTGGTCGATGGCCAAAAAATCCAAAACACTTATTCCTCGTCAATACCCAATCTTATTCATAACCACAAGGACTTTACAGGATCTGTTGAAAAGGCTAATCTTCTCGCTTCTCACTTTGCATCTAACTCTACTATTGCACCGACAAACCTTACTCCTCCCACTCTTCCTCGGGTCGAACAATCCATGGGCCAGATCAGATTCAGAAAAGAGTGGTAGCAAAGATACTGGGCAGCTTGAACGTCCGAAAGTCTTCGGGCGCAGATGTCATCTCGGCTAGGGTTTTGCGTGAATGTGCCTTTTCTCTGGCTGGGCCCCTTAGTAGACTGTTCCACTTGTCTTACTCTACAGGTGTTTTCCAGAACGTTGGAAACTGCCCTTGTACAACCTGTGAAGAAGAAGGAAGTTCTTCCTCGGTTTCATCTTATAGGCCTATTGCCCTCACCTCGATTTTATCTAAAGTAATGGAAACCATTATCAATCAGCGTCTTATGAAGTACTTAAATGAAAACGGACTAATAAGTGACCGTCAATATGGATTTCGGGCGGGAAGATCAACAGGATCTTCTCACCTACTTAACCGAAAATGGACCAAATCTACAAACTTTCTGGGGAAAGTGGTGTTGTCGCTTTGGATATTTCTAAGGCATTTGATAGAGTATGGCATGATGCTCTTTTATCAAAAATGTATTCTTTGGAATAAATAGGTCTCTTGTTCAATGGACTAAAAACTTCTTATTGGGTCGAAAATTTCAGGTTGCTTTGGATGGTTTTAGGTCTAACTCTCATTACACAAACGCTGGAGTCCCTCAGGGATCGGTTTTGTCCCCACCCTTTTCCTCATTTTATTAATGATCTTCTCTCAGCCACTTCTAATACAATTCACTCCTTTGCTGATGACAGTACGCTTAGCTCCACATATGAATTTCCTAATTTAAAGACCAACTCGTCTATTGTGGAATCGAAACGTAGGGAAATGTTCGATTCACTTGCACTAGACCTCGACACAATTATTGAATGGGGAAACAAAACCGCATGGAATTCAACTCTTCTAAGACACAGCACTGCCTCCTCTCTTGTAAGAAAAGAGTTGTTTCTCGGCAGCTCTTAATGAATGGTGCACCATTAGGGAGGAAAATCTTTCAGTTCTTGGCATGACGGTGTGCGGGAGCTGCGTTGGAATGAACATGTCTTTAAAATTGCAAAAATGCTTCTAGGGGCTTGGATTTCTTAAGCGATGTAAAAGTATTTCTCTCCCACGGACTTGGCTACTATTTATAAGGCATATATTAGACCAAAGATGGAGTATAATTCTATTGTTTGGGCAGGCGCTGGAATAACTTCACTTTATTTTTCTTGACAGGGTCCAAAGGAAAGCTTTTAGGCTTATCGGTGATTTGAATATTACTAAAAGATGCAGTCTCTGGAACATCGTAGGAATGTCTCATGCCTGACTACTTTTTACCGTTACTACAACGGCCGCTGTTCTTCTGAGTTGAGCGAATGTATCCCTCCCAAAAGCACATTCCTACGAAATACCCGCCTGGCTTTTCCTCTCATGAACACAGTCTTCAACTGCTTCCACTTCGAACCGAAAAATTTAAAAATTCATTCTTCAACCGCACAGCCAGGATGTGGAACAGCCTAACTGGCTTTGATTTTCCGGGTAACTACAACCTGCAACTTTTAAGACACGTGTAAATAAACATCTTCTTTCTTATCCTACATAAAGTAATAACACATAGTAGCGCCGAGCTTTGGCACTATAAGGGTAATAACAATCCCTTTTGGCGTCTGCTTAACCATAAAAAAAAGAAAAATGAAAGACCGTTCTACAACTTCACTTCTTCGGGCCCTTTGTGGATTTATTACAAGATTAAGGAGCCATGCAAGGTTTGATGTTGTCTTCTTGCTATTTTGTGACCAAAGCGGTACAGATATGGAGGTAGTAAGTGACCTACTACTGAAGCATTATTGGGGCATTACAAAGATTTATATCAAGAAGAGGCTATTGTCAAAATGTATATTGCGACAACGCCACCAATTTCGTCGGCGCTAAAATCAACTCAATGAACTACGCGATATTATTTTTAAGAGTCATCTAAGAACCATGTTATTCAGCATTGTGCAAATAAAAAAAATTGCCTTTCACTTCATTCCACTAAGAACACCACAGTTTGGCGGGTGATGGGAAGCTGCAGTCAAGTCAGCAAAGTATTTGATGGTGCGAACTATGGGTAATGCTTCTCTTACATACGAAGAATTGGAAACAGTGGTAGTACGGGCGGAAGATACTCAATTCAAGAACACTAACACCGCCATCTGAAAATTCAAACGATCTAACTGCTCTCACCTGGACATTTCTAATCGGTGAACCCATTACAGTTATCCTCATAATGAAATTAGTAGGCCAGCTAAAAGAGAGTTTTGGTCACGGTGGTCTAAAGAGTATTTAAATGATTTACAATATCGGCACAAGTGGAGAAGTTCATCGGAAAATGTAGAAGTCGGGACACTAGTAATTATCAAAGATGACTGCCGACCAACGCTCCACTAGCCACTGGGAAGCGTCATAAAAATAAAGAGACGGGGATGGTCTGGTAAGGGTGGGTGATATAAGGACGGCTACGGGGTGCTCAAACGTCCAATTCACAATCTAGCTCCACTTTTTCCAGAAAACATTCAGCAGGCTTCACTAATCGATCAAGAATCACAGCACGAAAAACAACAAAACGCTGAAGAATAGTTCCACCAACTTCATTAGTCTACATTGCATTGCTATTGTAGCTTCCAATCATACTTGGAAATCAAATAACGGTAACAAAGTTTAGTTCTAATCCAGGAATACATTTTAAAAACATCGGCTCAGCTTACATCAGTGCAACACATTGGGCTCTTGAAATATGCTATGATCTCGGGCCATACAAGACTGAAATTGAAACCTTCATTAACGGTACTTTCATATTAAAGGGGATTTCAAACGACTGAGCTAAAAAATGAATGCCAGGAACTGGTATCTCAGATACTGTAGATACGAAATGAACTTAAAGAAGATGACAATTTACTGTAGAAACATCGTGTCAAACGGGTGCCATAAACATTGTAGGAAATGTCGCAAATTCATTGTTTGGAGTGCTAACTCTGAGTATGCTGAACAGATGCAGCATACAATCAAAAATCTTCAAAACAATGACAATCACATGACGAATTTGCTAAAAATCAAACAAGTATAATAGATTCAACAATAAACAGATCAAGTTAACATATAACAAAGGCTCGAATGGTTCAATAAAAACTAGCAGAAGTTGTACTGAGTCAAAGGAAGAGGTGCAGCAGAAGAACGTACAATTTTAACATTTTATCTACTCAACTGGTCATGATATCAACAAAGCTACAAAAAATTTAACTAGCGATAATAAACGTGCTGACAGATGTTTATCACGGAAGAATCAGTCCGCTGCTGTTATCTCCTCCCAGCTGGGCAATGAAATAACAAAAATTAAAACCACTTACCATCAACACTTCGACTGCCGGTGCAACAGAAGGATTTATTTTCCATGTACAAACTTATGTAAGCATATGGTGGAGTATCTTTGGATTATGTCTTGTTTCAAATCAAGATACCACTCGTGGGTCCTGATCAATTTAACTTATTTGGAGTTTATTCTATTCCCATGCACATCAATAATAACACTATGGTAACAGTAAAAGTTTCAAAGGGGAACCTTGCAATAACGCATCATGGAGACAAATATCTTCCTATTACTCGCGAAAAATGGGACACTGCAAAGTTATAGGAGAACCAGTATTTATGTGCTAATCCAGAGGCAATCTATAATAGGGATCAAGGATTTGTCAATGTGAAATAAATTTATTTAACAACGAATCAAAACCCAGCGCTCAGAAAGCGGGGTATACGCAAGTGAATGATGACGAAAACCGAGCCAACAGCATCAGTTAATAATCAGCTATGGAGCTCTTATTTTGATAATATGCTTACTCATTGCTCACGGCATCAATTTCTGGTATAAGAAACAACACAAGATAAACAAACCAACACCAAAACAGAATGCGGCAGAACTACGGGAGACAGATTTTAACGTGCGAGTGACAGTCGGTCAGGGGCCGGAGGATGTTTAGTTTCTCGAATTGACGAAGGCAAATACTCATAATTACTATTATCGTTCCCCAAAATAAAAATTAAATCAGTAAAAGCATTTAAATTTAAAACAAATGCAGTAGGTCAAATAAGCAACATTTACCTTCTGGTTACGCTTGAATTGCAAAAACACCGTAGTTGGTCAAGAATCTAGAACACCAAATGTGCAAGATCGGCTATTTGCAACAACGACCATGGTACATTAAGCTGAGCATGTTTTGAACAAATAATTAGTAAGTAGGTCACAAATAAATATAAACACAAATATTTTTGTGTAAAAAATTATTTTATGTTAATTAGTGTATAAGCAAAATATATAAAAGACATTTTAATAAGGGGAGTCAGTGGTGACTTAAAGCTAACACAGCTTAAAGAAGTCTTTTTCTTTGTGCATTTGTTTTCAGCTTTAATTGCAACAATCCGTTTCGATCAATATCAAGTGCTGGTGCAAGGTTTTTAATTGCAACAATATTGTTGTAAACATAACAAGTGCTGATGTAAAAGGAAAATAGCCCTAGCTAAATAAAGCTCAACCTGGTCTATACCAGTTTCATGTGCTGGGATAAACCTGTGTTTGAGAAACAATTTACTCTCGATAACCAACCCAGTGTTTTGGTTTATGTGCCTAAACCACGGAAGGACGAGAACGCAACACGGATGGTTATTTTTCCAGTTTAAATACAAATTTCAAAAAGGTTCACAGGATAGATAGGACCATCAGATAGGAATAAGTTAGCATCGAAAACATATTACGATAAAAAAGTTGGAATCACAATTTTGTTCAGGGTGACAAAATACATTAGCGAAGGCCTATCTTAACAAGTAAATTGGAGGCGAAATACGCGAGCCCATACACCATCACAAGGATTAACGCACCGGATAACTGTACCAACCGAATAAAAAGAAGAATAGAAGGATACATGTGAACAGACTGGTACCAATTTACGACTAAATAAAAATTAAGGAAACACCTAACAATCCTTAACAATATGTAGCTAACAAGCTTTTAAAAACAGTATACACAAGTCTAAACAATTAACATGTCTTTAGGTCTTACTAATGGAAACGACAACAACACAAAGCACTCTTTTATGCCAAGTTATAAGAAAATTTTAATGACAAGAAATTCGTAGTAAACAAATATTAACCCTCAATTCCTTGCAGATATGGAAACGAATTGATAATTATAATTATCTTAGCCGCAGCAACGGCCACAGAATTAAACGTTACTCAAGTGGATGAACAGGGATGTACATGGAACCTTGAAGAATAGTGTATTATTACAAGGATACCTGGCAGCGTAACTGCACTCAGTCAACCAGGCTGGAAACGATAAATAATCTGATGCAGGCGAAAAATGAGTTAAAAATATTTGTGATGTAGAAAATCCCGTTAACTGTAACAACTGGCAACAGTATTGGAGCATCACCTAGAACAAATTCACGAGGACGAGGACGAAGAAGGGAATTATTGGCATTGTAGGCCACGCCTACAAATTTATGTTCGGAATCATTGGCAGTCATGACTCAGATCAAAATCTTGGCGAAACATCTAGTCTTCTCGAAATAATTTTGAGTTAATGTTTAAGCCAATGAAAGAACTAAAACCAACAAAATAAAATTATAGCGTCTATAAATCGAATCTCAGCTTAAAGTGAACATAATCGCAATACCATGGATTGTACATGAAATGGACACAACTGTTAAACCAGATAAACGCCCTTTATTGAAACATTTTAAGCCAAGTGCAAATGGTATAGAATGCGTTAATTAAATATGGAACATTAATTAATGCCTTTAACCTGGCTAGGATCCAGCCATTCCTGTTTGAGCTATACGAATCCTGGAACAGAAACAGAATATGGTAGAACCTAAAAATTATAAGGGACATAATAAATAAGGCCGTGAAGTGAATGGATTAGAATAAACAACAATTTCTCATTAGATGACGATACCCATAATTCTTCAAAACAAAACGTTTTAAATTATATGCATACCCATACAGAAGTAGCAACGAGTCTAAAATTTCAAACTGCAACATAAATAATAATATAAAAAAACAAGAGGAACGAACTGAGCGAGGTGTATGTAATGACATACAAAGAAAAGACGTCAAAAGTGGAACAATGGTTTCCTTTACGGGAAATCTAGAGATATGGGGATGAGGTGTTGCGGAGTCTGTGGGTCGCTAGACACATCCAAAGATGCAGATTCCGCCAGCTTGCACTTCTACTTTTGTTGGGTGTTGGCATGGGCTGTCGCGAGATTTCATAACTAGACTGGACCGCTGAGGTCAGTCAAGCGATTAAATAGGCTAATTGTAAAATCGCTGTACTTAAATCAGCGAGGCAATTAAACAACACCAGTTGCAAAATCAAGAAAGTGGAACACTTTGTGGAACAAAAGAAAGTCAAACGTTTAACCGCGCAAAACCAGCGGAGTTAAAAGTAGCCCACTTCTGGGTTACGAAAGCTTAACTCGGCAAAACATGAAAGCTTGTTAAATTTTTTATTTTTTCTTTTAAAACTGCATGGTCTAGAGCAAAGGCATTGATTTTGTACAAAATCTTGTTTTCGTGTGAGAATAAACCTTCCTTTCAGTCAAGTGTGATTCGCAAATGGTTCTTCTGTTTGCATTCATATAGATTTGCTAGGTGTTTTACCAAAGGCACACACTTGTGTGATCAAACTTCCAATTTGCCCTAAGTCAAAAGTGGTGTAATTTCTGTTGTTTTCGGACTATTTAAAACAATCGTACGTTGTATTGGAGCTCAAACATGAAAAAATGATAAATTTTTTCATTTTCTTTTTATAAAATTCTTTCGTTTACAGGAATGATTTCGTTGTGGTAAAATCTTGATTTTAAGGGGAATGAATATTCTCTCTCAATAAAGTGCGATTCGCCAATTTTTCTACTGTTTGTATTGAAAAGGTTTGCTACGTGTTCTACCTAAGGCACACACTTCACACACAATACAGGATATGGTAGTATTAGCTTCCCTAAGTGATAAGACTTCCAACCTACTTAAGACGAAGTGTTTTCAATTCTGAGTTTTCAGACGATAATAAAAATTTTATATTATAGTGGTGACTCAAACACGAAAAATCTTTAATTTTTAATTTGCCTATTTTATAAGCTGCTTGGTCTAAAGCAGAAACAACAACATTGATTTTGTTTTTGTAAAATTTTGATTTTGTAGGAGAATACACATTTTCTCACAGTCAAGATTGATTCGCAAATGATTCTTCTGTTTGCACTCATACAAATTTGCAGAGTGTTCTTAAAGCACACACTTCTCAGGGTATGATTGTATTGAATTACATAATTGATCAGCCTGCCAATCTCCTAAATCAAAAGTGCTTCATTTTGAGTTTTCAACCTTTTAAAACAATTGTATGCTGTATTGGTTGCTCCGAAAATAAGAACATATTAATTTTTTTCATTTTATTTTTATAAACTGGTTGGCCTAGAGCAAAGGTAACAACATTAATTTCCTTTTGAATAAAACCTTCTTTTGCAGGAAAATCAACATTCTCTTTCAGTCAAGTGTGATTTGCAAATTGTTCTGTTTGCATTGAGAAAGATTTTACTTGGTGATCTACCAAAGCACACACTCTGTTGAAGTTATGGTAGCTTTAGCTTACCCTAAGTGATCAAAATTTAACCTGCTAAGTCAAAGAGTGGTATCATTTCTGTAGTTCTCATACCTTAAAAGCAATTGTTTAGTGTATTGGTGGCTACAAATATAAAAAAATTTTAACTATGTTCATTCAATGATTTCCGTTAGGTTAAATTCTTGATTTTGAACGAAAATGAACATTCCCTCTCAATCAAGTGCGATTCGTAAATGGATCCTTGTTTGCATTTTAAAAAATTTGCTAAGAAGAACAGAACTAATAGAATATATTCCAACCGGAACACCAAAAATATATCCGCCATACAAACCAAAGCAAATCAAGAAAACTGTAGAGGCAAATACATCTGCGGTATACCAATACAACCAGTACCAAACCTTTGAAACAAGAAGTGATTTATTCAATACCAAACAAATATACCAATTTTCGACAACACCAGGAACTGTTAAAGGATGAAAGACTGACAAGAATTCCAGCAACCAAATAAGAGGACATTGCCTGGACATTACCCCCACAGAAACAAAACCGGCAACACAACCAGAAATCAAAAAGCCAAGACACGGACAGGGCAAACAAGCCCAAGAACGAAGGAAGCTACAAAAGAACTAGCCTATCATCCAATCAAGAAATTTGAGCTTTGTTAAAACTCAACAAATGACATATGAAACATATGGAATGGAAGGCAAATTAAATTAAATAAACAAAGAACTGCAGCTGCTCAAAGAAAAAATGAAGAACAATAATTAATTTAAAAAAAATGTACACCAGAATTTAAAAGTTTAACATTCTCATATTTGGTACGCATAGATAAATATTAAATATTCTAAAACTTACTAGGCCATTAAAGGCATATTTTACATTTATAGACCATTGAAGGCATATTATTTGAAGGCATATATATATAATACACTGAACAAATAAGTTGAATAAAACAAAATTTTAATGTTTCAACTTTCGTAAGAAACAAGTTTATGAAATTTTGCCAGGTTAAAAAAAAGACAATTTGAAAGAGTCCCAAGTAGTTGCACAAGGTTTTTTACGAAATAAATCCGAAGAGCTACAAACGCTTAAAAATAATTAAATTTATCTAGCAAAGCAGAAGTTTTGACAGGCCTCAACGAGCAGAAAATAAACGAATTCCTAGAAACGCACTCTAACAAGAATTAGCTCATTTTCTAAAGTGTACTGAATTCACATACAAAACCTTTAAATTAGAAGCGAAAGCAGAATTAATAGATTTTATTTTCCACGTCAAACTCAACAATAACAAAAGAACTTAGTGCCACCACCCAAAGAGGAAATATAGCAGGCTATTAAGACAAAATAATTTTCCTAACTACGGAACTAACAGCTCTACAAATGGAAAAAACAGATATAAAACAGCAGCACAATAATTTTTTTTTCACTAAACGACATAAATGCATTACACATATTTAAAAATGTCTTTGATCCAAATATAAAACAAGCAGTCCTCGCAAACACAACCCCAAACTTTTACCCGCAGTAAATTAAGCACAAGAGATAGCAAAATCAAATGTGACTAATTTGCAAATAATGCGCATAAATTCTAACAATAGCAACAACAACAGAACAAATAGCCATAGTAATAGATACTATAACAAAATAGCAATAGATACAACTATAGTACCAACAATAGATACAGTAATATCAATAGATACAACAACAATAACAGTAACAGATATAACAACAACAACAACACCAGCAGTTATAGAAACACCAACAATAGCTACAATAATAGATACAGTAATAAGAACAACCATAACAACAGAAACAATTACAGCTACAATATGAACTTAATTACAACAACAACAACAACAACAACAGAAACAATGAAAACAACAACAGCAATAGGAATAATTATCGAAACAATTACAGAAATACTTGCAAAACGACAATGAACACAATCAACCCAATAGACACCGAGTAAATCTAATCGAACAGAAAAAACTAGCAAATCCCAAGCGTGCTCGTTCCGATAAACTTGGTAGGACAATAAAAATATTTTAGCTTACAAACCACTCTACAAACTTTATAAAATTAAAATGAATGATTAATATCCAAACCTACTCAGTAATGCCGACACTGGATCAGATATATGTTTCTTAAAGGCGGAAAACTTCTCAGAACTACAACCGAACAAAATAACACACGAAAAAACAAACTAACGGAATAACAGACAACCACATTTTATCCCAAAGAACAGCAAATTTAATTTTTAGTTTAGACAATACAAAATTTTCAACATGATTTCGAAGTAATAGGTATTCATTCCCCAATAGATACAGATGGAATTCTAGGAAGAGATTTTTGAAAAATACTTCTGTAAGATAGATTACAAAACATACACTCTAAGTACCTATACGGAAGAAAAAGATATAACTATCCCCATTCAATCTAACATCCTTACACAATAAAACTTCCCTCTCGCAGCAAAGCATTTATCTATTCGGCACAAATTAACAGAAGAAAGCGTAATACTAAACGATGAAATACACGAAGGTATTATACCTTGCATCTACAATAAATCTGTGCAAAAGAAACTATCACGTACGAATACTTAACTCAACAAACAAAGAAATAACAATTTCAAATCTAAAAATCAAAATTGAGCCACTTACAAACTAAACAATATTGGAAAGCAATAAACTGAAACAACGCAATTTTCAAAAGTTTTTAGAAAAATGATAAAATCAGAAGTAATCTACCTAGGACACCTCATAACCGAAAATGGAATCATGATAGACCCTTCCAAACATAAACCTATATAAAATTACCCAGTCTCTGAAAATGCAGACAACATGCGCAGATTGGTAGCATTTTGGAATTACTCCGTAGATTTATTCAAAATTTTGCTAAAATATCCAAATGTCTAAATAGCCTACTAAAGAAAAACCAACCCTTTATTTGGTCAGAACAATGCCAAAACTCCTTTTTAACCTTGAAATCTAATCTGATAAATTCACCAATCCTACCATTTATAATATTCGACCGCCCCTTCATTTTAACTACAGACGCCTCAGATTTCGCACTAGCCACAGTTTTATCCCAAGGAGACATTGGATTTAATTTACCCATTTCCTACGCAAGCAAAACCTTAAGCAAACACGATATCAATAAATAAGTCATTGAAAAAGAGCTACTAGCAATACATTGTGCAAAACTTTTTTAAGCCATACCAATACTGAACGAAATTCATAGTAGTGACAGAACAACTGTAACTTACTCAAAATAATATTCAAAACCCCAAAACGAATGGAAGATAAAACGTTACAAAGACAATGAATAGAAAATTTTACACACAGAAGTACATCGGACATTTAGGAATTAGAAATACACTTTTGAAACTGAAACAAAGATACATATGGAAAGAAATGGGAAGAATGACAAAACACTTTATAAACAACTGACAATCATGCAAATTTAATAAACAAATAGGACATACAAAGGAGTACCAGACTATAACAGACACACCTGCTCTTTTGATAGAACGATAGATATAGTAGAACCATTCAGAATTTCCGGAAATCACAAGTACATACTCACGATACAAGATATTCTCACAAAATATGTAGTAGCACACCCTATCCCTAGTAAAGACACTAAAACTATAGCCGAAATCTTAGTTAATCAACCCATATTGAAATAGGTTTTTTTTTTAATTTGAAATCGGGTAACGTAACAGAATTTAAAACCAATTAATAAAAATATGTGCAACATTTTAGATATAAAACAAACTTTTACTTCACCCTTTTACCATTAAAGCATTGGTATGCACCGAGTTCTCTATGAATACTTTTTATATATATATCCCAAAATCAAGAATGGCCAGAATATGTAGATTCATCCGCATTCGCATATAACACCACACCCCATATCACAACAAATTATTCACGCAATGAACTTATATTTGGAAATCTACCTAAGTTACCCACCGATATCATAGATAGCAAAATCCTGTTTATAACATACACAATTATGCACAAGACCTTAAATTAAGATTAAATCATTTCCTTAGAATAGCTAAAAATTTTGGGAATTAAAAAAGGAAAACGCAACGAAAACGATTCACTGAAGAAACCCAATCCTTTATTAGTAAGGACTGGAGACTATGTTCTAATGAGGAGTGAAAGGCGTAAAAGGCAGAAAGTCCATATCACTGTCCCTACGAACTACTAAATACTGATGGAGTAAACACAACAATAAAAATAAAATATTTCATAACAATAACTTAAAGAGATTTTAACAATATCCTCAGACAAACCTTTATGAATAAAAATTTATCTTGGGAAAGAGGTGTCGTGCCACCGACAAAATTTATAAACGAAATTCTTATCACATATTTTCTTTTTATAAATTTTTACGAAGAAAAGTAATTTTTTTTCTACTAATAAAAATAGTATCAACACTACCAAAACATTTAAAGTAGAGGTACACTGATATAATGTTTATAACAAAGGTTGTAAAAAACGGTATTAAACTAGAAATGAATAAAAGTCGCATAGACTAATATTTTACTACCAAGAAAAAGCAAGCAACTGGTTACAACATAGCCAGTAAACAAATAAACGAAGCAGAGGAACCACCAAACGCATTTGACCAATTCTGCTTGTCGATCGACATGTTAACTCTCAGCACGGGAGAAGCAACTGGTTATTAAAAACACAACAAAGCCTTATATATCAGTTAATCAATATTACTTTGTGTGGATTATTCCATCTGGTTTATTAAATTATTTAAATTATCATAATAATTTTAGGCAGTTAGGGGTGAGACATCCAGACAAAGATCTGTTAAAATAAAAAGTGTGTATTCTGAGAAATATCTAAAAGCAGAACTTGTCGCTTTATTTTTTATGAACTTTCTCCACCAGATGTGGCTGAACGTTTAAATTTGGGCATTCTAGACCGACCAGCCAAACTACTACATGGTGATCCTCATGCTCACCTACAGCCACAAACAAAAATCTAAAAACATTAACCGGCCAACAAAGAGACTCAAAACGTTGAAATTTTAAACACCCAACGACTGACTATTCTTAACATTTTTCAAAATGTAAACAAAAATGCCACCAAAGTGCGCGTAGCACACAAGAAAGACAGAACTGAGACAACCGGAACACCAAAAATATATCCGCCATACAAACCAAAGCAAATCAAGAAAACTGTAGAGGCAAATACATCTGCGGTATACCAAATACAACCAGTACCAAGACCTTTGAAACAAGAAGTGATTTTTCAATACCAAACAAATATATCAATTTTCGACAACACCAGGAACTGTTAAAGGATTAAAGACTGACAAGAATTCCAGCAACCAAAGAAGAGGACATTACCTGGACATTACCCCCACAGAAACAAAACGGCAACACAACCAGAAATCAAAAGCCAAAGACAAGGACAGGGCAAACAAGCCCAAGAACGAAGAAAGCTACAAAAGAACTAGCCTATCATCCAGTCAAAGAAATTTGAGCTTTGTTAAAACTCAACAAATGACATATGAAACATATGGAATGGAAGGCAAATTAAAATTAAATAAACAAAGAACTGCAGCTGCTCAAAGAAAAAATGAAGAACAATAATTAATTTTAAAAAAAAAGTAACCAGAATTTAAAAGTTTAACATTCTCATATTTGGTACGCATAGATAAATATTAAATATTCTATAACTTACTAAAGGCATATTTTACAATAACCATTGAAGGCATATTTATTTTAGAAAAAAACACAAAAAAAAAAATGAACAAATAAGTTGAATAAAACAAAATTTTAATGTTTCAACTTTCGTAAAGAAACAAGTTTATGAAATTTTGCCAGGTTAAAAAAAAAGACAATTTGATAGAGTCCCAACCGTAGTTGCACAAGGTATTTTACGAAATAAATCCGAAGAGCTACAAACGCTTAAAAAAATTATTAAATTTATCTAGCAAAGCAGAAGTTTTGACAGGCCTCAACGAGCAGAAAATAAACGAATTCCTAGAAACGCACTCACAAGAATTAGCTCATTTTCTAAAGTGTACTGAATTCACATACAAAACCTTTAAATTAGAAGCGAAAGCAGAATTAATAGATTTAATTTTCCACGTCAAACTTGACAATAACAAAAGAACTTAGTGCCACCACCCAAAGAGGAAATATAAAAGGCTATTAAGACAAAATAATTCCCCTAACTACGGAACTAACAGCTCTACAAAGGAAGAAACAGATACAAACAGCAGCACAATAATTTTTTTAAATTGAACGACATAAATGCATTACACATATTTAAAATGTCTTTGATCCGAGTATAAAACAAGCAGTCCTCGCAACACAACCCCAAACTTTTACCAAGCAGTAAATTAAGCACAAGAGAAAGCAAAATCAAATGAGACTAATTTGCAAATAATGCGCATAATTTAATAGCATAAGCAACTACAACAGATACAACAACAACAAAGAAATAATTAGTCATAGTAATAGATACTATAACAACAATACCAATAGATACAACTATAGTACCAACAATAGATACAGTAATAGCAATAGCAATACAACAACAACAACAGATATAACAACAACAACACCAGCAGTTATAGAAACACCAACAATAGCTACAATAATAGATACAGTAATAAGAACAACCATAACAACAGAAACAATTACAGCTACAATAGCATAAATTACAACAACAACAACAGAAACTATGAAAACAACAACAGGAATAGGAATAACTATCGAAACAATTACAGAAATACTTGCAAAAACGACAATGAACACAATCAACCCAATAGACACCGAGTAAATCTAATCGAACAGGAAAACTAGCAAATCCCAAGCGTGCTCGTTGCGATAAACTTGGTAGGACAATAAAAATATTTTAGCTTACAAACCACTACAAACTTTATAAATTAAAATGAATGATTAATATCCAAACCTACTCAGTCATGCTCGACACTGGATCAGATATATGTTTCTTAAAGGCGGAAAACTTCTCAGAACTACAACCGAACAAAATAACAGATACACCAGCAGTTATAGAAACACCAACAATAGCTACAATAATAGATACAGTAATAAGAACAACCATAACAACAGAAACAATTACAGCTACAATAGGAACATTAATTACAACAATAACAACAACAGAAACAATGAAAACAACAACAGCAATAGTAATAATTATCGAAACAATTACAGAAATACTTTAAAACGACAATGAACACAATCAACCCAATAGACACCGAGTAAATCTAATCGAACAGGAAAAATAGCAAATCCCAAGCGTGCTCGTTCCGATAAACTTGGTAGGACAATAAAAATATTTTAGCTTACAAACCACTCTACAAACTTTATAAAATTAAAATGAATGAACAATATCCAAACCTACTCAGTAATGGCCGACACTGGATCAGATATATGTTTCTTAAAGGCGGAAAACTTCTCAGAACTACAACCGAACAAAATAACACACGAAAAACAAACGAACGGAATAACAGACAACCACATTTTATCCCAAGGAACAGCAAATTTAATTTTAGTTTAGACAATACAAATTTTCAACATGATTTCGAAGTAATAGGTATTCATTCCCCAATAGATACAGATGGAATTCTAGGAAGAGATTTTTGAAAAATACTTCTGTAAGATAGATTACAAAACATACACTCTAAGTACCTATACGGAAGAAAAGATATAACTATCCCATTCAATCTAACATCCCTTACACAATAAAACTTCCTCTCGCAGCGAGCATTTATCCTATTCGGCACAAATTAACAGAAAGCGTAATACTAAACGATGAAATACACGAAGGTATTATACCTTGCATCTACAATAAATCTGTGCAAAGAAACTATCACGTACGAATACTTAACTCAACAAACAAAGAAATAACAATTTCAAATCTAAAAATCAAAATTGAGCCACTTACAAACTAAACAATATTGGAAAGCAATAAACTGAAACAACGCAATTTTCAAAAGTTTTAGAAAATGATAAAATCAGAAGTAATCTACCTAGGACACCTCATAACCGAAAATGGAATCATGATAGACCCTTCCAAACATAAACCTATATAAAATTACCCAGTCTCTGAAAATGCAGACAACATGCGCAGATTGGTAGCATTTTGGAATTACTACCGTAGATTTATTCAAAATTTTGCTAAAATATCCAAATGTCTAAATAGCCTACTAAAGAAAAACCAACCCTTTATTTGGTCAGAACAATGCCAAAACTCCTTTTAACCTTGAAATCTAATCTGATAAATTCACCAATCCTACCATTTATAATATTCGACCGCCCCTTCATTTTAACTACAGACGCCTCAGATTTCGCACTAGCCACAGTTTTATCCCAAGGAGACATTGGATTTAATTTACCCATTTCCTACGCAAGCAAAACCTTAAGCAAACACGATATCAATAAATAAGTCATTGAAAAAGAGCTACTAGCAATACATTGTGCAAAACTTTTTTAAGCCATACCAATACTGAACGAAATTCATAGTAGTGACAGAACAACTGTAACTTACTCAAAATAATATTCAAAACCCCAAAACGAATGGAAGATAAAACGTTACAAAGACAATGAATAGAAAAATTTTACACACAGAAGTACATCGGACATTTAGGAATTAGAAATACACTTTTGAAACTGAAACAAAGATACATATGGAAAGAAATGGGAAGAATGACAAAACACTTTATAAACAACTGACAATCATGCAAATTTAATAAACAAATAGGACATACAAAGGAGTACCAGACTATAACAGACACACCTTTTAGCTCTTTTCGATAGAACGATAGATATAGTAGAACCATTCAGAATTTCCGGAAATCACAAGTACATACTCACGATACAAGATATTCTCACAAAATATGTAGTAGCACACCTATCCCTAGTAAAGACACTAAAACTATAGCCGAAATCTTAGTTAATCAACCCATATTGAAATAGGTTTTTTTTTAATTTGAAATCGGGATAACGTAACAGAATTTAAAACCAATTAATGAAAAATATGTGCAACCTTTTAGATATAAAACAAACTTTTACTTCACCCTTTTACCATTAAAGCATTGGTATGCACCGAGTTCTCTATGAATACTTTTATATATATATCCCAAAATCAAGAATGGCCAGAATATGTAGATTCATCCGCATTCGCATATAACACCACACCCCATATCACAACAAATTATTCACGCAATGAACTTATATTTGGAAATCTACCTAAGTTACCCACCGATATCATAGATAGCAAAAATCCTGTTTATAACATACACAATTATGCACAAGACCTTAAATTAAGATTAAATCATTTCCTTAGAATAGCTAAAAATTTTGGGAATTAAAAAAGGAAAACGCAACGAAAACGATTCACTGAAAAACCCAATCCTTTATTAGTAAGGACTGGAGACTATGTTCTAATGAGGAGTGAAAGGCGTAGAAAGGCAGAAAGTCCATATCACTGTTCCTACGAACTACTAAATACTGATGGAGTAAACACAACAATAAAAATAAAATATTTCATAACAATAACTTAGAGATTTTAACAATATCCTCAGACAAACCTTTATGAATAAAAATTTATCTTGGGAAAGAGGTGTCGTGCCACCGACAAAATTTATAAACGAAAATTCTTATCACATATTTTCTTTTTATAAATTTTTACGAAGCAAAGTAATTTTTTTTCTACTAATAAAAATAGTATCAACACTACCAAAACATTTAAAGTAGAGGTACACTGATATAATGTTTATAACAAAGGTTGTAAAACGTAGTATTAAACTAGAAATGAATTAAAAGTCGCATAGACTAATATTTTACTAGCACACCGGACAACCAGCCAAAGCAAGTTACATCAACTGGTTATTCAACATAGCCATAAAGTAAAATAAAAGTAAACAAAGCAGAGGAACCACCAAACGCATTTGACCATTATTCTGCTTGTCGATCGACATGTTAACTCAGCACGGGAGAAGCATTAGGAATTGCTTGATATAAAATTTATGTTAAGTTGTAATTTTAATATGATAAAACACTATGGCCATGATTATATATATATATTTTGTATGCCTTTAAGCTTATATATCATGGTGCGTTAATCAATATTACTTTGTGTGGATTATTTCAATTCTTATCTGGTTTATTAAATTATTTAAATTATCATATAATAATTTTAGGCAATTAGGGTGAGACATCCAGACAAAGATCTGTTCCAAAATAAAAGTGTGTATTCTGAGAAATATCTAAAAGCAGAACTTGTCGCTTTATTTTTTTATAGAACTTTTCTCCACCAGATGTAAGGCTAGTGAAGAAGGCCGTCTCGTTTAAATTTGGGCATTCTAGACCGACCAACCAAACTTACTACATGGTGATCCTCATGCTCCACGAACCTACAGCCACAAACAAAAATCTAAAACATTAACCGGCCAACAAAGAGACTCAAAACGTTGAAATTTTAAACACCCAACGACTGACTATTCTAACATTTTTCAAAATGTAAACGAAAATGCCACCAAGAGTGCGCGTAGCACACAAGAAAGACAGAACTGAGACAACCGGAACACCAAAAATATATCCGCCATACAAACCAAAGCAAATCAAGAAAACTGTAGAGGCAAATACATCTGCGGTATACCAATACAACCAGTACCAAGACCTTTGAAACAAGAAGTGATTTTTTCAATACCAAACAAATATACCAATTTTCGACAACACCAGGAACTGTTAAAGGATTAAAGACTGACAAGAATTCCAGCAACCAAAGAAGAGGACATTGCCTGGACATTACCCCCACAGAAACAAAACCGGCAACACAACCAGAAATCAAAAGCCAAGACAAGGACAGGGCAAACAAGCCCAAGAACGAAGAAAGCTACAAAAGAACTAGCCTATCATCCAATCAAGAAATTTGAGCTTTGTTAAAACTCAACAAATGACATATGAAACATATGGAATGGAAGGCAAATTAAAATAAATAAACAAAGAACTGCAGCTGCTCAAAGAAAAAATGAAGAACAATAATTAATTTTAAAAAAAAAAGTACACCAGAATTTAAAAGTTTAACATTCTCATATTTGGTACGCATAGATAAATATTAAATATTCTATAACTTACTAGGCCAATAAAGGCATATTTTTTAGAAAAAACACTGAACAAATAAGTTGAATAAAACAAAATTTTAATGTTTCAACTTTCGTAAGAAACAAGTTTATGAAATTTTTGCCAGGTTAAAAAAAAAAGACAATTTGATAGAGTCCCAACCGTAGTTGCACAAGGTATTTTACGAAATAAATCCGAAGAGCTACAAACGCTTAAAAAAATTATTAAATTTATCTAGCAAAGCAGAAGTTTTGACAGGCCTCAACGAGCAGAAAATAAACGAATTCCTAGAAACGCACTAACAAGAATTAGCTCATTTTCTAAAGTGTACTGAATTCACATACAAAACCTTTAAATTAGAAGCGAAAGCAGAATTAATAGATTTAATTTTCCACGTCAAACTTGACAATAACAAAAGAACTTAGTGCCACCACCCAAAGAGGAAATATAAAAGGCTATTAAGACAAAATAATTCCCCTAACTACGGAACTAACAGCTCTACAAAAGGAAGAAACAGATACAAACAGCAGCACAATAATTTTTAAATTGAACGACATAAATGCATTACACATATTTAAAAATAACTTTGATCCGAGTATAAAACAAGCAGTCCTCGCAACACAACCCCAATTTTTACCCAAGCAGTAAATTAAGCACAAGATAAAGCAAAATCAAATGAGACTAATTTGCAAATAATGCGCATAATTTTAATAAGCAACTACAACAGATACAACAACAACAGAAATATAGTCATAGTAATAGATACTATAACAACAATAGCAATAGATACAACTATAGTACCAACAATAGATACAGTAATAGCAATAGATACAACAACAACAACAACAGATATAACAACAACAACACCAGCAGTTATAGAAACACCAACAATAGCTACAATAATAGATACAGTAATAAGAACAACCATAACAACAGAAACAATTACAGCTACAATATGAACATAAATTACAACAACAACAACAACAGAAACAATGAAAACAACAACAGGAATAGGAATAATTATCGAAACAATTACAGAAATACTTGCAAAACGACAATGAACACAATCAACCCAATAGACACCGAGTAAATCTAATCGAACAGGAAAACTAGCAAATCCCAAGCGTGCTCGTTGCGATAAACTTGGTAGGACAATAAAAATATTTTAGCTTACAAACCACTCTACAAACTTTATAAATTTAAAATGAATGATTAATATCCAAACCTACTCAGTCATGCTCGACACTGGATCTGATATATGTTTCTTAAAGGCGGAAAACTTCTCAGAACTACAACCGAACAAAATAACAGATACACCAGCAGTTATAGAAACACCAACAATAGCTACAATAATAGATACAGTAATAAGAACAACCATAACAACAGAAACAATTACAGCTACAATAGGAACATTAATTACAACAATAACAACAACAGAAACAATGAAAACAACAACAGCAATAGTAATAATTATCGAAACAATTACAGAAATACTTTCTAAAACGACAATGAACACAATCAACCCAATAGACACCGAGTAAATCTAATCGAACAGGAAAAATAGCAAATCCCAAGCGTGCTCGTTCCGATAAACTTGGTAGGACAATAAAAATATTTTAGCTTACAAACCACTCTACAAACTTTATAAAATTAAAATGAATGAACAATATCCAAACCTACTCAGTAATGGCCGACACTGGATCAGATATATGTTTCTTAAAGGCGGAAAACTTCTCAGAACTACAACCGAACAAAATAACACACGAAAAACAAACGAACGGAATAACAGACAACCACATTTTATCCCAAGGAACAGCAAATTTAATTTTAGTTTAGACAATACAAATTTTCAACATGATTTCGAAGTAATAGGTATTCATTCCCCAATAGATACAGATGGAATTCTAGGAAGAGAATTTTGAAAAATACTTCTGTAAGATAGATTACAAAACATACACTCTAAGTACCTATACGGAAGAAAAGATATAACTATCCCATTCAATCTAACATCCCTTACACAATAAAACTTCCCTCTCGCAGCGAAAGCATTTATCCTATTCGGCACAAATTAACAGAAGAAAGCGTAATACTAAACGATGAAATACACGAAGGTATTATACCTTGCATCTACAATAAATCTGTGCAAAAGAAACTATCACGTACGAATACTTAACTCAACAAACAAAGAAATAACAATTTCAAATCTAAAAATCAAAATTGAGCCACTTACAAACTAAACAATATTGGAAAGCAATAAACTGAAACAACAATTTTCAAAAGTTTTAGAAAAATGATAAAATCAGAAGTAATCTACCTAGGACACCTCATAACCGAAAATGGAATCATGATAGACCCTTCCAAACATAAACCTATATAAAATTACCCAGTCTCTGAAAATGCAGACAACATGCGCAGATTGGTAGCATTTTGGAATTACTCCGTAGATTTATTCAAAATTTTGCTAAAATATCCAAATGTCTAAATAGCCTACTAAAGAAAAACCAACCCTTTATTTGGTCAGAACAATGCCAAAACTCCTTTTAACCTTGAAATCTAATCTGATAAATTCACCAATCCTACCATTTATAATATTCGACCGCCCCTTCATTTTAACTACAGACGCCTCAGATTTCGCACTAGCCACAGTTTTATCCCAAGGAGACATTGGATTTAATTTACCCATTTCCTACGCAAGCAAAACCTTAAGCAAACACGATATCAATAAATAAGTCATTGAAAAGAGCTACTAGCAATACATTGTGCAAAACTTTTTTTAAGCCATACCAATACTGAACGAAATTCATAGTAGTGACAGAACAACTGTAACTTACTCAAAATAATATTCAAAACCCCAAAACGAATGGAAGATAAAACGTTACAAAGACAATGAATAGAAAAATTTTACACACAGAAGTACATCGGACATTTAGAATTAGAAATACACTTTTGAAACTGAAACAAAGATACATATGGAAAGAAATGGGAAGAATGACAAAACACTTTATAAACAACTGACAATCATGCAAATTTAATAAACAAATAGGACATACAAAGGAGTACCAGACTATAACAGACACACCTTTTAGCTCTTTCGATAGAACGATAGATATAGTAGAACCATTCAGAATTTCCGGAAATCACAAGTACATACTCACGATACAAGATATTCTCACAAAATATGTAGTAGCACACCCTATCCCTAGTAAAGACACTAAAACTATAGCCGAAATCTTAGTTAATCAACCCATATTGAAATAGGTTTTTTTAATTTGAAATCGGGTAACGTAACAGAATTTAAAACCAATTAATGAAAAATATGTGCAACCTTTTAGATATAAAACAAACTTTTACTTCACCCTTTTACCATTAAAGCATTGGTATGCACCGAGTTCTCTATGAATACTTTTTATATATATATCCCAAAATCAAGAATGGCCAGAATATGTAGATTCATCCGCATTCGCATATAACACCACACCCCATATCACAACAAATTATTCACGCAATGAACTTATATTTGGAAATCTACCTAAGTTACCCACCGATATCATAGATAGCAAAATCCTGTTTATAACATACACAATTATGCACAAGACCTTAAATTAAGATTAAATCATTTCCTTAGAATAGCTAAAAATTTTGGGAATTAAAAAAGGAAAACGCAACGAAAACGATTCACTGAAAAACCCAATCCTTTATTAGTAAGGACTGGAGACTATGTTCTAATGAGGAGTGAAAGGCGTAGAAAGGCAGAAAGTCCATATCACTGTTCCTACGAACTACTAAATACTGATGGAGTAAACACAACAATAAAAATAAAATATTTCATAACAATAACTTAGAGATTTTAACAATATCCTCAGACAAACCTTTATGAATAAAATTTATCTTGGGAAAGAGGTGTCGTGCCACCGACAAAATTTATAAACGAAAATTCTTATCACATATTTTCTTTTATAAATTTTTACGAAGCAAAGTAATTTTTTTCTACTAATAAAAATAGTATCAACACTACCAAAACATTTAAAGTAGAGGTACACTGATATAATGTTTATAACAAAGGTTGTAAAACGTAGTATTAAACTAGAAATGAATTAAAGTCGCATAGACTAATATTTTACTAGCACACCGGACAACCAGCCAAAGCAAGTTACATCAACTGGTTATTCAACATAGCCATAAAGTAAAATAAAAGTAAACGAAGCAGAGGAACCACCAAACGCATTTGACCATTATTCTGCTTGTCGATCGACATGTTAACTCAGCACGGGAGAAGCATTAGAATTGCTTGATATAAAATTTATGTTAAGTTGTAATTTTAATATGATAAAACACTATGGCCATGATTATATATATATTTTTGTATGCCTTTAAGCTTATATATCATGGTGCGTTAATCAATATTACTTTGTGTGGATTATTCCAATTCTTATCTGGTTTATTAAATTATTTAAATTATCATATAATAATTTTAGGCAATTAGGGGTGAGACATCCAGACAAAGATCTGTTCCAAAATAAAAGTGTGTATTCTGAGAAATATCTAAAAGCAGAACTTGTCGCTTTATTTTTTTTATAGAACTTTTCTCCACCAGATGTAAGGCTAGTGAAGAAGGCCGTCTCGTTTAAATTTGGGCATTCTAGACCGACCAACCAAACTTACTACATGGTGATCCTCATGCTCCACGAACCTACAGCCACAAACAAAATCTAAAACATTAACCGGCCAACAAAGAGACTCAAAACGTTGAAATTTTAAACACCCAACGACTGACTATTCTAACATTTTTCAAAATGTAAACGAAAATGCCACCAAGAGTGCGCGTAGCACACAAGAAAGACAGAACTGAGACAACCGGAACACCAAAAATATATCCGCCATACAAACCAAAGCAAATCAAGAAAACTGTAGAGGCAAATACATCTGCGGTATACCAATACAACCAGTACCAAGACCTTTGAAACAAGAAGTGATTTTTCAATACCAAACAAATATACCAATTTTCGACAACACCAGGAACTGTTAAAGGATTAAAGACTGACAAAATTCCAGCAACCAAAGAAGAGGACATTGCCTGGACATTACCCCCACAGAAACAAAACCGGCAACACAACCAGAAATCAAAAAGCCAAGACAAGGACAGGGCAAACAAGCCCAAGAACGAAGAAAGCTACAAAAGAACTAGCCTATCATCCAATCAAGAAATTTGAGCTTTGTTAAAACTCAACAAATGACATATGAAACATATGGAATGGAAGGCAAATTAAAATAAATAAACAAAGAACTGCAGCTGCTCAAAGAAAAAATGAAGAACAATAATTAATTTTAAAAAAGTACACCAGAATTTAAAAGTTTAACATTCTCATATTTGGTACGCATAGATAAATATTAAATATTCTATAACTTACTAGGCCAATAAAGGCATATTTTTTAGAAAAAAACACTGAACAAATAAGTTGAATAAAACAAAATTTTAATGTTTCAACTTTCGTAAGAAACAAGTTTATGAAATTTTGCCAGGTTAAAAAAAAAGACAATTTGATAGAGTCCCAACCGTAGTTGCACAAGGTATTTTACGAAATAAATCCGAAGAGCTACAAACGCTTAAAAAAATTATTAAATTTATCTAGCAAAGCAGAAGTTTTGACAGGCCTCAACGAGCAGAAAATAAACGAATTCCTAGAAACGCACTCACAAGAATTAGCTCATTTTCTAAAGTGTACTGAATTCACATACAAAACCTTTAAATTAGAAGCGAAAGCAGAATTAATAGATTTAATTTTCCACGTCAAACTTGACAATAACAAAAGAACTTAGTGCCACCACCCAAAGAGGAAATATAAAAGGCTATTAAGACAAAATAATTCCCCTAACTACGGAACTAACAGCTCTACAAAAGGAAGAAACAGATACAAACAGCAGCACAATAATTTTTAAATTGAACGACATAAATGCATTACACATATTTAAAATAACTTTGATCCGAGTATAAAACAAGCAGTCCTCGCAACACAACCCCACTTTTACCCAAGCAGTAAATTAAGCACAAGATAAAGCAAAATCAAATGAGACTAATTTGCAAATAATGCGCATAATTTTAATATAAGCAACTACAACAGATACAACAACAACAGAAATATTAGTCATAGTAATAGATACTATAACAACAATAGCAATAGATACAACTATAGTACCAACAATAGATACAGTAATAGCAATAGATACAACAACAATAACAACAACAGATATAACAACAACAACACCAGCAGTTATAGAAACACCAACAATAGCTACAATAATAGATACAGTAATAAGAACAACCATAACAACAGAAACAATTACAGCTACAATATGAGCATAAATTACAACAACAACAACAGAAACTATGAAAACAACAACAGGAATAGGAATAACTATCGAAACAATTACAGAAATACTTGCAAAACGACAATGAACACAATCAACCCAATAGACACCGAGTAAATCTAATCGAACAGGAAAACTAGCAAATCCCAAGCGTGCTCGTTGCGATAAACTTGGTAGGACAATAAAAATATTTTAGCTTACAAACCACTCTACAAACTTTATAAATTAAAATGAATGATTAATATCCAAACCTACTCAGTCATGCTCGACACTGGATCTGATATATGTTTCTTAAAGGCGGAAAACTTCTCAGAACTACAACCGAACAAAATAACAGATACACCAGCAGTTATAGAAATACCAACAATAGCTACAATAATAGATACAGTAATAAGAACAACCATAACAACAGAAACAATTACAGCTACAATAGGAACATTAATTACAACAATAACAACAACAGAAACAATGAAAACAACAACAGCAATAGTAATAATTATCGAAACAATTACAGAAATACTTTCAAAACGACAATGAACACAATCAACCCAATAGACACCGAGTAAATCTAATCGAACAGGAAAAATAGCAAATCCCAAGCGTGCTCGTTCCGATAAACTTGGTAGGACAATAAAAATATTTTAGCTTACAAACCACTCTACAAACTTTATAAAATTAAAATGAATGAACAATATCCAAACCTACTCAGTAATGGCCGACACTGGATCAGATATATGTTTCTTAAAGGCGGAAAACTTCTCAGAACTACAACCGAACAAAATAACACACGAAAAAACAAACGAACGGAATAACAGACAACCACATTTTATCCCAAGGAACAGCAAATTTAATTTTTAGTTTAGACAATACAAATTTTCAACATGATTTCGAAGTAATAGGTATTCATTCCCCAATAGATACAGATGGAATTCTAGGAAGAGAATTTTGAAAAATACTTCTGTAAGATAGATTACAAAACATACACTCTAAGTACCTATACGGAAGAAAAAGATATAACTATCCCCATTCAATCTAACATCCCTTACACAATAAAACTTCCCTCTCGCAGCGAAAGCATTTATCCTATTCGGCACAAATTAACAGAAGAAAGCGTAATACTAAACGATGAAATACACGAAGGTATTATACCTTGCATCTACAATAAATCTGTGCAAAGAAACTATCACGTACGAATACTTAACTCAACAAACAAAGAAATAACAATTTCAAATCTAAAAATCAAAATTGAGCCACTTACAAACTAAACAATATTGGAAAGCAATAAACTGAAACAACGCAATTTTCAAAAGTTTTAGAAAAATGATAAAATCAGAAGTAATCTACCTAGGACACCTCATAACCGAAAATGGAATCATGATAGACCCTTCCAAACATAAACCTATATAAAATTACCCAGTCTCTGAAAATGCAGACAACATGCGCAGATTGGTAGCATTTTGGAATTACTCCCGTAGATTTATTCAAAATTTTGCTAAAATATCCAAATGTCTAAATAGCCTACTAAAGAAAAACCAACCCTTTATTTGGTCAGAACAATGCCAAAACTCCTTTTAACCTTGAAATCTAATCTGATAAATTCACCAATCCTACCATTTATAATATTCGACCGCCCCTTCATTTTAACTACAGACGCCTCAGATTTCGCACTAGCCACAGTTTTATCCCAAGGAGACATTGGATTTAATTTACCCATTTCCTACGCAAGCAAAACCTTAAGCAAACACGATATCAATAAATAAGTCATTGAAAAGAGCTACTAGCAATACATTGTGCAAAACTTTTTTAAGCCATACCAATACTGAACGAAATTCATAGTAGTGACAGAACAACTGTAACTTACTCAAAATAATATTCAAAACCCCAAAACGAATGGAAGATAAAACGTTACAAAGACAATGAATAGAAAAATTTTACACACAGAAGTACATCGGACATTTAGGAATTAGAAATACACTTTTGAAACTGAAACAAAGATACATATGGAAAGAAATGGGAAGAATGACAAAACACTTTATAAACAACTGACAATCATGCAAATTTAATAAACAAATAGGACATACAAAGGAGTACCAGACTATAACAGACACACCTTTTAGCTCTTTCGATAGAACGATAGATATAGTAGAACCATTCAGAATTTCCGGAAATCACAAGTACATACTCACGATACAAGATATTCTCACAAAATATGTAGTAGCACACCCTATCCCTAGTAAAGACACTAAAACTATAGCCGAAATCTTAGTTAATCAACCCATATTGAAATAGGTTTTTTTTAATTTGAAATCGGGTAACGTAACAGAATTTAAAACCAATTAATGAAAAATATGTGCAACCTTTTAGATATAAAACAAACTTTACTTCACCCTTTTACCATTAAAGCATTGGTATGCACCGAGTTCTCTATGAATACTTTTATATATATATCCCAAAATCAAGAATGGCCAGAATATGTAGATTCATCCGCATTCGCATATAACACCACACCCCATATCACAACAAATTATTCACGCAATGAACTTATATTTGGAAATCTACCTAAGTTACCCACCGATATCATAGATAGCAAAAATCCTGTTTATAACATACACAATTATGCACAAGACCTTAAATTAAGATTAAATCATTTCCTTAGAATAGCTAAAAATTTTGGGAATTAAAAAGGAAAACGCAACGAAAACGATTCACTGAAAAAACCCAATCCTTTATTAGTAAGGACTGGAGACTATGTTCTAATGAGGAGTGAAAGGCGTAGAAAGGCAGAAAGTCCATATCACTGTTCCTACGAACTACTAAATACTGATGGAGTAAACACAACAATAAAAATAAAATATTTCATAACAATAACTTAGAGAGATTTTAACAATATCCTCAGACAAACCTTTATGAATAAAAATTTATCTTGGGAAAGAGGTGTCGTGCCACCGACAAAATTTATAAACGAAAATTCTTATCACATATTTTCTTTTATAAATTTTTACGAAGCAAAGTAATTTTTTTCTACTAATAAAAATAGTATCAACACTACCAAAACATTTAAAGTAGAGGTACACTGATATAATGTTTATAACAAAGGTTGTAAAAACGTAGTATTAAACTAGAAATGAATTAAAAGTCGCATAGACTAATATTTTACTAGCACACCGGACAACCAGCCAAAGCAAGTTACATCAACTGGTTATTCAACATAGCCATAAAGTAAAATAAAAGTAAACGAAGCAGAGGAACCACCAAACGCATTTGACCATTATTCTGCTTGTCGATCGACATGTTAACTCAGCACGGGAGAAGCATTAGGAATTGCTTGATATAAAATTTATGTTAAGTTGTAATTTTAATATGATAAAACACTATGGCCATGATTATATATATTTTTTGTATGCCTTTAAGCTTATATATCATGGTGCGTTAATCAATATTACTTTGTGTGGATTATTCCAATTCTTATCTGGTTTATTAAATTATTTAAATTATCATATAATAATTTTAGGCAATTAGGGTGAGACATCCAGACAAAGATCTGTTCCAAAATAAAAGTGTGTATTCTGAGAAATATCTAAAAGCAGAACTTGTCGCTTTATTTTTTTTTATAGAACTTTTCTCCACCAGATGTAAGGCTAGTGAAGAAGGCCGTCTCGTTTAAATTTGGGCATTCTAGACCGACCAACCAAACTTACTACATGGTGATCCTCATGCTCCACGAACCTACAGCCACAAACAAAAATCTAAAACATTAACCGGCCAACAAAGAGACTCAAAACGTTGAAATTTTAAACACCCAACGACTGACTATTCTAACATTTTTCAAAATGTAAACGAAAATGCCACCAAGAGTGCGCGTAGCACACAAGAAAGACAGAACTGAGACAACCGGAACACCAAAAATATATCCGCCATACAAACCAAAGCAAATCAAGAAAACTGTAGAGGCAAATACATCTGCGGTATACCAATACAACCAGTACCAAGACCTTTGAAACAAGAAGTGATTTTTCAATACCAAACAAATATACCAATTTTCGACATTACCAGGAACTGTTAAAGGATTAAAGACTGACAAAATTCCAGCAACCAAAGAAGAGGACATTGCCTGGACATTACCCCACAGAAACAAAACCGGCAACACAACCAGAAATCAAAAGCCAAGACAAGGACAGGGCAAACAAGCCCAAGAACGAAGAAAGCTACAAAAGAACTAGCCTATCATCCAATCAAGAAATTTGAGCTTTGTTAAAACTCAACAAATGACATATGAAACATATGGAATGGAAGGCAAATTAAAATAAATAAACAAAGAACTGCAGCTGCTCAAAGAAAAAATGAAGAACAATAATTAATTTTAAAAAAAGTACACCAGAATTTAAAAGTTTAACATTCTCATATTTGGTGCATAGATAAATATTAAATATTCTATAACTTACTAGGCCAATAAAGGCATATTTTTAGAAAAAAACACTGAACAAATAAGTTGAATAAAACAAAATTTTAATGTTTCAACTTTCGTAAGAAACAAGTTTATGAAATTTTTGCCAGGTTAAAAAAAAAGACAATTTGATAGAGTCCCAACCGTAGTTGCACAAGGTATTTTACGAAATAAATCCGAAGAGCTACAAACGCTTAAAAAAATTATTAAATTTATCTAGCAAAGCAGAAGTTTTGACAGGCCTCAACGAGCAGAAAATAAACGAATTCCTAGAAACGCACTCACAAGAATTAGCTCATTTTCTAAAGTGTACTGAATTCACATACAAAACCTTTAAATTAGAAGCGAAAGCAGAATTAATAGATTTAATTTTCCACGTCAAACTTGACAATAACAAAAGAACTTAGTGCCACCACCCAAAGAGGAAATATAAAGGCTATTAAGACAAAATAATTCCCTAACTACGGAACTAACAGCTCTACAAAAGGAAGAAACAGATACAAACAGCAGCACAATAATTTTTAAATTGAACGACATAAATGCATTACACATATTTAAAAATAACTTTGATCCGAGTATAAAACAAGCAGTCCTCGCAACACAACCCCAATTTTTACCCAAGCAGTAAATTAAGCACAAGATAAAGCAAAATCAAATGAGACTAATTTGCAAATAATGCGCATAATTTTAATATAAGCAACTACAACAGATACAACAACAACAGAAATATTAGTCATAGTAATAGATACTATAACAACAATAGCAATAGATACAACTATAGTACCAACAATAGATACAGTAATAGCAATAGATACAACAACAATAACAACAACAGATATAACAACAACAACACCAGCAGTTATAGAAACACCAACAATAGCTACAATAATAGATACAGTAATAAGAACAACCATAACAACAGAAACAATTACAGCTACAATAGGAGCATAAATTACAACAACAACAACAACAGAAACAACTATGAAAACAACAACAGGAATAGGAATAATTATCGAAACAATTACAGAAATACTTGCAAAACGACAATGAACACAATCAACCCAATAGACACCGAGTAAATCTAATCGAACAGGAAAACTAGCAAATCCCAAGCGTGCTCGTTGCGATAAACTTGGTAGGACAATAAAAATATTTTAGCTTACAAACCACTCTACAAACTTTATAAAATTAAAATGAATGATTAATATCCAAACCTACTCAGTCATGCTCGACACTGGATCTGATATATGTTTCTTAAAGGCGGAAAACTTCTCAGAACTACAACCGAACAAAATAACAGATACACCAGCAGTTATAGAAATACCAACAATAGCTACAATAATAGATACAGTAATAAGAACAACCATAACAACAGAAACAATTACAGCTACAATAGGAACATTAATTACAACAATAACAACAACAGAAACAATGAAAACAACAACAGCAATAGTAATAATTATCGAAACAATTACAGAAATACTTTCTAAAACGACAATGAACACAATCAACCCAATAGACACCGAGTAAATCTAATCGAACAGGAAAAATAGCAAATCCCAAGCGTGCTCGTTCCGATAAACTTGGTAGGACAATAAAAATATTTTAGCTTACAAACCACTCTACAAACTTTATAAAATTAAAATGAATGAACAATATCCAAACCTACTCAGTAATGGCCGACACTGGATCAGATATATGTTTCTTAAAGGCGGAAAACTTCTCAGAACTACAACCGAACAAAATAACACACGAAAAAACAAACGAACGGAATAACAGACAACCACATTTTATCCCAAGGAACAGCAAATTTAATTTTTAGTTTAGACAATACAAATTTTCAACATGATTTCGAAGTAATAGGTATTCATTCCCCAATAGATACAGATGGAATTCTAGGAAGAGAATTTTGAAAAATACTTCTGTAAGATAGATTACAAAACATACACTCTAAGTACCTATACGGAAGAAAAAGATATAACTATCCCCATTCAATCTAACATCCCTTACACAATAAAACTTCCTCTCGCAGCGAAAGCATTTATCCTATTCGGCACAAATTAACAGAAGAAAGCGTAATACTAAACGATGAAATACACGAAGGTATTATACCTTGCATCTACAATAAATCTGTGCAAAGAAACTATCACGTACGAATACTTAACTCAACAAACAAAGAAATAACAATTTCAAATCTAAAAATCAAAATTGAGCCACTTACAAACTAAACAATATTGGAAAGCAATAAACTGAAACAACGCAATTTTCAAAAGTTTTAGAAAAATGATAAAATCAGAAGTAATCTACCTAGGACACCTCATAACCGAAAATGGAATCATGATAGACCCTTCCAAACATAAACCTATATAAAATTACCCAGTCTCTGAAAATGCAGACAACATGCGCAGATTGGTAGCATTTTGGAATTACTCCGTAGATTTATTCAAAATTTTGCTAAAATATCCAAATGTCTAAATAGCCTACTAAAGAAAAACCAACCCTTTATTTGGTCAGAACAATGCCAAAACTCCTTTTTAACCTTGAAATCTAATCTGATAAATTCACCAATCCTACCATTTATAATATTCGACCGCCCCTTCATTTTAACTACAGACGCCTCAGATTTCGCACTAGCCACAGTTTTATCCCAAGGAGACATTGGATTTAATTTACCCATTTCCTACGCAAGCAAAACCTTAAGCAAACACGATATCAATAAATAAGTCATTGAAAAAGAGCTACTAGCAATACATTGTGCAAAACTTTTTTTAAGCCATACCAATACTGAACGAAATTCATAGTAGTGACAGAACAACTGTAACTTACTCAAAATAATATTCAAAACCCCAAAACGAATGGAAGATAAAACGTTACAAAGACAATGAATAGAAAAATTTTACACACAGAAGTACATCGGACATTTAGGAATTAGAAATACACTTTTGAAACTGAAACAAAGATACATATGGAAAGAAATGGGAAGAATGACAAAACACTTTATAAACAACTGACAATCATGCAAATTTAATAAACAAATAGGACATACAAAGGAGTACCAGACTATAACAGACACACCTTTTAGCTCTTTCGATAGAACGATAGATATAGTAGAACCATTCAGAATTTCCGGAAATCACAAGTACATACTCACGATACAAGATATTCTCACAAAATATGTAGTAGCACACCCTATCCCTAGTAAAGACACTAAAACTATAGCCGAAATCTTAGTTAATCAACCCATATTGAAATAGGTTTTTTTTAATTTGAAATCGGGTAACGTAACAGAATTTAAAACCAATTAATGAAAAATATGTGCAACCTTTTAGATATAAAACAAACTTTTACTTCACCCTTTTACCATTAAAGCATTGGTATGCACCGAGTTCTCTATGAATACTTTTTATATATATATCCCAAAATCAAGAATGGCCAGAATATGTAGATTCATCCGCATTCGCATATAACACCACACCCCATATCACAACAAATTATTCACGCAATGAACTTATATTTGGAAATCTACCTAAGTTACCCACCGATATCATAGATAGCAAAAATCCTGTTTATAACATACACAATTATGCACAAGACCTTAAATTAAGATTAAATCATTTCCTTAGAATAGCTAAAAATTTTGGGAATTAAAAAGGAAAACGCAACGAAAACGATTCACTGAAAAACCCAATCCTTTATTAGTAAGGACTGGAGACTATGTTCTAATGAGGAGTGAAAGGCGTAGAAAGGCAGAAAGTCCATATCACTGTTCCTACGAACTACTAAATACTGATGGAGTAAACACAACAATAAAAATAAAATATTTCATAACAATAACTTAGAGATTTTAACAATATCCTCAGACAAACCTTTATGAATAAAAATTTATCTTGGGAAAGAGGTGTCGTGCCACCGACAAAATTTATAAACGAAAATTCTTATCACATATTTTCTTTTTATAAATTTTTACGAAGCAAAGTAATTTTTTTCTACTAATAAAAATAGTATCAACACTACCAAAACATTTAAAGTAGAGGTACACTGATATAATGTTTATAACAAAGGTTGTAAAAACGTAGTATTAAACTAGAAATGAATTAAAAGTCGCATAGACTAATATTTTACTAGCACACCGGACAACCAGCCAAAGCAAGTTACATCAACTGGTTATTCAACATAGCCATAAAGTAAAATAAAAGTAAACGAAGCAGAGGAACCACCAAACGCATTTGACCATTATTCTGCTTGTCGATCGACATGTTAACTCAGCACGGGAGAAGCATTAGAATTGCTTGATATAAAATTTATGTTAAGTTGTAATTTTAATATGATAAAACACTATGGCCATGATTATATATATATTTTTTGTATGCCTTTAAGCTTATATATCATGGTGCGTTAATCAATATTACTTTTGTGGATTATTCCAATTCTTATCTGGTTTATTAAATTATTTAAATTATCATATAATAATTTTAGGCAATTAGGGGTGAGACATCCAGACAAAGATCTGTTCCAAAATAAAAGTGTGTATTCTGAGAAATATCTAAAAGCAGAACTTGTCGCTTTATTTTTTTATAGAACTTTTCTCCACCAGATGTAAGGCTAGTGAAGAAGGCCGTCTCGTTTAAATTTGGGCATTCTAGACCGACCAACCAAACTTACTACATGGTGATCCTCATGCTCCACGAACCTACAGCCACAAACAAAATCTAAAACATTAACCGGCCAACAAAGAGACTCAAAACGTTGAAATTTTAAACACCCAACGACTGACTATTCTAACATTTTTCAAAATGTAAACGAAAATGCCACCAAGAGTGCGCGTAGCACACAAGAAAGACAGAACTGAGACAACCGGAACACCAAAAATATATCCGCCATACAAACCAAAGCAAATCAAGAAAACTGTAGAGGCAAATACATCTGCGGTATACCAATACAACCAGTACCAAGACCTTTGAAACAAGAAGTGATTTTTCAATACCAAACAAATATACCAATTTTCGACATTACCAGGAACTGTTAAAGGATTAAAGACTGACAAGAATTCCAGCAACCAAAGAAGAGGACATTGCCTGGACATTACCCCCACAGAAACAAAACCGGCAACACAACCAGAAATCAAAAGCCAAGACAAGGACAGGGCAAACAAGCCCAAGAACGAAGAAAGCTACAAAAGAACTAGCCTATCATCCAATCAAGAAATTTGAGCTTTGTTAAAACTCAACAAATGACATATGAAACATATGGAATGGAAGGCAAATTAAAATAAATAAACAAAGAACTGCAGCTGCTCAAAGAAAAAATGAAGAACAATAATTAATTTTAAAAAAAAAGTACACCAGAATTTAAAAGTTTAACATTCTCATATTTGGTACGCATAGATAAATATTAAATATTCTATAGCTTACTAGGCCAATAAAGGCATATTTTTAGAAAAAAACACTGAACAAATAAGTTGAATAAAACAAAATTTTAATGTTTCAACTTTCGTAAGAAACAAGTTTATGAAATTTTGCCAGGTTAAAAAAAAAAGACAATTTGATAGAGTCCCAACCGTAGTTGCACAAGGTATTTTACGAAATAAATCCGAAGAGCTACAAACGCTTAAAAAAATTATTAAATTTATCTAGCAAAGCAGAAGTTTTGACAGGCCTCAACGAGCAGAAAATAAACGAATTCTAGAAACGCACTCACAAGAATTAGCTCATTTTCTAAAGTGTACTGAATTCACATACAAAACCTTTAAATTAGAAGCGAAAGCAGAATTAATAGATTTAATTTTCCACGTCAAACTTGACAATAACAAAAGAACTTAGTGCCACCACCCAAAGAGGAAATATAAAAGGCTATTAAGACAAAATAATTCCCTAACTACGGAACTAACAGCTCTACAAAAGGAAGAAACAGATACAAACAGCAGCACAATAATTTTTAAATTGAACGACATAAATGCATTACACATATTTAAAATAACTTTGATCCGAGTATAAAACAAGCAGTCCTCGCAACACAACCCCAATTTTACCCAAGCAGTAAATTAAGCACAAGATAAAGCAAAATCAAATGAGACTAATTTGCAAATAATGCGCATAATTTTAATATAAGCAACTACAACAGATACAACAACAACAGAAATATTAGTCATAGTAATAGATACTATAACAACAATAGCAATAGATACAACTATAGTACCAACAATAGATACAGTAATAGCAATAGATACAACAACAATAACAACAACAGATATAACAACAACAACACCAGCAGTTATAGAAACACCAACAATAGCTACAATAATAGATACAGTAATAAGAACAACCATAACAACAGAAACAATTACAGCTACAATATGAGCATAAATTACAACAACAACAACAACAACAGAAACTATGAAAACAACAACAGGAATAGGAATAACTATCGAAACAATTACAGAAATACTTGCAAAACGACAATGAACACAATCAACCCAATAGACACCGAGTAAATCTAATCGAACAGGAAAACTAGCAAATCCCAAGCGTGCTCGTTGCGATAAACTTGGTAGGACAATAAAATATTTTAGCTTACAAACCACTCTACAAACTTTATAAAATTAAAATGAATGATTAATATCCAAACCTACTCAGTCATGCTCGACACTGGATCTGATATATGTTTCTTAAAGGCGGAAAACTTCTCAGAACTACAACCGAACAAAATAACAGATACACCAGCAGTTATAGAAATACCAACAATAGCTACAATAATAGATACAGTAATAAGAACAACCATAACAACAGAAACAATTACAGCTACAATAGGAACATTAATTACAACAATAACAACAACAGAAACAATGAAAACAACAACAGCAATAGTAATAATTATCGAAACAATTACAGAAATACTTTCTAAAACGACAATGAACACAATCAACCCAATAGACACCGAGTAAATCTAATCGAACAGGAAAAATAGCAAATCCCAAGCGTGCTCGTTCCGATAAACTTGGTAGGACAATAAAAATATTTTAGCTTACAAACCACTCTACAAACTTTATAAAATTAAAATGAATGAACAATATCCAAACCTACTCAGTAATGGCCGACACTGGATCAGATATATGTTTCTTAAAGGCGGAAAACTTCTCAGAACTACAACCGAACAAAATAACACACGAAAAAACAAACGAACGGAATAACAGACAACCACATTTTATCCCAAGGAACAGCAAATTTAATTTTTAGTTTAGACAATACAAATTTTCAACATGATTTCGAAGTAATAGGTATTCATTCCCCAATAGATACAGATGGAATTCTAGGAAGAGAATTTTTGAAAAATACTTCTGTAAGATAGATTACAAAACATACACTCTAAGTACCTATACGGAAGAAAAAGATATAACTATCCCCATTCAATCTAACATCCCTTACACAATAAAACTTCCTCTCGCAGCGAAAGCATTTATCCTATTCGGCACAAATTAACAGAAGAAAGCGTAATACTAAACGATGAAATACACGAAGGTATTATACCTTGCATCTACAATAAATCTGTGCAAAAGAAACTATCACGTACGAATACTTAACTCAACAAACAAAGAAATAACAATTTCAAATCTAAAAATCAAAATTGAGCCACTTACAAACTAAACAATATTGGAAAGCAATAAACTGAAACAACGCAATTTTCAAAAGTTTTAGAAAAATGATAAAATCAGAAGTAATCTACCTAGGACACCTCATAACCGAAAATGGAATCATGATAGACCCTTCCAAACATAAACCTATATAAATTACCCAGTCTCTGAAAATGCAGACAACATGCGCAGATTGGTAGCATTTTGGAATTACTCCGTAGATTTATTCAAAATTTTGCTAAAATATCCAAATGTCTAAATAGCCTACTAAAGAAAAACCAACCCTTTATTTGGTCAGAACAATGCCAAAACTCCTTTTAACCTTGAAATCTAATCTGATAAATTCACCAATCCTACCATTTATAATATTCGACCGCCCCTTCATTTTAACTACAGACGCCTCAGATTTCGCACTAGCCACAGTTTTATCCCAAGGAGACATTGGATTTAATTTACCCATTTCCTACGCAAGCAAAACCTTAAGCAAACACGATATCAATAAATAAGTCATTGAAAAAGAGCTACTAGCAATACATTGTGCAAAACTTTTTAAGCCATACCAATACTGAACGAAATTCATAGTAGTGACAGAACAACTGTAACTTACTCAAAATAATATTCAAAACCCCAAAACGAATGGAAGATAAAACGTTACAAAGACAATGAATAGAAAAATTTTACACACAGAAGTACATCGGACATTTAGGAATTAGAAATACACTTTTGAAACTGAAACAAAGATACATATGGAAAGAAATGGGAAGAATGACAAAACACTTTATAAACAACTGACAATCATGCAAATTTAATAAACAAATAGGACATACAAAGGAGTACCAGACTATAACAGACACACCTTTTAGCTCTTTGATAGAACGATAGATATAGTAGAACCATTCAGAATTTCCGGAAATCACAAGTACATACTCACGATACAAGATATTCTCACAAAATATGTAGTAGCACACCCTATCCCTAGTAAAGACACTAAAACTATAGCCGAAATCTTAGTTAATCAACCCATATTGAAATAGGTTTTTTTAATTTGAAATCGGGTAACGTAACAGAATTTAAAACCAATTAATGAAAAATATGTGCAACCTTTAGATATAAAACAAACTTTTACTTCACCCTTTTACCATTAAAGCATTGGTATGCACCGAGTTCTCTATGAATACTTTTATATATATATCCCAAAATCAAGAATGGCCAGAATATGTAGATTCATCCGCATTCGCATATAACACCACACCCCATATCACAACAAATTATTCACGCAATGAACTTATATTTGGAAATCTACCTAAGTTACCCACCGATATCATAGATAGCAAAAATCCTGTTTATAACATACACAATTATGCACAAGACCTTAAATTAAGATTAAATCATTTCCTTAGAATAGCTAAAAATTTTGGGAATTAAAAAAAGGAAAACGCAACGAAAACGATTCACTGAAAAACCAATCCTTTATTAGTAAGGACTGGAGACTATGTTCTAATGAGGAGTGAAAGGCGTAGAAAGGCAGAAAGTCCATATCACTGTTCCTACGAACTACTAAATACTGATGGAGTAAACACAACAATAAAAATAAAATATTTCATAACAATAACTTAGAGAGATTTTAACAATATCCTCAGACAAACCTTTATGAATAAAAATTTATCTTGGGAAAGAGGTGTCGTGCCACCGACAAAATTTATAAACGAAAATTCTTATCACATATTTTCTTTTTATAAATTTTTACGAAGCAAAGTAATTTTTTTCTACTAAAAAAATAGTATCAACACTACCAAAACATTTAAAGTAGAGGTACACTGATATAATGTTTATAACAAAGGTTGTAAAACGTAGTATTAAACTAGAAATGAATTAAAAGTCGCATAGACTAATATTTTACTAGCACACCGGACAACCAGCCAAAGCAAGTTACATCAACTGGTTATTCAACATAGCCATAAAGTAAAATAAAAGTAAACGAAGCAGAGGAACCACCAAACGCATTTGACCATTATTCTGCTTGTCGATCGACATGTTAACTCAGCACGGGAGAAGCATTAGAATTGCTTGATATAAAATTTATGTTAAGTTGTAATTTTAATATGATAAAACACTATGGCCATGATTATATATATATTTTTGTATGCCTTTAAGCTTATATATCATGGTGCGTTAATCAATATTACTTTGTGTGGATTATTCCAATTCTTATCTGGTTTATTAAATTATTTAAATTATCATATAATAATTTTAGGCAATTAGGGGTGAGACATCCAGACAAAGATCTGTTCCAAAATAAAAGTGTATTCTGAGAAATATCTAAAGCAGAACTTGTCGCTTTTTTTTTTTTATAGAACTTTCTCCACCAGATGTAAGGCTAGTGAAGAAGGCCGTCTCGTTTAAATTTGGGCATTCTAGACCGACCAACCAAACTTACTACATGGTGATCCTCATGCTCCACGAACCTACAGCCACAAACAAAAATCTAAAACATTAACCGGCCAACAAAGAGACTCAAAACGTTGAAATTTTAAACACCCAACGACTGACTATTCTAACATTTTTCAAAATGTAAACGAAAATGCCACCAAGAGTGCGCGTAGCACACAAGAAAGACAGAACTGAGACAACCGGAACACCAAAAATATATCCGCCATACAAACCAAAAGCAAATCAAGAAAACTGTAGAGGCAAATACATCTGCGGTATACCAATACAACCAGTACCAAGACCTTTGAAACAAAAGTGATTTTTTCAATACCAAACAAATATACCAATTTTCGACATTACCAGGAACTGTTAAAGGATTAAAGACTGACAAGAATTCCAGCAACCAAAGAAGAGGACATTGCCTGGACATTACCCCACAGAAACAAAACCGGCAACACAACCAGAAATCAAAAAAGCCAAGACAAGGACAGGGCAAACAAGCCCAAGAACGAAGAAAGCTAAAAAGAACTAGCCTCATCCAACCAAGAAATTTGAGCTTTGTTAAAACTCAACAAATGACATATGAAACATATGGAATGGAAGGCAAATTAAAATAAATAAACAAAGAACTGCAGCTGCTCAAAGAAAAAATGAAGAACAATAATTAATTTTAAAAAAAAGTACACCAGAATTTAAAAGTTTAACATTCTCATATTTGGTATGCATAGATAAATATTAAATATTCTATAGCTTACTAGGCCAATAAAGGCATATTTTTAGAAAAAACACTGAACAAATAAGTTGAATAAAACAAAATTTTAATGTTTCAACTTTCGTAAGAAACAAGTTTATGAAATTTTTGCCAGGTTAAAAAAAAAAGACAATTTGATAGAGTCCCAACCGTAGTTGCACAAGGTATTTTACGAAATAAATCCGAAGAGCTACAAACGCTTAAAAAAAATTATTAAATTTATCTAGCAAAGCAGAAGTTTTGACAGGCCTCAACGAGCAGAAAATAAACGAATTCTAGAAACGCACTCACAAGAATTAGCTCATTTTCTAAAGTGTACTGAATCACATACAAAACCTTTAAATTAGAAGCGAAAGCAGAATTAATAGATTTAATTTTCCACGTCAAACTTGACAATAACAAAAGAACTTAGTGCCACCACCCAAAGAGGAAATATAAAAGGCTATTAAGACAAAATAATTCCCTAACTACGGAACTAACAGCTCTACAAAAGGAAGAAACAGATACAAACAGCAGCACAATAATTTTTAAATTGAACGACATAAATGCATTACACATATTTAAAATAACTTTGATCGAGTATAAAACAAGCAGTCCTCGCAACACAACCCCAATTTTTACCCAAGCAGTAAATTAAGCACAAGATAAAGCAAAATCAAATGAGACTAATTTGCAAATAATGCGCATAATTTTAATATAAGCAACTACAACAGATACAACAACAACAGAAATATTAGTCATAGTAATAGATACTATAACAACAATAGCAATAGATACAACTATAGTACCAACAATAGATACAGTAATAGCAATAGATACAACAACAATAACAACAACAGATATAACAACAACAACACCAGCAGTTATAGAAACACCAACAATAGCTACAATAATAGATACAGTAATAAGAACAACCATAACAACAGAAACAATTACAGCTACAATATGAGCATAAATTACAACAACAACAACAACAACAACAGAAACTATGAAAACAACAACAGGAATAGGAATAACTATCGAAACAATTACAGAAATACTTGCAAAACGACAATGAACACAATCAACCCAATAGACACCGAGTAAATCTAATCGAACAGGAAAACTAGCAAATCCCAAGCGTGCTCGTTGCGATAAACTTGGTAGGACAATAAAAATATTTTTAGCTTACAAACCACTCTACAAACTTTATAAAATTAAAATGAATGATTAATATCCAAACCTACTCAGTCATGCTCGACACTGGATCTGATATATGTTTCTTAAAGGCGGAAAACTTCTCAGAACTACAACCGAACAAAATAACAGATACACCAGCAGTTATAGAAATACCAACAATAGCTACAATAATAGATACAGTAATAAGAACAACCATAACAACAGAAACAATTACAGCTACAATAGGAACATTAATTACAACAATAACAACAACAGAAACAATGAAAACAACAACAGCAATAGTAATAATTATCGAAACAATTACAGAAATACTTTCTAAAACGACAATGAACACAATCAACCCAATAGACACCAGTAAATCTAATCGAACAGGAAAAATAGCAAATCCCAAGCGTGCTCGTTCCGATAAACTTGGTAGGACAATAAAAATATTTTAGCTTACAAACCACTCTACAAACTTTATAAAATTAAAATGAATGAACAATATCCAAACCTACTCAGTAATGGCTGACACTGGATCAGATATATGTTTCTTAAAGGCGGAAAACTTCTCAGAACTACAACCGAACAAAATAACACACGAAAAAACAAACGAACGGAATAACAGACAACCACATTTTATCCCAAGGAACAGCAAATTTAATTTTTAGTTTAGACAATACAAATTTTCAACATGATTTCAGTAATAGGTATTCATTCCCCAATAGATACAGATGGAATTCTAGGAAGAGAATTTTTGAAAAATACTTCTGTAAGATAGATTACAAAACATACACTCTAAGTACCTATACGGAAGAAAAGATATAACTATCCCATTCAATCTAACATCCTTACACAATAAAACTTCCCTCTCAGCGAAAGCATTTATCTATTCGGCACAAATTAACAGAAGAAAGCGTAATACTAAACGATGAAATACACGAAGGTATTATACCTTGCATCTACAATAAATCTGTGCAAAAGAAACTATCACGTACGAATACTTAACTCAACAAACAAAGAAATAACAATTTCAAATCTAAAAATCAAAATTGAGCCACTTACAAACTAAACAATATTGGAAAGCAATAAACTGAAACAACGCAATTTTCAAAAGTTTTTAGAAAAATGATAAAATCAGAAGTAATCTACCTAGGACACCTCATAACCGAAAATGGAATCATGATAGACCCTTCCAAACATAAACCTATATAAAATTACCCAGTCTCTGAAAATGCAGACAACATGCGCAGATTGGTAGCATTTTGGAATTACTCCCGTAGATTTATTCAAAATTTTGCTAAAATATCCAAATGTCTAAATAGCCTACTAAAGAAAAACCAACCCTTTATTTGGTCAGAACAATGCCAAAACTCCTTTTTAACCTTGAAATCTAATCTGATAAATTCACCAATCCTACCATTTATAATATTCGACCGCCCCTTCATTTTAACTACAGACGCCTCAGATTTCGCACTAGCCACAGTTTTATCCCAAGGAGACATTGGATTTAATTTACCCATTTCCTACGCAAGCAAAACCTTAAGCAAACACGATATCAATAAATAAGTCATTGAAAAGAGCTACTAGCAATACATTGTGCAAAACTTTTTTTAAGCCATACCAATACTGAACGAAATTCATAGTAGTGACAGAACAACTGTAACTTACTCAAAATAATATTCAAAACCCCAAAACGAATGGAAGATAAAACGTTACAAAGACAATGAATAGAAAAATTTTACACACAGAAGTACATCGGACATTTAGGAATTAGAAATACACTTTTGAAACTGAAACAAAGATACATATGGAAAGAAATGGGAAGAATGACAAAACACTTTATAAACAACTGACAATCATGCAAATTTAATAAACAAATAGGACATACAAAGGAGTACCAGACTATAACAGACACACCTTTTAGCTCTTTCGATAGAACGATAGATATAGTAGAACCATTCAGAATTTCCGGAAATCACAAGTACATACTCACGATACAAGATATTCTCACAAAATATGTAGTAGCACACCCTATCCCTAGTAAAGACACTAAAACTATAGCCGAAATCTTAGTTAATCAACCCATATTGAAATAGGTTTTTTTTTTAATTTGAAATCGGGTAACGTAACAGAATTTAAAAACCAATTAATGAAAAATATGTGCAACCTTTAGATATAAATAAACTTTTACTTCACCCTTTTACCATTAAAGCATTGGTATGCACCGAGTTCTCTATGAATACTTTTTATATATATCCCAAAATCAAGAATGGCCAGAATATGTAGATTCATCCGCATTCGCATATAACACCACACCCATATCACAACAAATTATTCACGCAATGAACTTATATTTGGAAATCTACCTAAGTTACCCACCGATATCATAGATAGCAAAATCCTGTTTATAACATACACAATTATGCACAAGACCTTAAATTAAGATTAAATCATTTCCTTAGAATAGCTAAAATTTTGGGAATTAAAAAGGAAAACGCAACGAAAACGATTCACTGAAAAACCCAATCCTTTATTAGTAAGAACTGGAGACTATGTTCAGGTGAAGAAGGCGTAGAAAGGCAGAAAAGTCCATATCACTGTTCCTACGAACTACTAAATACTGATGGAGTAAACACAACAATAAAAATAAAATATTTCATAACAATAACTTAGAGATTTTAACAATATCCTCAGACAAACCTTTATGAATAAAAATTTATCTTGGGAAAGAGGTGTCGTGCCACCGATAAATTTATAAACGAAAATTCTTATCACATATTTTCTTTTTTATAAATTTTTTACAGCAAAAGTAATTTTTTTTACTAATAATAGTATCAACACTACCAAAACATTTAAAGTAGGAGGTACACTGATATAATGTTTATAACAAGGTTGTAAAACGTAGTATTAAACTAGAAATGAATTAAAAGTCGCATAGACTAATATTTTACTAGCACACCGGACAACCAGCCAAACAAGTTACATCAACTGGTTATTCAACATAGCCATAAAGTAAAATAAAAGTAAACGAAACAGAGGAACCACCAAACGCATTTGACCATTATTCTGCTTGTCGATCGACATGTTAACTCAGCACGGGAGCATTAGGAATTGCTTGATATAAAATTTATGTTAAGTTGTAGTTTTAATATGATAAAACACTATGGCCATGATTATATATATTTTTTGTATGCCTTTAAGCTTATATATCATGGTGCGTTAATCAATATTACTTTGTGTGGATTATTCCAATTCTTATCTGGTTTATTAAATTATTTAAATTATCATATAATAATTTTAGGCAATTAGGGGTGAGACATCCAGACAAAGATCTGTTCCAAAAAAAGTGTGTATTCTGAGAAATATCTAAAATTGTCTTTATTTTTTTTTATAGAACTTTCTCCACCAGATGTAAGGCTAGTGAAGAGAGCCGTCTCGTTTAAATTTGGGCATTCTAGACCGACCAACCAAACTTACTACATGGTGATCCTCATGCTCCACGAACCTACAGCCACAAACAAAATCTAAAAAAACATTAACCGGCCAACAAAGAGACTCAAAACGTTGAAATTTTAAACACCCAACGACTGACTATTCTAACATTTTTCAAAATGTAAACGAAAATGCCACCAAAGTGCGCGTAGCACACAAGAAAAGA
>JAHHFQ010000237.1:0-80744 GCA_018831715.1 Matsumurasca onukii | reverse complement strand
TGTCACTTTGCCACAGATCGGGACCGGTGTTAACGCAACTTTTATGAGCGGCGTCTGTTCAGCGAACGTGGGGCGCGGTCATGAACTTCCGCAATACCACTACACCCAATTGAATTAGCAGCACAATGACGGTTGTCGCCGCATCTAGACCACGTTTAGGCGGTAGCGCACGGACGCTTAGCGACTACACGCACAGCGGCCAGGCCGGCCAGAACGCCTATTTTTTTGCCTATATCCCATTCTCTTTACAGGCATGTGTTTACCATGAGTGGTGGCGCGTGAGTTGGTCGCGCCGTCATAATAAGCCGGATAACTCATTACCAGAGGGCGCTTCCAGAGACTCGGTGGTCGCCGCAAACCCTCTCAACAATCAGCAGGGCCCAGCAATTGCTGCAGTCCAGCCTGAGCGAACCCTTGATTTTAATAAAAAAAACCTTAAATTAATAATAGGTCATATATTACAAAAAAAGTTATTGCTTTTCTTCAAAGTTACTCTATATTAACGCGTGAAAACCGCAGACCGGAGGTTGTATGGTTAAACTGAATCAACTGTTAAAGATTTGTGCTTTAGCGCTGTTAACAGGATTTTACCCTACAGTATCGCTGATGATCATACCAGCACAGCTGTAACCGCGACGGTTCAGCCTTATATGAGTAAAAACGTAACGCCCGTTTCAACTTTATCATTACGCCGACCAGCGTACAGCAGGTTCAATATTTCGACCCAGTTGACGGTAACGAGCAATGCCGCGAGCCAGCAGTATATTGTCACCGTAACGGTCGATAATGCCGATGGGCAGGGTTCTTACATGTCTCTGTAAAACCCGCCGCCAGGCGCTGGCAATTTAGACCCGAACCTACCCGCGTTCATTACGGCATCAACTACGCTCCCTGCGGCAACGGTAGCGCACCGCAATGGTCACCTACCGCTTTGGTAACAGCAACAGCGGCCCGGCCACTTATATTTCTAACGTATTAACAACACTGGCGGCGTGTTTACAATTTGTCCGGGCGGCGGCTCGGGTACCTTGCGATTTTTCTTAATGAATATGCCTATAAACCCCACCCCGCTCAGCGGTTCTTATTTAGGCCAGGTTACCTTCACCGCTTCCCCATAATTAATCTAAACAACGGATGGAGTCCATATGCATAAAATCGTAATCGGCAGCCTCGGCTATCGCGTTCATCAGCAGCATCAATTTGGCAATCGCAGGATCCTCTGCGCAAGTTAATGCTACCGCTACCGTAACAGGTGACGCCAGTATTAGTGTCACGCAAGCCGCACCTGCGTTCCCTTCATCGACCATTAATCAGATCATGCGGGTAACGGCGGCGTGCGTGCCTGCTTCCAGCATTGTTATGTACAATGATTCCAACCCGACTAACGGTTGCAATATAAGCATCACCTCCAGCAACACAAACAGCAGCGGCAATCCGGTTTTACAAAATAGCACGGGTGCATCCGCCGGTCAGATCCCATTCACCATTTCGATAACCTCCGCGGTACCAATGCGGCTATCATTTTCCGAGCGGCTATAGCAGCGCTTTCAAGCTCAGTGACCGGCAACAATGCGACGTCTTATGCCTGCTCGCAAACGCCCGGCCAAATCAGCTATACCCTTTGGCACGCCAACCGGCGCACCAGCAGGTAGCTACAGCGACCAATTGACCTTCAATATTCAACAACAACTGTAATTACTAACTGACAAAAAGCCGTCCTTGCGACGGCTTTGTGGGTGTCCGATGTCAACACGTGACGAAACATCAAGCAACGCTGTCGCAATTGATAACGGTGCAGAGAGGCGCAACCCACCACTATTAATGACTTGAATCAGTAGTTGTCTGATGGGCCCTGCTCGGTGGCCGGGGTGGCCCATCGCATTGAGTCAAAATAGCAGTTCAGACTACTGCGATTTGACGACTTTATTCACGTTCAGATAGCTTTCATTGAACTGAAACGGCGCGTTAGTCGGCAAGGTAATTGTCCAGCTATTGCCCGCATATAAGCGATTAATCATATTGAAGCTTTTGCAACTGCTGCCATCGGTCGCGCACTGTTCAAAATGCGTCAACAATGCGTTGGTATTGCCGGTGTTGGTGATGGTTGCTGAAGTGTTATTACGCACGACTTTAAAGTCGCTTCCGGGTTATTATTAGGACGTACAAAGATTTTCACCGTGTAAGTGATGTTAACATTCATACCCATATTAACATGCTGGCCGTTCTCAGTGGTCGCCGTGCTGGTCGTATCGTTAAACTGGCTACCGGAGAAACAGAGGCAATATATACCGCGTCTTCGCTAAATTTTTATTAAAGTTAATAACGCGAATCGCCCTGGTCTGGCTGACCGGCACCACGAATTTTTGTGGCGTTACCGCAATACCGAATGTCGAGGGATTACCAGTATCAGGCGTGAATTGATTTTGCCTTCGCCAGGATTATTCAATTTTGAACGACCACTTTAACATACGCTTTGTCGTTGCCGACATTGCTAACACTGATGTCCTGGAATTGTGTACCCGGCGCGACATCTACGATTAATGGACCTACTGTAATATCAGCCATAGGTGTCGCACAGGCCAGGCTCAATAAAACCAATGGCAAACTTTTGATACTGATGATCCCATAGAGTGCTCCCCTTAGTTAGACTTGACGATTGTATACTGATTTTGGAAATAGGTCTCAAAAATTGCACTGGTTCTGCTTGCGGCAGGGTTACTTGCCAGGTAATACCCGCATACATCCGTTTTGCCAGATTTTAATTTAACGCATTGTTGACTCGCGTCATTGCTCGGCATCCGTTAATAACACCTGAGTATTGCCGTTGTTTTTCACGGTTAATTGCGTGCCGTCACGACCGAAGCTTTGCTGGGCTTTGGCATTGGGGACGCACGGTAACCAACACGTTATAACCGGCAATCACTTTGTGCCGGCCAGCACATCACCTGAACCATCGGCCACCGCCTGCATCTCGCCTTCAGAAGGCACGACACGCACCATATAGATAACATCCTCTGATCGTTATGTATCAACGACATGATTCTGACCTTACGGCTGAATTGCGGCGGAATCACCACTTTCAGGGGTGTCCGACTAGACCGAATTGCTGCGGGTTGTTTTTAAGGTTTGATACTGGACTGAGTCGAGGCCCGGATTTACCACCTTAAGCGGCTGGAGAGTAACATAGGCTTTATCATGACCCACATTGGTAATCGTTAAGTCTGTGTGTAAGTTTGATTGTTGGTTAAATCCACTTCAATGGGGATACCGTAATTTGCGCACAAAACGCTGGCAATATCATGAATAATGCCATACTAACTAACAAACATTTTAAGTGTTTCATCATCAAGTCCTATTATGTCGCGCACTTAGCGCCCGTCATTTTATACTTAAAGCAAATCACCAAAGCAAACGCACTGAGGGTAATGATAGTCAAAGCCAACGGTAGCGTTGAAGTAACTTTAAAATGCATGATTATCATACCACCAAAGCACTGATTAAAACATACACAACCTAACAAGGCCGCAGAACGCCCCGCCGCTTCCGGAAACGGCTGCATCGCGCCGCCTGCGGCCGGACCCATCATCATGGCGCCCCTATCCCCATCAGTATACGGGTAATAAGTAACTCCATAAGGTTAATCCCGCAAGCTTATACCATATGAGCATTAACAACCGCTTGATAACAATAATCCAATGCCAAATAAAGTGATCGGCAAGGCATTGAAGCGTTTTAATGATTTTCCTGCGATGACGCTGCCCATGAGAAAGGTTAAACCCAATAACGCGAAGTAAATACCAAAGTGGGTTTCCGATACATGCAAATCCGAAATCAGTAAAATGGCGACGTTGAAAAAACACAAAGAAACAGCTTAAAGCAATGGCATTACACAACGCGTAAGTCCAAAACGTTTTATTTTTAATAATGTGCCAGTACCCTTTAACATATCACAATTAAAAGCTTGCTTATTGGCAGCGTTTAGAGTCTCGGTAAAACCCGTCACGACTAACAGCAATGCAATCACCCCAAACATGGCTAAAAAGATAAAAACTGAACGCCAGCCAAACCACACATCTAAATAACCGCCTAAGAGCGGCGCTAATAAAGGCGAAGCAGAAACGGTGGCATTCAAATAGCTATACAATCTACCACTTTCGTTACCGGAAAATAAATCGCGTACTATCGCAAAGGCACAAACCTGCATACCGCAGGCGCCGATTGCACAAAGAATCCGCTATGATCAATGCATTAATCGAATAAGCGAGGGCACAAGCCGCCGCGCCCAGCGTATAAGCTAAAGCGCTATAAAAAAAGCGTGTTGTTTTACGACCGAACCGATCCGCTAGCGGACCTAAACATAACTGACCCAGGCCATTGACTAACATATATAGACTTAAAGTCAGTTGAATCATCGCGGGCGTGGTTTGAAACACATTGACCATGCTGGGAATAGCCGGTACGTAAATATCGAGTCCCAACGCAAACGAAAACACAAACGGGGCCAGCAAAGTCACTAATACGCCCTGGACGAACATGCTGCATAATTTATCCGCGACTCTATTAATTTTGCACCAGTATACGCCATAGGCTACTGTTACGAAATGAAGTTATAAAGTATAGAGGCACACCAGTGCCGCGTCCGATTAATTTTGTCGAGTCTCATCGCTGTCACCCCGAATTTAATCCGGGGTCTAAAAAGCAATGCGTTAGAGAATTGAATTTCGAGTTGTTTCATGGACCCCGGCTCAGTGGCCGGGTGACACTTCGAAAAGCGAAAGGCCTACTTATCCTTTAGGAACAAAATTAACACTGACGCCAGCAGCGCATACAAGGGTAAAGGGATAAAGGCATAATAGAAATCCTGCACGCTAAATTGGGGGCGCCGTTTAATAAGATATGGTCCCAGCCTAAATCAAGAAATTTCCAATCATAGGCTCCGTAAACGATCCCAATATCGCATCACCACTATTGATCAGAGCGACGGCGCTTGCCGCTAAAGCCAGTTTATTGATATCGCGGGCGACGGCGAAGGACAGCATAAAAGCGCCTGTCGCAAAGCCAAATACAAACAACGTCACCGCTAATAACCATATTGGTAAATCGGCATAAAGTATCAATAGCAAAGACGTAAGTGCCAACATCGAACCCAGTATCATGACCGGTTTACGTTTACCCAACTTATCCGATAGCAAACCCAATAAGGGCCCGCCAAATGCCAATCCGATAAAAATCAGCGACACATAGCTCGCCGCTTCGGTGTCATTTAACTGATAAGCCGCTTTTAAAAACGGCGTACCCCATAAACCGCCGAATACCGCAACAGGTGAAAACATAAGCCGCTATAAAGGTTAATATCCAGTTTTGCGGGTTTTTAACATTTGCCAGAATTCCGGCATTGAAAAACCCTGTTTTAATTCATGCGCGACATGAAGATTTGGATAGCGTGGACGATCGTGTACGAGCAACAGAAATAATACCGCCAGTATCAGGCCTAAAATGCCGACATCAAATAGGGTTTCACGCCAACCCAGATGGGATACGACTAACGCGAGAGGCGCTTGACCAAACACAGCACCTATCATCGCGGCCGTGGCAAGCAGGCCCCGACAAACGCAAACTGATTCTGACGAAACCAGATCGAAGCGACTTTCATATAGCTACGGTTGCAAAAGCCGAACCGACCCCCATCAAAACCTTGCCACACCGGCGACAAGCTCAGTCTGAGCTTCTGCAAACAAGCACGCGCTAAGAGCGCTTATGGCAATGGCCAACGCGGTCAATAGTCGCGTACTTAAACGGTCTAACACACACCGACCAGAAGTTGGGTAAAGAAATAGGCGTAAAAATAACAGGCAGCAAGATTGCCGAGCCCTACCCCGTCCAAATGAAATTCCGCCATGAGCGAATCGGTCATGACACTGGGCGAAACCTGTAGAATATATTTATAAAATAGAAACGCCGCACTTAGTGAAATTGCCGCCCAGGGATAAAATCGATGATGCGTAAAATGTCGAGATTTAAAAGTTTGATTTGGCATACTGAAAACTCAAAAATAAATTAAATGATTGCTACGATGAATGCATCTGCCTGTCAGAAAGGAAGTAGCCGTGTTCCTTTAAGACAGGCCACGGACTCGTCAATAGAGACGCAGACAAGCATTGCTTTTGTTGAACGAAAATGAGCTTGTACGTTAACCATATCAGATAGCCTAAAATCTTGACTTTTGTTATAGCACGAAGAATTTAACCCAGTCAATAGACCTTAATAGATCAAGCGAACGCCGTCGTGCCAGGAGTTGCTGTAACGCAGTAAGACACGCATCGCTCACGGCAATCCGACAGAGGTCGCCACAACGAAACTTGGCCATTGCATCAGGCGAGTGGTAGTAATTTCTAAGGGACAATTACCGCTATGACTTTGCAACAATCGTTGTAGCTGATTCAGAGCGCCCTGCTCGGCTTGCGCATGCGTTAGCGTGATATGCAACCCACGCACCTGCTTTTGGCGGGCCTGCTCAAGGGTAAATAGCTCTTTGACGGTGGCGCGGATTCCGCCGGAGAATTCATCCGGCGTGACTTCCGCCTCGACAATCAACAACTGATCGCTTTTCAATAAAGCGTGATATTTTCGGCAAGTTCTGAAAAACGGTGATATTGAGCCGGCCGCTGCGGTCTTCTAAAGTGACAATTTGCATGATACTGCCGCGTTTGGTTTTAATGCGACGGATATCGATCACCACACCGGCAAAACACGTTATCACATTGCGCTGCGTCGGTTTGACTTCGCTTAAGCGTTTGCAACGCAACTGACTTAATTCTTTTGATAAGTGTCGATGGGATGCGGATAAATAAAACCCGAGCACGTCTTTTCTTTGAAGCAGGCGTTCACGCAACGGCCCTTCAGCCACTTCGATATAATCGTCGGCCGTAATCGCTGCACCGGAAAATCCGCGAGTCCAAATAAATCATGCTGACCGCTCATCTGAGCACTTTCATATTGCTCAGCCAATTGTGGGGCCCGATCCAGAGAAGCGCGCAGCGATTCGCGGTTAGGGCGATTTTATCTAACGCGCCCGCAGCAATCAAAGCCTCTAATACACGGCGGTTGACTTTGCGTAAATCTACGCGCCGGCAAAGATCAAATAAACTCGAAAAGCGGCCGAGTGACGGGCGGCGATAATCAGTTCAATCGCGTTCTCACCCACGCCTTTGATAGCGCCCAAACCATACAGAATCGTTTTATCGTCGCGCACAGTGAAGCGGTAACTGCTGGCGTTAATATCCGGCGCTGCGATAATTAACTTCATCGCCTGACATTCTTCGATAAAATTCACCACTTTATCGGTATTATCCATATCCGATGACAACACTGCCGCCATGAAAGCTGCTGGATAATGCGCCTTTAACCAGGCGGTTTGATAAGCGACCAGTGCATAAGCGGCCGAGTGGGATTTGTTAAAACCGTAACCGGCGAATTTTTCCATTAAGTCAAAGATTCGGGTGGCGACTTCTGAAGCAATACCATTTTACTGCCCCTGCCATGAATACTTCGCGCTGCTTAGCCATTTCTTCAGGCTTCTTCTTACCCATGGCGCGTCGTAACAAGTCTGCGCCACCCAGCGTATAGCCCGATAAAACCTGCGGAATCAGCATCACTTGTTCTTGATAGAGAATGATCCCATAAGTGGATTTCAGAATATCGGCGGTAAGCGGATGAGGATACTCCACTTTGGCGCGGCCGTGCTTACGGTTGATAAAATCGTCCACCATGCCCGATTGCAATGGACCCGGGCGAAATAAAGCAACCAGGGCGATAATATCTTCAAAGCAATCCGGTTGTAACCGGCGGATTAAATCTTTCATGCCGCGCGATTCAAGCTGGAATACCGCGGTGGTTTCACAGCGTTTCAGCAAATCGAACGAGGCCTTATCCTCAAGCGGAATGTGGTCAATGTCTATGGGGCCGAGATTTTGGAACGACGCAGCTCATTGACGGTTTCGACTGCCGCTGCGATGATAGTGAGATTACGCAAACCTAAAAGTCGAATTTAACAAGACCGGCCGCCTCGACGTCGTCTTTATCAAATTGGGTCACCAGCTGCTGAGCCTTCTTCGCAATACAGCGGCGCAAAATCGGTGAGTAAAGAAGGCGAGATGACGACCCCGCCGGCATGCTTGCCGGCGTTGCGCACGGTGCCTTCGAGCTTTAACGCCATATCAATTAAGGCCTTGACCTCTTCGTCTTCCAGATAACGCGCTTGAGCTGCGGTTCATCTTCCAACGCTTTACTTAAAGTCATACCCAAATCCAATGGAATCAATTTGGCAATGCTATCCACAAATCCATAAGGGTGACCCAGCGCGCGACCCACGTCACGCACCACGGCTTTAGCCGCCATGCTGCCAAATGATAATTTGCGAGACGCTTTGCCGACCATATTTTGCGCGACATACTCGATCACCCGGTCGCGACCATCCATACAAAAGTCGATATCAAAGTCCGGCATCGATACCCGCTCAGGATTTAAAAGCGCTCAAATAGTAAGTCGTACGGCAACGGGTCAAGATTAGTAATCTGCAAAGCAAATGCCACGATCGAGCCCGCGCCTGAACCCCGCCCCGGCCCCACCGGCACGCCATTATTTTGGCCCATTGAATAAAATCAGCCACAATTAAAAATAGCCGGAAAACCCATTTCGGTAATGACGTTCAACTCGACATTCAGACGCTCGTGATAAATTTTGTGTTTCGGCGTAATCAGGTTGACCTGGCTTTAAAATTATCGCCAGCCGCTTTGCAGGCCTTCAGCCGCGGTAAGACGCAGATATTGGCTTCTGTCATGCCGACCGGCACGGAAATTTCGGCAGAGTCGCCTGTCCCAGTTTAAAAACCACATTGCAGCGTTTGGCAATTTCCACGGTATTATGCAGCGCGGCCGGTAAATCAACAAACGCTTATGCATTTCTGCGGCTGAGCATAGATATTGTCCGGACTATAACGACGCGGCCGCTTGGGGTCGTCCAACGTATAGCCTTCGTGAATCGCCACACGAATTTCATGGGCTTCGAAATCGTCGCGGCTAATAAACCGCACATCTTGTGTCGCCACAATCGGTACGTTAAATCGTAAAGCCAGAGGTAAGACTGCTTGAATATAAGCTTCTTCCTGTACACGCCCGGTCCGTTGCAACTCAATAAAAAGCGCTCAGTACCGAATAACGCCAACCACTTCTCTACACGCGATGCTGCTAAATTATCGTGACCCAGTAACAACGCCTGGCCGATATCGCCTTCTTTAGCGCCGGAGAGCGCGATTAAGCCTTCAAGTTTATTCGTCTCAAGCCAGGCCTGTTGCACGACAGGCACGCCTTGATGACGCTGCCCTGCAAATAAGCTTTGGAAATTAACTGGGTTAAATGTTGATAACCCTGGTTATCTTGGCACAGTAACGTCAAGCGGCTTCGACTACCCGCTTCACTCTCAGGCTCAATCCAGATATCAGCGCCAAAAATCGGTTTTACACCGACTGCCGTGGCGGCCTTATAGACTTTAATGGCGGCAAATAGATTGGTTTCATCGGTTACGGCCACTGCTGGCATACTCAAGCTTGCCGCCGATTTAAATAAGGACTTTACCTTAATTAAACCGTCGACAATAGAATATTCGGAATGCACCCGTAAATGAACAAAACCCGCCTGACCCACACTAATTACCAATTCAGCTCTTGAAAACACTATCAATGTCCCCATCTTGTCATATTATATCTTACGGATACTGATTCTGATATAATGTATTTGGCTAAATTTAACAAAGGAGTTTTATAGGGTATGTTTAACCGCAATCCGTTGAACAACATGAGCAGCGTTGCACAACCGCAACCATCGCAATTAGCGATAAACCAGGTATTACGCAATACCTATTTATTATTGTCTTTGACCTTGATCGTCAGTGCCGTTACCGCCTTTATCTCAATGCACACGAATGCAGCGCCGTTAAACATTTTGTCATGCTGATTGTTTCATTCGGCTTACTATTCGGCATCATGTTTACCCGTAATAGCCCGATTGGTATTGTGTTGACTTTCTTATTCACTGCTTTTGAAGGGTGGACCTTGGGGCCCATTTTAAACTTTATATCCACGAGTTCAGCAACGGCGGTCAATTAATCATGACGACCCTCGGTGGTACGGGTGTGATTTTTCTGGTGCTATCCGGTATTGCTATGAATCCGTCGCGTGATTTCAGTCACTGGGGCCGCTATTTGATGATCGGTTTGATTGTGGCGCTGGTTGTGTCGCTTCTAAATATGTTCTGGCTCAAAATGCCTGGCATGCAGATCGCGGTGTCCATCATCTTCACCTTAATATTCGGTGGCTTTTATCTTGTTTGACACTAACCGCATCGCGCGGCGGCCAAACCATTATGTCATGGCAACCGTATCCCTGTATCTCGACATCTTAAACTTGTTTCTGCAATTATTACAATTGCTCGCGATGTTCAGCGGCCGCAGAGATTGATGTCATTTCATTCAAAACCCGCTTATGGCGGGTTTTGTATTTAACATTATGGCGCGTTGATAATAGTACGCTGATTCATTAGTTATGGCGATTTATTTTAGGAAATGATCGACACTCGATGTGTCACCCGGCCGTCGAGCTGGGGTCCATAAGGCAGTTCAAAAAGTCATTAGATCAACATAATTCATTATAGATCCCGGATCACGCGCGACGTGCTGTCCGGGATCACACCCTTGTAAATACATGAGTTATTTCCAAACGAACAACCTCACATAAACATTTTATTCTGTCATCATTAATAACTTGAACCAACAAGCAACTCATAACTGAGAGATTGTCCAAAACGCTTTTAGCACTGTATGATGTATTTTGCAGTCGAGAGCCTAATTGTCAAAATCCTCATTGCGAAATTTCATAAAACTGCTACATTCAAAGAGTGATAATACCTTCACTTTTAATTTCATTAAGCCATTTAAAAGCCAAAACTTCAGCGTTACCTAAGCGGTTATCAGGAAGCGAAGCTAAGAAACGACAGAGCGGCAATGATACAGTGAAAGTATGACAAAAGGAGTTTTGCGTGGATATCCAATACTTAGTCGCCATGTTAGTTTGTGACAGCGTTTGCCAGCTTTGTTAACCAATGCTTTATCCATTTACCCAAATCAATTGGTTTGACGGTGGTCACACTGGCGGTATCGTTGATCGTCATGTTGTTACTATCCATCGGTCAACATTGGGTTGAACCGATCAGGGCGTTTTTAGGCGGCATCAGCTTTAATACCACGATTATGAACGGCATGCTGAGCTATCTTTTATTTGCCAATGCGCTGAATATCAATGCACTCGATTTATCAGCCCATCGTAAGGTAGTGGCGACCCCTCGCCACAGCCAGCGTGTTTATTTCTTGCCTATTAGTCGGTTATATCATTTATTATTTCACGGCATTATGCGGGTACCCGATTCCGCTTGGTATTGCTTGCTGTTTGGTGCATTGATTGCGCCAACCGATCCGATTTGTGTGATCGATGCGATGAAGCGCACGCGGGCGCCCACCGATATTCGGATGAAAATCACCGGTGAGGCATTGTTCAATGACGCCGCCAGTATCGTGTTATTCGTCGTTATTTCTCAATATCTTACCGGTAAAGCGCAAGACCTGAATTACATCGGTATCGCAGGCCTCCTGCTACAGCAAGGTCTCGGCGGCATCGCACTTGGGTACATATTGGGATGGATCACAGCCTATTTCATGCAGAAAGTCCATAATGCAGAAACTCCGATTTTAATGAGTCTTGCCCTCGTGACCGGGGATACGGTATAGCCACCTTTCTCAACGTATCTGGACCGATTTGCATGGTAGTGGCGGGCCTCGTGGTCGGTTCACATACCTTGCCTAATGAGTCTGAGGATGAAAGCAACTTACGCTTACATAATTTTTGGGCTTTAGTGGATGACGTGTTAAATTCGTTTTGTTTGCGCTGATCGGCTTACAGATTCTTTCTATCAAAACCCGAATGAGTGAAATTTTGCTCGGATTGACCGTATTTAGTATCGTGATTATCGTGCGCGGCATCAGCGTCGGCGGACCGTTATTAATCTTGGAGCCGCTGCGCAAATTTAACTGGCGAGTCCTCACCATCATGACCTGGGCGGAATGCGGGTGGTCTGTCGATTGCGTTGGCTTTATCGATCCCGCCGAGTAGCGAAAAGACATTATTGTGGGTATCACCTATTCGGTCGTCGTATTCTCGATCATCCTGCAAGGCTTAAGTATTCAGACAGTCATTCGTAAGCTTTTGCCTTCAAGACGTGAGATGCGCGAGCAACTGACCTTGTTTAGGAAATAAGTCAGAGCGCGATCTCGCGATTTATTTACAATGCGATCGCGAGCTTCGGATCCACAAAGCCTTGCCTAAAGCCTCTGCCACCGCTGGATAAGTGATTTGGCCGTGGTGTATATTTAAACCATTCATCAAATGCGGGTCTTCAAGCAGCGCCTTTTATAGCCTTTATTGGCCAGGGTTAATACATAAGGCAGGGTCGCGTTATTAAGCGCCAGAGTAGATGTGCGCGCCACACCGCCGGGCATGTTCGCGACGCAATAGTGTACGACACCGTCGACCACATAGGTAGGCTCGGCATGGGTAGTCGCGCGACTAGTCTCAGCACAGCCGCCCTGATCGATCGCCACATCCACAATCACTGAGCCTTTGCGCATGGTGGTGAGCATCGCTTCGCGGATCAATTTCGGCGCCGCCGCTCCGGCACTAACACCGCGCCAATCACAAGGTCCGCCGCAGCCAACTGCTCTTCTAAAGCAGCATTGGTGGAATATAAAGTACTGATACGCGAGCCAAACATATCATCTAACTCGCGTAAACGCACTAAAGACTTATCCATGACTGTGACTTTCGACTCCATACCGACCGCCATACGAATCGCGTTAGTACCGACTACCCCGCCGCCGATAACCAATACATTAGCCGCCGGCACACCGGGAACGCCCCGAGCAATACGCCGCGGCCGCCCTGAGCTTTCTAAACAACGCGCGCCCGCCTGAATTGACATACGGCCCGCAACTTCGCTCATCGGTGACAATAGCGGCAAGCGACCAAATTTGTCGGTTACCGTCTCATACGCAATCGCGGTACAGCCCGATTCTAACAACAGTTTGGCTTGTTCTGGATCCGGCGCCAGATGCAAATAAGTAAACAACACCTGATCGCGACGCAGCATTCTACATTCATTTTGCTGCGGTTCTTTAACTTTCACAATCATATTGGCAGAGGCAAAGATATCTTCGGCCTTTTCTTTGATTTTAGCCCCTGCCATGGTGTAATCTTCATCACTGAAACCGATCGCAGTGCCGGCATTGGTTTCTACAAACACTTCGTGACCAAAATGGGTAAGCTCACGCACCGACCCCGGTGTCAAACCGACCCGATATTCATGATTTTAATCTCTTTTGGTATACCGATTTTGACTGCCATCTTGAGTTTCCTTACATATAAAGTGAAAACAGTTTAAATATAGAATTATAAAACTTCACCAAAATCCCCGTGATTGTAACCAATCTAATGTAATTAAGCGAGATTTCTGTTTAACCGTCTCAAACTGCTCAATTAACTGCCCCGCCAGTTTGTGATCGTGTACTTCTAAATTAAATTCAAAATTCAACATTAGACTTCGTACATCTAAATTGGATGAACCTAAAACACGCAAAATCGTCGACAATAAATAATTTACTGGATCGAATACGCCCGGCTTATAATAAATATCGATGCCGTGCTCAATTAACAGAGGCAAGCCCGCTTCGCTGGCACCTTTACAAACGATAGATTATTACTTTCGGGCAAAATGACTTCGATCTTAACGCCGCGCAAAGCCGCGGAAACCGCCGATGCCGTTAAGGAGTAACCCATTAAAAGTAGGGGTCATGATGCGGATGTGCTTCTGTGCACAACCGAACGCCGCACTTAACATCAATTGTAATTGCGAATACTTATGATGCGGACCTGGGGCGTAGGCTCGGCATAGCGAAGTGCCTTTGGAGAGTTATCATAATAAACGACTTTTTCAACTTTCTCTTCAGTCGCAAAATACCAATCACGCAGCACCACATCCTGTAAATACCCTACCGCCGGACCCTGCACTTTAAAATGCACATCGTGAATTTTGGCTGGGCGCTCCGCCTTGGCCGCATTATCATCATGAATATTCATGCCGCCGGCAAAACCTACTCCTACCGTCCACCACCAAGATTTTGCGGTGGTTGCGTAAATTCAAATGCAGGTGTGGTAGGTGCTAAGGGGAGGCAAAAAGCCGCAGCAGGCACGCCTAATTTGCGTAATTTACGAATGGCGGTGGGCCAAGAATAAATTCCGCCGATGCCGTCAACTAAAACTTTAACGCTTATCCCACGACGGTGTGCCGCCGCCAGCGCTTCGATAAATTTACCGCCCCAGCCTGTCGTACCGAAAATATAGGTCGACATATACACACTGTTTTTAGCTTGATGGATAGCGTCCAACATCGCCGGATAAGCCTCAGTACCGTCAAATAACGGCTCAATCAAGCAACCGGATACTAAAGGTACCGTCCCGACTTTATCGCCGCTTTTAACCAAAGCCTGAAAGGCATGTTGCTCAAAGACGGCATCGGCGAAAGTCGTATATTTCGAGGCGTCGAGCTCGGCTTCTTTGCCGGCATTTTCCACAATCCGCGCGACTCCCACTGCTTGGCAACCATAGAAATATGATTCATCCCAAACAATAAATACGCAATCACGCCCGCAATGGGTATAACTAAACACACTATCATCCAACCCAGGGCAGTACGGGGTCGCGTTTATTGATTAAAGCGTGAATAGCCGCTACACCGCCTAATAGATGGGTAAGAATCAAAATATCCAGTCAAACTCATTCACAAAAGCGCCTATTCTAACTTGATAGAATTCTATTTTAGTCGCATTTAACAAGAAAGAAAATGCTCACAAAAAGGCTTTTATTTGAGGATGTTAGATAAAAGTAAGCAGCGAGTGTCTTATTTAATGAACGCACCCGGCGCATACATTGATAACCCTAAGTGCTCCATGTTATTATTTGCAACGGGTTGTCTCTTTTAGTACTGTCGTCACGGGTTATTGATGCCCCTTTCTCGTCATTCCCGCGCAGGTGGGAACCCAACCCTCCTTGCGACAGGATATGCCTCTGTTGTCATTCCGGCCTATGCGCCGGAATCCATCATGAAATACGTAAATTCAACACTTTACGAGTCGCCTCATGGACCCTGGATCAAATCCTCGGTGACACATCGAGGGTAGATATACTTTTATAAAACAAGTCGCCAAAATTAGTGACTTCGAGCATGAGAAAACTGAAAAGTAAATGTGGCGCCATTAATGCGTTTATATTTATTACACTTATGGCATGCCAGGTCCCGATTCCGGTGCTCGAGATGAAGAGGCGGCAGATGAAACATCTAAGCCGGAGACGGCTGCCAAAGCATTTCTAACTTTAGAATCATAACTTTTACATTCAGCCATACATTGTGTCGCTCTCTTACTATTTTCTAGTGTCGGATTTGCTCTATACTCTGCAACTGCTCGAGCATAATTTGTATCTTGATTCAATTTCTTCCGTATGTCTTCGCCTTCAATATCAAAGATTGAATGTAATAGTAGGTCAAAGAGTGGTTGATATAGCTTTTGTGCCTGATATTTAGCACGATCATGAACAGCGGCAGAAAAGTTAAGATTTTTGTCTGTTCAATATTTACGCCATTCATACCTGTTGGCAATAAAGAAACACCCGCTAACGTGCGTAAAACCCTGAACTCATGGCACAGAGCAATTTTTGTAGGTTATTTGCAACGCCAAGCCATTTATTCTTGCACTCACATCCTGAGATATTTTGGTTAAATCACCGACCAAGATTGGCTTTTCATTGCCCAGTGATCCTAGCATAATCATCACATTTTCATTAATTTTATCTTCTTAGATGCTATCGTTATAGCCAGGTTTTAATTTCTGGCACGCTCTTCAATGCTAACTCCGCTAACTCAATCTGAGGTACTGTACTTTCCAAAATATTATCGGCTATTTTGCGAGCATGGTCATTACTATTTACTTTTCATCGCGAATCAAAGTCCAAATATTACTACCCATAATCGCTATCAGCTTTTCGCTTCCAAAATCGCTAACACGCGCGTATCAAGACCGCTATCTTCGGCAAAATTTAACAGAATTGTAGCTAATTTATCTTGAAACTCAGGATATTCAGGACTGGTATTAGCGACTGCAAATAGATAATGAATTAATTCACGCTCTTTACCACGCGCAAAATGATCTTCAATTAACCTAAAATTTGCGGGCTTAACCATAGCTTGACTTGTATACTGTTTCCACGTGAATCCGCATTTTTCGAATGGTAACCTCATATTGATTACTGACGAGCAGCGCTATAATGCGATAACCATCTACTGCCAATACTCTATCACCTACTGATGATTCATCTCTGCCATAGTGAATTATGCTAAAATCACGCGCTCCTGCCATATTTTTTTCCCTGCTTTTATATTGAAATTATTAAGAAATTCTATCAATTTATTTGCTGGATAAATACATACTATTTTAATTAGTCTTCATTGAGATTACGCATTTCATACGTTGTCATTAATCTCTATTCTCTATTTGCTAAATATAAAAATAAGCGCATGGTGTGATTTTAATAATCTCCATGCCCTTATCGACAAGTTTATTTGCAATAAGATACGCAATAGCAATAGATGTGAAATATAGTTTATGTAAACTTTCTCGTGAATAATCCTCATGACACGAGAATGAAACTATGCCTTTCAATCGACCATTTAAAGATTTTTATACGCCCGGCGATCTTATTTACGGATTAGCTGACATCAGAAAAAGTATGCTTACAGACACCCTGTATTCAAACAAATTACTGAACTCAGGGTTGCAGCTTGTAGCATTGATGAATACGCTATCAATGAGGGGAAAGAGAATTTCTAAAGACGCTTAATATTGCCACCCGCGAAACTTGCCTGAATTTATACAAACCCTCAAATCGCATCCTAAATTCAACAGTGCTTACGAAAAAGATGGGTTTTGGGTTGAGGAGAACGCAAATCGGGCGATGATTCAAGATCCGTTTGAAACCGCAAGAAAATGTAAGGCCGGGCTCTACTGGCTGCAGATGCACAAACTTTCATATACATTTTTTCTTGATGACATCGACTTTGAATCCGTCATCACGAAATCCAGCATATACGATAGAAGCTTTACGAATGTTAAAGCATTTTTAGAAGCGCGAGAAGTGGACGAGATGAATCTATATAACCACTACCCGGACAGGATGGTGAACGATAAATCCATCACCAATGCTGAATTACGTTGGATATACAGAAATAGAAACAATCAAAAAGTACAAAAATCCATACAATTCTGGAATAAAACACGCCTTGCAATCCTCCCTGGAATGGTCCTTCGATGTGCAATACAACTATCGAGTCTCAAATATATGGTTAAAATATGCTCCCAGAAATGTTGGCGCATTGTCAAAATCAGCTAATCAAAGACACCCATTTTGTGGTCTTGCCAGATTGTTTAACTGCTTATAAAGTAATAAGTTTCGAAAATGATTGAATTAGTGCAACAATATCGATCGAGAGAATAATCCCTCAATATTATAATATCAAATTGTCTAAGGCACATTAATCATAATCTCGTTATGGATAACGGTTTTCCGTTTTAAATGTCTCTTACGGTTGAGGCCTGTTTTTCTTTTAGATGAGTCAGTCGTATGCCGTCGACTGAACCCAAAACTTTTCTCGACACGCTTCCTGTCCGAGCGTGTAATAAGTTACCCATAGCCATGATAGCTGTGACAATTATATCTATGTAGCCGGCACGAAATAATTCTTCAGATAAAACCATAGCTGCCGATTTTTCGAGTCAGATACTTTTTAATCGATAGCTTAAACTGGGACAGTTCAGGTTTTGAACGACGATATAGAGAAACAAGCAGCGGACTCACAACTATTGAGACGAATATCGCGAATATCTTTTGACAGGCTCGATTCTTTCAATCTCTTAACCAATTCTCTTATATGAATTAAACTTGTTTCATCTGATCCGCTTGTTATTTTGGGTAGACCGGCCTTGCCATGTCCAAGAATATACAATTTATCAGCGAGCGTTAATCTTGAAAGTTTACTCACTCTTATCTGAGTTTGATCAAATGCTAAATATATGTTAATGCTTTGATCAATAAAATCCATTGACATCTTAAAGTACTGGCGCGTGCTCAAAGCATTTCCTCTTGATGTGTCATCGGCCAATAATTATTACCGTCCTGATATAAGGAATGTAATTGTGCGAATTCTCTTCGGGTCCCATTGGCGTTGAAGATGCTGCTCTTAGAAAGCATTTCCTTCCCCATCATGACGTTTATTTTAGCTTCTTCCAATGCGCTTTTTTCAAACTCTGATTCGACTAAAACAGGATAAGGCTGTTTGTTTTAGCGATTCGTCTGGCATTAAATGCCATTATCAATTTGATCGCATCACTATCATGATAATGAATATATAAATATCCGTTTCTCCTCTGTTTGCGACTGCTACCAGGATTATTTCTCAGCATTGTCTGACTCTCTATTTTAAAACCCTCAGGAATAAATATATTGCCAAGCTTCAGAGAATCCCGTAGTCGCGCCCATCATGCTGAACTATATTATATTTTGTTTAATCATTTCGCCGTTGAGATAGGTTATGCTATGGTATGTGATATCAGTCTGATCATTCACTACTCTAAAAGCTTTTTCAATAATCTTCTCAGCTTGCTCAGAACCAAGATAATCAAAATTGGCCAGGCTAGTTCTGTTGAGCATTCATTAGTAACTTTCCCTGCATAGCATTTTATATAAACAGAAGGGAGACATTTAGATAGATCAAAACCTATTGAATCAGGCGGAGGAGGAGCGGGATATCGTCGATCTTGACCAGAAATCACACGAGTTGCTCTACTGGCTGAATCACAAGCTACCAAATGGATTTTATGCAGATTACTAATTGAAGCTGTCCAGCGCGTGATATAGGGATAAAGCTGTAGCGCTGTTAGAAGTTGATTGTTTATTATCACATAGCCTGGTGCTCCGTGACAAACAATAGTCAAATTTCTTATAATCTGTATTCGTTGACTCCAATATGAAAGAATCTTTATAACATTGTACTAATTTCATTTAAATCCTCACTATAACTTCCAATATTCAGGTGATGTAATAGCAGTAGTGTAATGGAGTGAGATTTCTGTTTTGTTGCAATCATATTTCAGAATGCAACGATCAATTACTATTTGCGAAGCGGGATACTCATAAACGGTGCAAATATAACTGAGATTGAGGTGAGCCCTAAAGTTTAAACAGTCTGATTGGGCTTTTTATGCTACATGATTCATTGGCAGCGATATGATAATCGATCATAAATCAGTCAATAACTGAGAATAAAAGGGATTGAAACTGGATAACTTGAGAATACCTTTTGGTACCTTTAAATACCCACTTTTATAAATGATCTCTCGATTTTATCGTGCTTTCAAAAATTTAATGTTATTTTAATCAAACCCAGGAATAGCGGAAAGGGTGGGATTTGAACCCCGACTGTCTAGAAAGCATTTTTGGCTAAAACACTGCTTTCTGTAGAACATCAAGATTGCTCAAGGGAAGAAAACGGAACTTTCACAATCAAAATTGAATATAACAATAAAATATTTAAGCATAAAACAATCAGTTAGCCTTGCTTTTTCAAGCAGTGTCAGATCAAGTTGAAGTTTTACAAATAGCGGCAAGCACAGAACACAAGACAATGGACATGCTTAAAAGACATATCCAGCGCTGCAAGACACGGAGGCGTGCGCGCCGAGTCTATTAGTCCCCGGTAACAGCGCCTCGTAGAGGTATATAAAGCTGCGTAAAGTCATTTGTGGGAGCTGACTGCGCATGAAGCTTTCGTAAGGTAATCTGTATAGTGGCAGTCAGTGGACGCAGGACGCCGGGAGCAACTTACACTTACCGCGCTTTACCATGAGTATTAATGTATTTATGCGCAAATTCCTATCCAGTATTAGCGGCACAAAACGATTTTAATCGCATTTTACCTAAATGTGATTGCTTTTTATAATTATATTTACAGATGAGCTTGTAAAAACGGGTATTGCAACAATTAATTTTAATATGAAAATGAAGGTATTAATCAATATTTAATACCATTAAATCATATATTTAATCTAAATTTTTATAATTATTACATTTTATATCTTATTATAATTTGACATTAATTTATATTTATTGTATTCTATGTATATTATTAGTATTCAAATAAATATATTGAAATGTCTACATAATATGGTTACAGTGCGATACTTAAGTTTTGCCTTAATGAAGTTTGTGAAAGCACGTTACATTAGCCTCACCAGGCTGTCTAGCTCAATGTTTTCTTTTACACTCTGAAAAAGTGTTCAACACACTTTTCCAAGTAAATAGTTCAGCACGCTTATTTTAGTAGCAAAACATTTGATATCTAATAATTGATCAATCTTTTGATTGGTATTTGATTCAATTAGCCCAAAATAAAATAGAGAATGTATGAATAAATCATATTTATTGCCATTAGTATTATTTTTATCTGCTTTGACTACTGCTTGCAGCTCTGGCGGCGGTGGCTCTGGTTCTGATACTGGTTCTGGCTCCGGCGGTTCTTCTGCTGTGACGACGCTTGTACCTGCGGCTAGCGCCACGGTATCTTCCTTGGGTTTATCAAGCGAAACCGTTACGCTTAGTAACACGGGCGCGGTTAATATTAACAGCCTCGCGGCACCCCAACTTTCAAGTGCTTTGACTAGTAATCTTGTCGAAGACACAGCCAGTTCAACTTGTGAGAGTGCGACCTTTCCTTAGCCCCTGGCAGTCAATGCACCTACCGCTTTAACGCTGCGGGTAGCAGCACGGTTCCGGTATTGCGTCCGGTACAATTACCTGACGCCTACGTTTGCCGATGGCTCGAGCCAGAGTATCGACTTAAACGCCACCGTCTCGCATTATCTTTATGCCGGCAATAGCGCAGGCGTGTTTGCCTGGAACGGTAGCGCCTGGAGCACGATCGGCAGCGGCCCGACTAAGGTTGGCGCTTTAGTAGTAGCGCCAGATAGCGATGGCAATATGATGCTCTATGCCGGTAGCAGTACCGGTACCAGCGGACAGGATTTACAGATATGGAACGGCACCACCTGACCGCATCCACTGGCTCGCCCACCTATATTCAGGCGCTTGCCTATACTAACAACAATAACGTCAACACCCTGTTTAGCGGCAGCCTCGTTAACACAGCGGGATCTGATAGCCTTAACCAGTATGCCAATAATGCCTGGTCTGCTTTAGGGAGTAATCTAAACGAGATTGAGATCGCTGACAACGAGCGGCGCCACGGATGGCACGCTCTATGCGGGCAGTATGGCAGGTAATACTTCCGGGGATGCTTATGCCTATAGCCACGGCAGTTGGTCGCAATTGGGCGCCGGGCTGCCCCGAGTTACGTCAAGGCATTAGCCTATGACAACAATAACAGCCTGCTCTATGCCGGCAGTTTTCTGAATGCGTCTTCGAGCGCGGTGGGGTGAACGAATGGAACGGCACTACCTGGAGCACGGTGGTAGCAGTGCGCCAAGCGGCGTGCATGCCCTGGCTTTGAATGGTACCCGCTTATATGCGGCAGGTAACCCAGCGGGGATACCAACTATACTTTTGCACCGCTCAATAAATTAGGGCAGCATAATTGGTGGAGCACCGCTTCTTCTGAAGATGGTTCGCATCTTGCCGGAACAATCTCTGGCAATCGTTATGTATATCTTTCCAATGATTATGGGGTTAACTGGAATTCGTATGCGATATCAGATTCAGTTCTTTATTATCCAACAATAGTCTCTTCAGCCGATGGGACGCACCTTGTAATCATTAATGCGGGGACTTCTAACAATAATTATTACACTTCAAGCGATTCTGGAGTTGCTTGGACACAGGCCACCGTGCCTGGTGGGTATTATGCATTCAATATTGCCTCTTCTGCCAGCGGTCAATACCTGGCTATAACCACCAAGCTTAATTCTAGTACCAATGGGTCGATCTATTTATCGAATGATTATGGTGTTAGCTGGACATTGCAGAGCCACACAATACCTACTTCTGCGCGATGGAAAGGCATCACTATGTCTCAAGATGGTGCAACCGTTGTTGCCATAACACAAGCAGGTAATGTTTGGAAAACGACTGATTCAGGAAATAGCTGTGAATATTTCTGATCTGAATTCAATAACCGTGACAAGAATGGCATCATCTCTCGATAACTCCCATTTATTTGTGCTTGGTTATGACTATGTTTACGAGTCAGCCAATGCTGGCCAAACCTGAGCTCAACAGCAATGCACCAAGTTCTATCATTGGCATAGCTGCCTCGGGCGATGGCTCGCATGTTGCCGCCTGGAGTGCTACTAATTTATATGCTCCGCCGATTATGGTCAAACTTGGGCTACGATGTCCGTATCAGGTGATTTTAGTGATGGTAACACTCCGCAGCTTATAAACATTTCTGCCGATGGTTCACATATCTTTGCAGCGCCCTATGACTCAGTAGCCCAGGTGGGCGCACTGCGGATATGAACATGTATGATAACAATACCTGGTCCACCGTAAACGGCAGTGGGACGGGGAACCCAGCGGTACCCTGGCTATCGTGGTGGACAGCGCCTCAAATATTTACACCGGCGGTGTCGCCAACACGATTGCCAATGGCGAAGATGTCAATATGCTGCATAACAACGCCTGGAGCTCATTAGGCACGGGTGACGATACGCCGACTAATGTTACATCAATGGCGTTGGGTACCAACGCAGATTACGACTTCCTCATAAAGCGGTACAACCACTGCGAAACTTGGTGAAACAAATAAGGAGTCTAGTAGCCCTCGCTAACGACTCCTTGCTTAAGCTATTAGAAATAACCAGCTGGTTTCCTAAGGCAAGGGAGGTGACGCCGCTTGAGCGCTTCCATTTTTAAAGGTATCCACGCGTTGCCGCTATATTTATTAACATTATAGTCGGTGCTGTCAGTATTACTGCCGGTATAAAGATTATTAGCACTATCAGTGATTAAAGCATCGACATTGTCAGGAATGCTGCCACTGCCATACACCTGTCGCCAAATGGTATTACCAAAAGTATTATAAAATACATTGATATCATTTGGTATAGCAAGCTCGATATTAGCGTTAGATGCAACAGCGGCAAGATAAGCATTATTTGATGATGCAGCAATGCTAGACCATTGGCCTAAGCCTGCAGACTTCTCTTTAAACCAGCTCAGGCCATAATCACTGGAAGTCCAGATCCAGCGCCGATATCTCTGTAAACACTGCCGGCAAGATGAGAGCCATCTTTTGAAGAAACGAGCGCTGTCCAGTAGTGCTTACCGGAATTGCCCTGCTTAACCCAGGTTGTGCCATAATCCTCAGAGGTCCAGACTTCACCTCCATAAGCCGCAGCGGCAAGATGCTCGCCATTAGCTGAGGAAGCAACCGCAGACCAGGCACGCTTCTTCAACCGTTTCTTTAGTCCAAGTTGCGCCATAATCATCGGAAATCCAAATATACCCACCCTTATCGGCTGCAATAAGATCTATTCCACTTGAAGAAGAAGCTGCTAGACCAGTCTCTCTGACCTGCAGCGCTTCTAATTGTCCAAGTCGCGCCATAATCTGCAGAAGTCCAGATACTACCCCCATAAGCTGCCACTACAAGATGAGAGCCATCTGCTGACGACGCTAATGCCTTCCAATCTCTTTGACCTGCGCCGCTTCTGATTGTCCAAGTTGAACCGTAATCTGTAGAGGTCCAGATACTACCTCCATAAGCTGTCACCACAAGATGAGAACCATCTGCTGAAGAGGCAAGCATATTCCAGTCTCTCTGACCCGGCCCGCTTCTTATCGTCCAGGAGCTACCGTAATTTGTTGAAGTCCAAATAGAACCGCCGTATGCAGCCGCAACAAGATGAGAACCGTCTGCTGAAGAGGCAATTGCGCCAGTCTTTAGCACCAGGGCTGTTAACAGCAGTCCAGATATAATTATCCGTGCTGCCTGCATATAAATTAAGATTTGTATCCATCGTTAGTGCCTTGACACCATTAGAGCATTGGTTCCAAGTTCTTTCCAGTTGCTGCCGTCATAATAGTTTACATCGGTGCCACTTGAAGCAGTGTTGCCGTTGCTGCCAGCGAATAAATATTGGCTATATTATAGGCCAATGCATCGACATAAAGCGGACCGTTTGTTCCTAAGTTTTCCCCATTCATAGCCTGGAAGATCATACTCTAGAAGTAAACATCCCCAGCACTGTTACCCGCCATACTTCCTGCATAATCCCTGGTGCCGAAATTAATTTTCAATAAAGCATGAACATTATTGATGGCAGAAGAACCGACAGTGCTCCATTTATCGTCGATTAATTCATTCACATTGTAAACATTTCCTTGCAAGGCATTAAGACTACTGCCAGTATACACATACTCTAAAGCATTATAAGCAATAGGTGGAGCATACGTTACAAAGGTTGCAATATTGATTGGTGAGCCTGATGATTTTATCCAGTTATGACCGTTCCATATTTGTACGTCTTCACCGCTAATTGCTGTGTTACTGCCGGCATAAAGAAACCCATGTCATAAAAATAATTACCTGGAATAGAAATTAAAGTTGTAACGTCTGTCGGCCCGGTGCCAAGCGACGTCCATGTACTTCCATCCCATTCCGACACACCGCTAGCAGTACCTGCATATAGATAATGCGTAACTGTCGTGCCTAAACTTACCGCTTCGGTTGATCCATCCGCAAAACTGGGGTAATTGTAATGGTTCCCAGTCTTCCAGGTACTGTTTTGGTCGTAGTCGTATAGATTAGATAGTTACACTGACTGCCTGGCGCTAGAGGAAAACTCGTGCTTTTGCATGTTGAAGCATTGTAATAGTAATTTAAGATGGAACTCAAAGAACTTGAAAATTGAGGACTTGAAATACTTTTAATATTGACAGTGCCATTATTGGTCAGGGTTACTATTTCAGCAGTCAAACTTACAGGCACCACAGTAACACTTAGGGCGGCTCCATCTTTCACTGAGTTGTTATTGCTGATTGATGCGTGACTATCACCCACCCATCCTATTAATAATAAAGCGAGGGATAGAATAGCTATTTTGTTTTTCATGACTAATCCTATTTCTGTTAATGTTAAACAAGATAAACGTGAAATCAACTTTACATTTTAGATTGATAGGTTCAACCTCCTAAAGATAACCTCACTTTTTGCAAGCTGTGCCAGATCAAGTTAAAATTTTTACATTTAATTTTGTTTTCATTTTATGATCTTCAACTTTATATTATGGTTTTATCGAATGGCACACACAAATGTCGATGCCATAACAAACTGAGCGATGTAAAATAAATCTTTTCACAAATCTCACATTGATAATATTTTCTCCCACTATGAATGGCCTGATGCTTTGTTAAATCCCCTTGTAAGCAAAAAGTCTTGTCACAACTCGAACATTGATAAGGCTTATCCTCAATACGGATAACTTCACGCCGTTTTAAGTTGCCCATAACAAAAGATTTATCACTAATTGCAAATTGATCAGGCTTTTTTTAGCATGGATAACTCGATGCCGTTTTAATTCTTTCTTCCAAGCAAAGCTTTGTTGCAAATTGTACATTTGTGAAGTTTTTTCTAACATGTGCGAATCGATGATGTATTAAGCCCCCTTTAAAACAAAAGATTTATCACAATTCGCACATTGATAAGGCTTATCCCCACTGTGGATGACTTGATGTCGTTTTTAGATTGTCCATTTGCACAAAATATTTATCACAATTCAAGCACTTATAAGGCCTATCCCCACTGTGGATGGCTTGATGCTTTGTTAAATCCCTTTATAAATAAAAGTCTTGTCACAACGCGTACACTTATGAGGCTTCTGTCTAATATGAATGTGTTGATGTTTTTATAACCTCACTTTTTGCGCAAAAGTTCTGTTACAAGTCTTACATTGATAAGGCTTATTCCCACTATGGATGGTTTGATGGCGTTTTAAATTGCTCACTTGCACAAAAGATTTATCACAATTCACACACTTATAAGGCTTATCTCCACTATGAATAACTTGATGCCGTTTTAAATTACCCTTTGAGCAAAAGATTTATCACAATTCACACACATTCGTAAGGCTTCTTTCGAGCATAAATGTGTTGATGCCTTACAAGATCGCTTTCATGCGCAACTGTTATGTTAAAAGTCGCAGATTGATGAGACTTTTATTTTTATGATGATTACGTGGATGCTTTGTAGCGTCGCTTTTTGCGCATAAGTTTCACCATTGAGAAGGAATTGATCTGCCTTTCCCATATGAATAACTTGATGCTTTGTGAAATCATTCTTCCGGACAAAAGCACTATTGCAATTTTACATCTATACAAGGTTTTTTTACTTGTACGTTGTGCTCGGTGCTATCAATATGTACCCACAATTGATCTATAGTCAAAAGTAGTTTTACACCACTCATAATGGTAAGGAAATTTGTTTTCCGGATGATTTTCAGGATACTTCATCAATCTACCATCCCTATAGATAACTGCCCGCCTAGATTTTGACATTTTAGCGTTGGCTACAACCTTCGTTTTATCGAGCGTGTTTTTGTAGCTGGCATATGACGATTGGCAGACTCTGATATTGAGGCAAATTTGAGGAGCTGTTTTCAAAATAGCATCAGATCGATTCACAGGATCGCTAGATTTAGAACTGATTAATCTATGTGTAGATCTGTGCTTAGTGAGTGCCGAAAATGAGGTAAGATGCTGCTGACAAACCTCACACATAAAAAGATTTACCCTTCTTCTCAGGATACTTTAGCTTTGTAAAAGAAGGGCTCACCCGTCTTTGGCATGGCTCTTCTGCAAGACTTACTGCCAATGTTGGTATCATTTGCTCATTTATAGGTATCGGGTCGGTATCTTGGTTAATCTGGGCATTGGGCAACAAAGTTATTCCACCTGAACTGTCGCGATATTCACTCAAATCAAATTCAGCAAGTGCCTGATCAGGGATACAGAGCCTATAAGCTCTGGACTTTGTTGTAGGGCATACCGCTGGCTTGATGAAGGTGAAGCTTGAAGGAATGGTCTAGGCACCAATAAATTTCTGTCTTTCTTGAATGGCGACCCTATAGGCACCCTTAATCCGGCTGAGTGCAAGGTTTGTTCAATGAGCAATCGGATTGTCCAACTGTTCGAATTCTTGCAAATTGCGCTCATATAGAATTTCTTCTGAGGAACTATGCAAATAATTAGATGTCTGTGGTGAATCAAATAATTTTGTAGATTTAAATTCTGCGAATAGATCTCTAAAATGAGTTGTATCGGTGGGTGCTTCAGAAACTGAAGGCGTATTTTCACAATCCCAACAAACCAAATAACCTGTTGAGTAGCTTATTCTTGAGTTTCTATACTGATTGATTTATCACAATAGCTGCACCTTACTATATCAGACGTTAGAGTCATGAGAAAAATGTAACTCTGCTTAAATATTTTTAGAGTAAGTAGGGTATCTGCATAGGCTTTTTAAACAACTTCTTTTTCATATTTTGAAAAATAAAGTCTCTAATTTTAAATCGAGCACTTTTTAACTTTCATGATTTCAAGATCGGTTAGCTTCAATTTAGATTCAATTGACCTATCCCCAAAAATAGAACCATGACAATGATGAGATTTCCAATTAATCTAAGACAAAGGAGATCTCAGAATGAAGAAGCGATACAGCGAAGAACAAATCATCAAAGCTATCAAAGAACATGAGGCTGGTGTAAAAGTCGATGACCCTTTGTCGCCGCATGGGAATTTCAAGTGGCACATTCTACAATTGGCAGTAAATATGCCGGTTTAGAGATAAATGAAGCCAAGCTGTCTTCGCGAGCTGGAATCAGAGAATAATAAGCTCAAAAAGCTTCTTGCAGATAAGTTGCTGGAAGTCGAGGCAATGAAGGACGTACTGTCAAAAGTGGTAAGGCCTGCAGAGAAACGGCGCGCTGCAGCCTATATGGTAGAAATCTATAGGCTAAGCGAACGTATTGTTTGTAGGCTTCTTGGTTTGAGTCGAACCGCCTATCGTTATAAACCGAAGCAGTCATCAGATAAAGAATTAAGAGAGCGCATGAAAGAGCTGGCTGTCACCTATCCGCGTTATGGGTATTTGTTGTTACATGGGCTATTGAAAATGCTGGGCTAGTGTAAAACAAGAAGCGAACTTATCGCATTTACAGCGAAGAAGGCTTGCAGGTGCGCACCAAAAGCGCAAGAAGCTGCAGCGGCCTCGTGTTGTTATGAATGCACCAAAGCGATTGAATGAGCGTTGGTCTATGGATTTTGTCGTCGACCAACTCTGCAATGGAAGGCGCTTCAGAGTGTTGAATGTGGTAGATGATTTTAACCGTGAACTGGTAGGCCAATTGGTTGTTGTTTCAATATCAGGTTATCAAGTTGCGCGGTTCTTGGCACAAGTAGGCGAAACACGTAACTTGCCAGAGCATATTGTTTGTGACAATGGCACTGAGTTTACCAGTAAAGCAATGTTCTTTTGGAGCAAGTCCAACAGTGTAAGACTGAGCTTCATTCAGCCTGGTAAGCCAACCCAAAAATGCATTTGTAGAAAGCTTCAATGGTAAATTTAGAAATGAATGCCTTAATCAGCATTGGTTCAGGTCACTGGATGAAGCCCGTAATGAAATTGATAAGTGGCGTCAGCATTACAATTGTGAGCGTCCACATAGCTCACTGAATTATATGCCTCCTGTTATCTTTGCACAGCAGGTGGCATAATAAACAATCTCATCAATGGATTGGTACTAATTCAGGGGATAGGTCAACTATACATGAGTAACTAAAAATAAAAATTGATTCTTCGCTACAAAATAACCATGGTAATTTTATCCGCCACAATTGAGTTCGAAAAATTAACATATGGGTTTATGCCATTAACTAAATAAATCAATAAAATATTCTAGAATATTCCTAATTGGAATGTTCAAGCGAAAGATTTACACATTATCAAACATGGGGTGAGGCTCAGCAGCATATAGTCAATTACATATTCATGTTTTATAACAGCTATCGTTTACACTCATTCCTGAGATATAGCAGTCCAAATCACTATGAGGCGCAAATGATAAAATTGAAAAAAAGTGGTTAACTGGGTTGTAACAACTTGCTTGACCAGGTCATACTTAGCCTATGCTGATATTGATGTTGATAATATCAAACAAAAGTAAAAATTATGTAAAGAGGCAGTTTAAAAAGAAGTTTGATTAAGGAAGGATAATTTTTTCCACTGTAGCGAAATATCACCTGATCAGTTGGTTTCTATCAGAATACACTTCATTTCAATTCTAGATTAAAATTTTCTGATTACTTATTTTGTTGATGGTTAAATAGAGAATTATCGAAGTGACTGCTAATGCTAAAATACTGGTACTCATTATTAAAGAACTTATCCCGATTATATTCGCAATAAAAGAAGAGCTTAGAGCAGAAAAACAAATTTGAAAAAAGCCTATTAAACCAGAAGCGCTGCCTGACTTGCCACTACACAATGAAATAGCAGAAGGGATACCCAAAGTAGAATAAATCCATTTGATACAGCCAGTAAAGACATAGGCAATATCAACTGTAATGCGGATACTAAATTGAAAATATTCAGTGAAACATATAAAGCCATAGCGCGCACATGAAAAACCCGCACCCTATATATAACGCCGCTTCCACACCAAATTCTTTTTATTCTTTTGCTCAAAATATTGCCGATATAAATACTCAATGCTAGAGGAATGTATAGATACCCTACTTCCTTTGGTTGCAAACTCAGTTTATATAAATATAAAAGGAGATTGTGTTAGATAAATAAACCAAGCGCTATAAACACAGCAAATCATTACTGTTAAGCCCCAAAATTTTATATTTTTGAAATATCAACATAATCTGACAGTAAGACTTTTATTAAGAATTTTCTTTTATCTTTGTTAACGTCTCTGGAAAATTAATAAATAAAATTAGCAGTACTAACCCAAAATACTTATAAAACAAAGTTTGAATGCCATGATAAATAAGTTACTAAATATCCGCCAATGATGGGCGCTATTGCGGGTGATGCAGCAACGAGAGGGTAGATAATATTATATATATTAGTAATTTCGCTAGCAGGAAAAATGTCAGATATTATAGCCCTTCCAATGACCAAACCAGCACAAGCCCCGATTGATTGAATAAATCTAAACATTAGTAAAGCATAGATATTGGGCGATAGACTGCATCCTATGCTTCCCACAATATAAAGAATGACTCCAAAACAATAATCTTTTTCGTCCAATTTGATCTGAAAGCGGGCCGTAGATTAATTGAAATATTGACAATCCTAAAGATAAACTCCAATGGTTAATTGAATGTTAGCTTCTGTTGTATGATAAAATAGTTTCATTTTACCAACGGCTGGTAAATATATATCAGAAGCTAATAGCCCCATCATGCTTAGCATGGATAGAATGGTTTATTTTAGAATATTTTATATTCATAAAAATCCATCAATTACTTGTTTTATGGGTGTTCAAAAGCGTGTTATCAAAATCGCATCTAATCAGAGTGCTAATAATTTAAATACCTTTATTAAAACTAACGTTACCAACGTTTTGACAGCTAAACATTTTCCTGTATGCAGTTATAATATTTATTTAAAGAGATATTTTCATCGTACTCGCATTTTACGTTAATCAGTATCGGGCCTTCAGACTCCTGTAAATTCTACAAGCTTCTTGTAACTCTGCTATGTTGTTTACACACACCGAGTCAACACCTAAGGATCTTCCAAAAGAAACCCAATCATGATCTGGGATTACAATATTATTTTTATTTAGATTTTCGCAGGACATAGCGCCATGTGAATTACTGTTCAGAACGATGAATAAGACTTTATATTGTATTTCGCTGCTTGTTTGTATTTCTGTGCCATTCATCAACATGCAGCCATCGCCAGTGATACATATACAATCCTTTTCGCAATCCCCCATTTAACTCCCATGCTAGCCGCTATCGCCCAGCCCATATGACCATTGTTAATTGATGAAAATAGGCATTTGATTCGTAAGCTCTCCACAAGTGAGCGCAATATAATCTATGCAGACCTGAATCTACGACAACATTGGTATTTTGATAAAACACTTTGTTAAGAAATTCTAATACTTGATCCACATATAAAGTTTTATCACAAAATGTTCTATATTGATGCTATAAGGCACGCTTTTGATAATATTGGATAACCATTTCTTTCTTGCTGAGACCGAGGATTTTAATTTCTGAGTTACCTCTGGATTATTTTCCAAGGCATCTAGTAGCAGGTAGTGTCGGTCAGATACGCGTTAGCTACCCCTTCATAGCCGCGGCTATTTTCAGAAACTACATGGTCTAGGTGGATAATGTTTTTCCTTCTACATGAGCTCCACCTTGAGGTATTACGTTCTGTCAAATCCAAACCAATGGTAATTACATACTCAAAATCAGCATTATTTAATAACGCATAAGTTCTGGGAGACATGCCAATCCAAAAATGCCCAAGTAGTAATCTTTATTTTCAGGAATAACCCCTTTAGAACAAAGTGTAGATGCGGCTGGAATATAATACTTTTCACAAAACTTTTTATAGCAGCAGAGTGTTTGACAGCTCTTCTGCCAGTCACGAATATGAACGCTTTTTTTTAGATAAAATTATATTTTCCATACAGCTCAGAGCGCTGTAATTTAAAAATCTTTTATCCACCACTTTAGTATTGATGTGAATCTCAGTTAATTCAATTTGTATATCAACTGAAATTTGAATAAAAACTGGGAGATTGTAATTTTCAAATTAAAAAAATTTTGCAACTGATTTTGCATGCTGTTAGGGTTTAAATTGCAGGAATATGAACATAAATTAGCAGCAACCACACTGCAATCTAATTTGTACAAACTAGAGTCTTGAAAGGAATTTCTTCCAGTTAATTCTGTTTTAGGAGTTCCACAGAGAATCAGTAATTTAGAGTTATCGTAGTAAGCGTTTGTAAGCGCTCCATATAGATTGCTAAATCCTGGCCCAGATATAGTTATCACCGCACCAAAGTTTCTGGAAGCTCTAGAATAACCATCTGCCATGAATCCCGCACCTTGCTCATTTGCACACAATTCCAGATATATGCTTATCAAGTTGATCAATCGCAGACAAGAATGGGACGATATTTTTCCTGGCACAACAAATATATGTGAGACAGCTTCATCCTTTATTTTAGCTAAAATATTATATGCCAGGGTTTGCATTATAGGTTTTACCTTTAATCCAAAAATTTAATTTTTCTCGATGTTGCTCTGAAAAGGACTCTGGGAACTTAACTTCTTTTATCCCATTTAGGTATTCAAGTTCTCTTATGCCAATTTTGTCAGAAACATGTTTTTGTTTAGACATAACCCTGTCTGTTAAATACTGTATGTATTGTTCAGAAAATCTTTCCGTTTTAGAAACTGTCCATTGAATAGCAAGTTTAACTTCACTCTCTATGTTTTGATTACTACTTCTATGAATTAACCTACTATCCCAAAACAAGATCACCAGCCATGGATGGCATTAATTTAGCCTCGCCAAAATCAATTTGGTTAGACAGTAAATCTTTTCTGTTTTAAAATTCTTAAAGCGATGACTGCCAGGAATAATTTCAAGCCCGCCGCTGGCTAGATCATTATTCTGCAAATATATTGACATTTGAACCATATCTGATTCTTCATGACTATCTGTATCATTTATTGATAAATAGGATGTATCTGTATGCCAGGGAATGTATAAGCTCTTTCTTATAGTAAAATCAGGATAAATGCAGAATTTCTCTCCAACAACATTAGAAATCGCATGAACTATCTCGTCGCTAAAAGTATATTCAGAGACTTCCGAGTTTTTAAAGAAATCACAAGGCTTTTAAAGTAATCAACCCACTTTGATCAAACAATTTTAAGTTTAGGTCTCTAAGCTCAGAAATTTTGATTTTGCGATAAGATCGGGTACCACACAGTAACCCTGTTCTAGAAGATCACTTTGATATTTTCTCATCTACTTGTCCTCTACATAAATTAGTCAACTCTAGTAACAAAATGGGTTGAGCACTCATTTGTATAATTTAGCTAAACTTCCAATACTTTTTATTTATAGGTAGGTTAAGATAAATCTTCATGTATTTCAATATCTTATACTAAAGTTATTGTAAAAATAATATAATCCATTAATACTTTAAGCAATAAAACAAATAGGTAGAAATACTTAATTTTTGCTGATCAATCAGCACTCCTAAAATCCATCTGATCAAGCCTAGATAGAGTTAAACTTTTATTTTTGCTACTTGTGCTTTTCACACGATCTCCCGCTCCCTGCCGCCCAAGGTTTTGGTATTTTGCAGGTTGTTATGTGCCGCATGCTTGATAGACTGACAACATAATTCTGTTAGATTTCTCTTTAAAAAATAATGGGTAAAATTTAGAGCAAAATTTTGTTACCCCAGGAGTAATAAAATTAACAGGGTGTTTGGTTCTTTTGTTCGATAGATGGGCTCTGTACGTAATGGACTGTAACACTTGAGTCGTTATTTAAAAGTTAAAATAGCGATTTACCTGGAGTCCCCGTCCTAAAATACTTTGCTTTTCACCATGCGCGCAGGAAAAGGAATATTAGAGTAAATCAGCTTATTGATATAATGCGCTGGGACATTACTTGTATATGCAGTGATCAGAATAACTACAAGTAAGCCAGTCATGATTGAATTTGCAATAAAGGAGAGTACCTTCCTGCCCCTAGAAAAAGGGTCGTGAAATTTATCTTGATCTTTAGGGAAGCCCTTCAGATAAGTCCAACTTAGGAGAGACTTTGCTAACAAAAATCAAGCAAAGGAAAAACACTGTCGCCTGTTAGGATAATTACCTTGCAAAGAAGATACAATGTGTTGACTAATAAGAGAATCAACACAGCAGAAAAAGGCGGTGCTTAACCCTAAAATACTACTTGTTACGTAATTAAATTGATTTAACTCTGGTATGCTGTATCCGATGGATTCAGCAATTAGTCGCTTGTATAAAAATAACTAATGCCAATAGCTAATACAGTAGAGCATGCTAATATTCTTGGCATTTTTTTGCCAAAATAGATATGCTAAAGCAAGTTCTAATATTCCAGATATTAGCAAGCTTACCAAGAGAACAATCATAAGGGTTGGATGGTCAACGGCTACTAGTCGAGGATGCGCTCCTGATTTAAATAAATAATAAATTAATACAGCGGTCAAATAAAAAGACATATTCATTTATAGTCAGTAAAGCGCCTACTTTCTTATGGTGTCATTGGTTGTTGAATATTTTCAATGCTAATAAGCCTTTTTTGCTTCAACATAAAGAAAACGAGCGCGATCTATAGGGTGAAGGATAAAAAGCATTACTGCATAGTTTAGTTGCGACCCTACTCTAATAATCCAAGAATTAGGGTGACGTTCAAAGTAATGTCCAATTGCTGAGCCACCTGCACAATATATTTAATATTGAAAATACTAGCCAAATTATAGGCTTAATAACAAGTTCTCCAGTTTTCTTTATGTTCATTGAGGTGAGCCCCTATCGTTTAGACAGCCTGATTATGTAGCTAAGCTCTGAGCTTTGATTAAGCAGGTCAGGTTACCTTGCTGAGTTTGCAAACCAAAGTAAACCTCATCTGGTGTTTGGCTGTCAAGGCTGCTGTGAGGCCGTTTTGATTATACCAGTCAAAATACTTTTCTAAGCTTTGTTTAACTCAGTTCCATTGTTAGTAGGGTTGAGGTAACAAATGCTCATATTTGACTGTTCGCCAAAGCCTTTCAACAAATACATTATTCAAAAACAGGCATTCAATTTTGGTAAGATGCCAGCTGTCGTTTTTCTTTGAGACTGTAGATTTCTCCTTGTATTTGTAAGATACGTATATGATATAATAATCGATCTAGCATGGCTGCGGCCTGCATTGTTAGTATTTGTTAAATTTGAATACTTCTGATCATGCTAATCATCCAACATATACTTTAGTAATCGATACTCTGGTATGGCCTAACTCTCTCGAAATTTGCAATCTGGCCGTCCTATCATTCATTTTCTCGGCTTTGCTCAATTGCTTTCCTTAAGACATTAAGTGGCGCTTCGTTACCCGTGATAGCTTTTAACGATGCTGAGCATAGGCATGACGCAGCCCATGCAAATTCTTGTAACCTAATGCCTTCGTCTCCCCGATCATGAGGTGCCGTTGCTGGATGTAATTTCTGTTTTTGGTATTAGCGATTTCCGCTTGGCAAACGCTTTCGCATCGTCTAACACCTTGCGCTGCTCAGGCGTGTAATAACTACCACCCTTTCTATACTGCCTTTTGTCCAGCTTCCCTTGAGCCACAGATGTATGCCCTTGTCAGCTTGACTTGGGATAATCTTTAAGCACTCTCTCTGCGCAGACCGAATGCCTGCTGCAATTGTAAAGAATGTTTCAGGAATGGATCTTTGACTTTACTCAAATCTATTTCATGGATGGCCTTGCTCTCAACCGGCACATATCGACGCTGTCCAATGCCATAATCAGAATTACGAGGCTTCATAACGTCCTGACGCCGAGTTACTTTACAAACGAAACGTAAATCACTCATTCGATTTTTAATCGTACCGGCAGCAAGGTTTTAGACTGCCAATATTTAATCAAGCCCTCAACATGCCTTTTGTTTAATCTACCGATATCCCGGATCGTATATCCTATCTCATGTAAATCCAAAGCAGTTGTAGTAACCTCTCTGCCATAGTATGACGGGTTGAGAAAGAGAACCCGTCGCCATGCGACTTCAGCAGGCGATAAATTGAATGATTGATCGATTTTTTGCGCTATTACTACTCACCCTAACCGTCCAATTAACTCTTTAGGCACAAGACCGTATTCATCCTTCAGTCGGCGCATAGCAGCAGGTCTTGGTAGTGATTTCAGCAATATCGGTAAACAATATTCCAGATATTGTTGCTAAAGCAATCGAGTGGATTAATTCCTTTGCTGCAACTCAGATACAATCATATCTTGCAACTTTTTCAGAATGGATTTCTGTGAGTCTAATATGATCCCCTAACATCTCCAGACGATCAGTAACTGCTTTTGCTCGGAAGTTAGGACTGGGATCACCCTATCCTTTTTATTGTCAGCAAGCGCTCGATCAATCAATAAAACATCAGTCTCTAACGGCCACCAGTGCCACTCTGATATATCAATGCGGATAGATTCTCTGCGCGTGAGTCCAAAATAAATCTCAAATGCCAAAATGTTTCTAATATAAGGACTGTCTATATGATCCAGCATATCTGGATTAATGGCCATTTCTATCAATCTTGTGAGCATTGCAATAAATGACACCAAGTGATTCGTTACTTGGTATAAGTATGTCAAGTTTTGACTTTTTAAAAGTTTCTGAGCGCTGACAAGCTATTTCCTATCGTTTTAGACTCAATTTCTGCCCGCGCCACTGCTCCACGGCTGCCGCAATATGTCGTTCACTAATCTCGGCTAACTTTTAGGCGCAATAGTAAGGTCTTCTAACGTATCAATAAAATATGAATAATCTTTGAGCGCCACTCTAGTCCCATAGGTTCCAGATTGCCGCGTGCTCATAAGCTCATCGCATTCACGGTGTAAGTTCATAGTTTCTCTGATTTAGTGGTGTTATTTCCTTTGATGGCGACCAGCCCGGTTTGTTCAGTGCGTTGTACGGCGATTCACGACCCGGACGAGCCGAGAAACGTAGCAGATTTGCTACTAAAACCGTATTATTGAGGTCATATGCTCAAGGACATCCGGCACCACCCGGATCTTTGATTGTTTTATCTTTCTTCTCTTTTATCTCCTTTAATGAATAATAGGATGCTCAGCATTTCAGCCATGAAACGCTGGGCGCACTTCTGCTATGCGCAAAATGAAATTTACGGCGATTGTTATTTCCAACCAGACCCGGGCGTAATAGGCATTGCTCTTGCAGCTAATAAAACCGCAGTCTGCTCCCGGACAGGATTCGGCTACAAAATAACGTGCTAAGGCGATTTAATATCGCGTAGATCACCACCTGATTTAGGTTGGTGTTTGAAGAGGCAATCATTTCTCCATGAAGCTGGCTGACTTTGTCGGCCTAGAGATATTTTTTCGACGATTTCAATCAAGTAACCGCCACCATGATCAGGTCTTCAAAGGCCCTGCTCACTAGGTGAGGCTCACGACACATAAGGGCGTTTATGACTTATAGTAGACGCTTGTTGCGTTTCACCGGATTCTCACCAGCTCCTCAGTACTATTTATCCTTACAATATAACACCTTATCCCTTTTTGCGGGCTTTGGAAAGTTTTATACCTCGCTGTGGATTTGTGGAAAAATCTGACGATTTTACGCACGAACCCCAGCCAAGCAGCGTCTCTGTGGACAAACGGCTACGCCGTATTGACCACATCAACCCTGCCAACAAGCGCCTGAGCTATTTGACGGCTCAGGCGGCTTTACGCGCAAAGCGCGGTTGGCTTTATCTAGAAAATGTTTTTTTGAAAAAGTACCTGTTTCCCTGCTAAATTGCAAATTTTATCGCGTATCTCTGGACATCGTAAAATTTCCGCTGTACGCATTCAAACAAAACCCATGAAAGCCTACGCATTCAAGGGTTTTGGAAACTTATGCCGCTTCAGTAAACTCCGTCCAGAGACGCCTCGCGGGGGAACTTGATAATCCCTGCGTCACTGCGTTTTCCACCGCAGTGACGCAGGGAAATAATCTAAAGGACAAATATGTCATATCAATAATGCTTCGTTGCCATTTGCAATTCCAAAAGCAAATCAACTCAAGCAAATTTGATATTCCCTATTTGGTTTATTAATTAGAGCCCAATGTTAATTTTATCCGCCACAATTTGAGTTTGATAAAATTAACACGGTTATTTTGTAGTGAAGAATCAATTTTTATTTTTAGTTACTCATGTATAGTCACTACGGGCATAATCTGAAATTCTGATGACGTACAAGGCTGATTATGAAAAACACTTAATAACTCGCACGATACCTTTGCAAAGGCGCATCTGACAGATATTGCTGTTGCGAGAGATTTTGAAAGCGCATTTACCTAAAAGATTGCCCGCCGGTGTAATCTTGAAACACTCAGAATTGAGCCTACGAGTTACATTGATGAAAAGCTGCGTCATACAACGGATATACTGTATCTGCTCGAAATAGATGGTGAAAAGGGTTCATTTATTGTCTTGTGGAGCACCAGTCAACCGTTGATGAAATGATGGCATTTAGATTATGGTGCTATATCGCTGCCATATTACGCCAATATGCAGACAATAAACCAATCAGGGCAAGAAACTGCCAATAGTAGTACCTTTGCTCTTTATACTGGTCTAAAAGCCCGTACCAGCAAGCTTAGCCTTAGCGGACTGCTTTGCTGACCCGAGCTAGCTCTGGAGATGATTACGAAGCCTGCAAAGCTGATTGATTTAAGCGCCATACGGGACGAGGATATTAAAGGTCATGGCCAGGTGGCTATGCTGGAGCTCATTATGAAGCATATATGGGATAGGGACATCCTAAATCTGGCGTATGACATACTGAAACTAGATAAATGTACCCGACTCATAATCGAAAACTACCCAAAGTTGTGTTAGACTATCTCGTAGCAAATGGTGACAGTGAAAGTATCGATCATTTTAACATTGATACAACAATCAGAGAATTATAGGAGCGATGCCATGACGATTGCAGAACGATTAGAATTACGTGAGCAGCGGGCGAAGTACGCGGTATCGAGAAAGGTAAGCGTGAAGGTATGCAGCAGGGCGTGTTGCTGACCGCTAAAAATATGCAGGCAAATAAAGGCTTTGATATTAAAACAATCAAAGAAGTCACTGGCTTATCCGTTGAAGATTCGCCAAAATCAATAAACGAAGCATTGATTGGCATAGCATTGTATAATAAGGCAGGATAAAATATCTCTTTAGAGCTAAGTTAGGCAGAACTTAGATGACTTGTTATATAAGCGCCCATTTACTATGTTTTAATCTTCGCAAACAAATTAAATAAATCCTCAAACTCTTTCGAATCAGATCTTGATTTGTAGAATCTTGCAAGTAACAAAATACTTCTGCGAAATCAGCAGACAAAAACCCCTGGCATCCAAATTAACTGTATAATCTTTTGCCAAAACACCTTCGCCTTTAAACTCTCCATTGGCAAAACCTTTCATCTTCGACAACATTATAACCTAAATTTTGATATAGTTTATCTCGCCGGATTACATTTTCAGGGCTTACAGCATCTCTGGATGATAGAGTTTTCCGCTCATTTTACTTGATATCTTTCTTTGAACCAGTTGTATAAATGGTTCAATATAAGTGAAACGACTTACTACGTATTTCATCAGGTCTAACAAAGATATCCCTCTTAATATTCTCATCAGGGGAGCACCCTTCCTTCATTCCAAAATCTTTCCACAGGGTAGAAGACTGTATTCTATACTTATACCAGTATATAAAGAGGTATTATTATAGCAATTGGAATTGTATATCTTAATAAAACTATCAGATGTTATATCAATTTTGAACAAGGTTTGAAATAAATTATGTATGTGTGTCTATTAACTATCATATTTTTCGAATCATCAGGGAATAAAGCCGTTCTTTTATAATCCTCTACTAATTCAATCTCTTCTTTTGAATACGACAAAAATAATATTCTAATACCCTACCATCACGTTCTACTCGCTTTTAAGGATCTTAGGTTTTGTTCAATAATTGGTTTCTGAGCTTGCATTGAAGCCGACATAATTGCTTGGATACTCCTATAAATTAATTAAATCTGCATATCATGATCAAAATTATGAAATTGTCGTTAAAAAGCGGGTTTCCCCGCCTTCTTCATTAGTTATGCGTGTAATTAACGCCAAATGCGAATAGCGACAGATAACCAGCTAAAGCAAAGGTACAAGTGATAATGGTACCTACCAGCCAACGACGGGTAGCTCAATTCAGATCGTTCAGCAGTACGATCGGCTTCGTAGCGCCGCCCATATCCGCTAAACGTTTATCAAACCCCAACGTCGCTCTTCAAGCTGTTTGTCAACAGATTGAAACACGTCCCAACAGTTTGTGGCAACATATTATCTATCTCCGTTTTGCTATAGCAGTTTCGAAGTCCGTTTCAGTAAGCGTTTCAACAATCGCTTCTGATTCTGACGTACCCAATCCTTCATCTATCAACATCTTAACACATTTTAATGAGTCGAACTCCAAATGCTAAGACACCTCAAACACCGTTGATGTTTGAGGTCCACCGCCGAACTGACTTTTCCGACTAGCTTGTTGAATTGAGTGTTTAGCTCTTCAAACAAATCTCGTCTGTGTCCGTCATTTCATGAGTCAACTCAAAAGCCGCGATATCTCACAAGCTAGAGATTGCATGCTCATTTCCAGATTGATCCGATTGTCATGATTCATTTGACTCTCCTTACAATTACTGTAAGGAAAGCCACCCCACAAGGGAAAGCCCTGTGGGTTGATAAAAATGACAGATCAATCGATCATGCCAATGTGTAGTGGATTCGATAGCCATACCTTAAAAAGGCATGTCATCGAAAACGGTAATTTCTGGATCGTCGTGGTTTACGTCAACCGGCTTTCGGTTTTTCACGTCGAATTGATCGACAACAAAAGCTGTCTGGCGTTTTGTCCATCGTCAGTTTCCCAGTTCTGATAGTCTAAGCGACCTATCACAATCAGTTGACTGCCTTTAGACACCTTATCTTTAACGACCGATACCACTTTGTCAAAACCAGCTTATGCCAGTGGTCTTTCAACCTTTCACCATTTTATTGGTGTATTGGTTGTTTTCAGCAAGTGAGACTCTAGCAAAGGTCTTTTACCTTCACTCAAAGATATCAATCGAACCGACGTTGCCAGATAGTTCTACACGATTAAGTTTCATAATGATTCTCCTTATGGATTGTTGGTTTTAATAAATGGAGAATCACATCGCACCCCTAAGGGAGCTATGCGACTCCCAAGGGATTTGAAAAAACTTAAAATTATTCGGACTAATACTGCTTGGCAGCATCAAGACATGACGCTTGAAATCGCCACCATACACTAAGAAGAACCGGATAAACTCCGTTTCCTTAGCAGCCTTCAGCGACTCAGCATTCACAAATAAATCTGGAAATCATAGCCTCGTCTAGCAAGCATATACTCATTGCCATTGGTGATTTCAAGACTGCCTTTACCCTGTACTGGTGTTTTGAAATCGACAGCCATGAAGGACTGTGATTTCTGATACAGTCGAGTACTCAAGGCAAATCATCGATCAGCCAATAACACTTTAACGTTTCTGCAACCATTTCACCCCATCGGTATAAACTATACCAATAAGTGCTTATACCAGTTTTCAGTTCCATTGAAATTTCTGGATTCGAGGGCAATGTCAGCATTGTAAGTATTCATGCTGTCCTCTCCTTTAACTGATACTCTTGCTCGGTTAACCATTTAGCAACGGCTAACAACGTATCCGAATAATATTTTGCATAATCGACCATGATTTACTCCTATGAATGAATATGGATCCATGCCCATAGAGGAAAGGTTTCCTATGGGTTTGGAAATGAATGTAAGCAAATGATTGTTTACGCTCAATGCAAATCAAGTAACTCGTTATAAAGGCTTCCTTTTCGCCGAGTAATTGGTTGTAGTGCTCCTGCTGACCTAACATTGCTTTATGTAAGCAAATTACTTCACTATGAGCTTCCCAGTTCCTCAAGCTTTTAGGGCTAATCAAAATGAGAGGTAAAGACTCAACAAAGTTAGCTAATAGTGCCTTGAGTTTGGTTAAACGAACCATCATATTATTTCTCCTTGGTTTTTGATTAAAAACGCCAGAGAAATAACTTGCCCGTGAGGGAAGTTTATTTCCAGCGGGTGAACAATCATTTGTAACTTAATGCAGGTACAACGCTAGATGATGATCAGCACTAACAGCGCCAAACCTGCTATTACCAGCCAGGCTTTTGCTCATTGTGCGTACCCTCTTGATTTTACTGGTTCATTTGAGCTCTTATCGGAAATACTTTCCCCAGCAATTGCCCTTCATATCCGGTAAAACCGTTTTATTTTCAAAGTCCGGTATGTAGACTTTGATGTACAAACGGCACTATCCATACATGGTTATGCAAAGCATAACAACCAAATCCTCTGAACCGTAAAGCGCCTTTGATGTGGTTGACCATATCCAAAGCATCTTTACCGTTCTAAGTATGAAATTCGCCGCCTGCGCTAATTTCAATATGTTTGAGCTGGTTCTCGGTGAGTTTAATCACGAAGTTCAAGCAATCGGCCAGCTTGCGGCTGGTGACAGGCTTGCTGGTGTTTCGTGTGTTTGTGTACCGTTTATATCTTGTACCTGTTTGATATTCGCTTTGTTGCGCTAACATAGTAACGTCTCCTTCTGTTTGTTAAATAAAAAGCAAACCGAAGAACGCTACTATCCCCTTAAGGAATGTCGTAACATTCTCAGTGGGAATCAAAGCGTGATATCAATATTCACGCATAACTAAATTGTTAAATAACGATTGCCGCCGAGGGCATAGAATCAAATACGATTCGATACAGCAAATGTTATTTCCAACCAGACCGGGCGTAATAAGCATTGCTCTCTTGCAGCTAATAAAACCACAAGTCTGCTCCCGGACAGGATTCTGGCTACAAAATAACGTGCTAAGGCGATTTAATATCGCGTAGATCACCACCTGATTTAGGTTGGTGTTTGAAGAGGCAATCATTTCTCCGTGAAGCTGGCTGACTTTGTCGGCCTAGAGATATTTTTTCGACGATTTCAATCAAGTAACCGCCACCATGATCAGGTCTTCAATAGGCCCTTGCTCACTAGGTGAGGCTCACGACACATAAGGGCGTTTAAGTGACTTATAGTAGACGCTTGTTGCGTTTCACCGGATTCTCACCAGCTCTTTCAGTACTATTTATCCTTACAATATAACACCTTATTCTTTTATTGCAATCTTTTTTGAATAAGCCATTGATTTTTTACTGTTATATTGTTAAATTATAAACAACCATATTACTAAATCGATAGAATGAGATGGATCTCGAAAGTAACTTGTTAAATTTACAGTCTTCTATGGAAAATCACGGTAGTCAAAGTCTAATTAATGGCAAAAACGATTAATATAAAGCAAAAAAACATGGTTTGAAACATGTCTGGGTTGTGTGCAAGGTAGACGCGAGTTTATGCTGGGGCGCTATTTATTTAATTGCGTTAGAACTTCCGAAGACATCAAAAAGCAATATTACACTTTCAAAAAAATCTGACTACATTCAAAAAAGTTGGATGCCTTTTTGTCTTTGATAACCCTCGTTATCAAAACCCTAGTTTACCTTACGAACAAATATTGGCCGAAATCGGCGGAATGTTGGCCTATGGCTTGGACGGCGGCTCCCAAGCTAGATGGCTCAGGTGATTCGATGAAGGTTAATATAGAATTGCGTTGCCCCGTCACAAACACCACCGTCCTATATGATGATTTTGACGTTGTCGCGTTCTTACCCCATGCACAAGACCCGGCACATCCATTCTATGATCCTTCTACAGAAGCGCCAATCGCTTGCGCGAATTTAACTTCAGATATATTCGCGTTTTCAATGTTTGTGCGTGATCAAGCGTTGACGCGAGCATTGTGAAGTCTGGCAAATTAAATCTGTTAACAAAGTCATCGATTTACTCAAAAGATCGGTAGATATTTGGCAAAATTGGCTATCAAAAGTATCAGTAACTTCATTGCTAAAACCGATTCCAAAGTTCTTTGTCCCATGTATTTTTCTAATGACAAAAGTGTCTTTATGCCCCGCACGAAGAGTCAGCCTTTGGTGAAAGCAAAAGCGAATACACGCCCATCAAATGCCAAAGCTGTATGCACAGAAAATCATTATGGAGTTTATTCGCTATTTCCAAGAAGGCATAAGACCAACGCTTGCCGATATAGCACAAAGGTGTACTACAAGGAACTTAGATGCGCAATCAAAAGTAGCGGTCATCGCATTTCTTTGAACCCGTTGTTATGGGCATCGTTCTATACAATCGGTAAACGCCATTGAATTGAGTAATCCCATCTTATTTTCGACTATGGAGCTGTTAACCACTGTACCCATAGCAATTGATTTTGCTGTTGTGTGCCCGAAATACATTAAACGGCAATACAATACGCAGCGGTATTTATGCTGGATTAAGTTTGTACTCAGTGGTTCTGTTGAGCGCTCTTGCATTGAATTATACTAGTGCGACTGAAACAGCATTTTTCCGCTTTAAATGGTATTATTGCCGCAGTGATTGCTTTTATCATCAAACGTGAGAGGATCCGTAAGGCGACATGGGTAGGCGGAGTTGTAGCCGCGTTCGGAGCTTGTATCATTTTACCGGTTATGCACGAGCATATTCGGTAATCTGTTAGCATTCCTCGCCGCGTTTGCCTATACCGTTTATCTTTTGTTGCGGAAAAAGTGACTACGGGCAGAGTTCTGCTGAAGAATGGCCGATATTCTTCGCAGTTGAGATCATTACGATGGCGATACTGAGTGCTATTGTAACCAGTACCTTTCATCTATGGAATCTGGAACCCTATCATAATCATCAGATGATAGTTTCTATCTTTTATGTTGGCCTCGCGACCACTGTGGTACCAACAGCAATTTCGATTCTCTATCAACAGTCGGTGAAGCCGGTGACGGTTGCCTTTTATATAGTTTTGAGCCGGTTTGGTGTGCGATATTATCATTTGTTTTCCTAGGAGAACTGCTACCGGCACTGGGATATGCCGGTGGCTTTTATTGTTTTTAGGCGCAATCATTCACACGATTGGCTTGCATTACAAAAAATGGTTTCTAATCCTAAAATATGCTCATACAATTCCTTGGTCATAATCGCTCTACTCGCCAGAGTGAAGTCTTCGACGATGACCTGCGGATAGATCTGCACTGATCGTCCCGTTTACTTTGCGGTAGTGCATCACACCCAGGATATGCACTTCAGTTCCCTTCAAGCGTGTTGGCTCGCTCAGCGTTAGCTCAAAAATACACAGCGGTGTATTTCCGTGTGTTTTTAGCAGAGTTTTCATTCCCAGTATTACCCCAATGTTCGGTATAGACCGGCACGATTACCATGTGTTTATTCTCGTTATAATTTTTGAGTATCGGGTCACTGCCGCAATGCCCTATTAATCTAATGCTGTTTTTAAAGCCATGTTTCCCGTTATCCTTGACTCTTGGTTTAGCAACCGGCTTGCCTTGTTATCAAAAAAGTGGACTTGCACTTAGGGTAAGCATTGCAGCCCCACCAGTGACCTTTTTGCCTGTCGTCACCAACTTACCCTGTTTACAGTCAGGGCATTCAATGTTCGAGGCCTCAGCCCTCGCTACGGGTTTGCCACCCTGGTCTGACAGTATCCCGTCACAATCAGGGTAACGCGTGCAGCTCCAGAACCCTTTTTTACCTTTGTGTTTGGCAAGCGGTGATTTGCACTTAGGACAGGGATAGACTGGGCCGCTGGATGGACTCGCATCTTTTTAGTTATTCGAAGCTCAGTGAGGTCTTCCAGCATAAAACTTAAAATATCTTCCTGGTCGTATAAAAGGTTTCAAGATCGCCTTTACCATTGGCAATGTCGTCAAGCGCCTGCTCCCAAAGGGCGGTTGTGCCAGGGTCTTTCATTTGAGTGGGTACGATTTCAATTAACTCCCTGCCCGCTCTGTCGATATAAGCTGCTTTTATTGCGATCGATGAAGCCACGCAGGATGAGTTTCTCAATAATGTCGGCCCGCGTGGCTTCAGTGCCAATCCTGCGGTATCCCGCAATGTCTTTTAAGATCTGGGTCATCGACGAATTTTGCGATGTTCTTCATGGCTGTAATAAGGCTGCCTTCAGTAAATCTCATTGGCGGTTTAGTCTGCTTCGCGAGTACCTTATTATCAATGGCATTGACCCCATCCCCATTATTGAGTTTTGGGATGGTTTCAGCCTCACCATTATTAACAGCTTCGGTTTCGTCACTGTCTTCAAGTTGTGAGGATATGGCACGCTTCCAGCCTAATTCCACAGGGATATTGCAACCGGCCGTAAATGTCTCATCCACACAATTAACTTCGACTGTGCGTTGCCGATAGGTAAAGTCTCCCATGAATTGCGCGAGATAATACCGGCGTATTAGGTCGTATACTTTACGCTCTGAGTCACTCATTGCATTGATAGACACGCTTTTATTGGCCGTTGGTATAATCCCGTGGTGGGCGGTGACCTTCTCATCGTTCCAGCACGGGGATTTGATGCTTGCATCGGCTGGCCCGATCAATTCTTTTAAATCAGGATCGATCGTTCCTAACGCGTCCAGTATCTGAGGCACCTCTCTGAACTGGCTTTGCGGCAGATATCCAGAATCCGTACGTGGGTAAGTCGTCGCTTTATGTGTCTCGTACAGCGATTGGGCTATTTTGAGTGTCTCTTTAGCAGTCAGTCCAAATTTACTGCTGCATGTTTTTGCAAACTCGATAGCGCAAAACAAACCGGCGGCGTTGTCCTTTTAACTTCTCCTCAAAGCTTTGAATAACACCATCCTGCCCCTTAACTTTGTTCGCCACGCTATCGGGATATGCTCGGTTAACGCAGCGCCCGTCCATGTCGGTAAAATCCTCTGGGATTTGCCAGGTAGCAAAACTCGCCATTTTGCGATTTAAACAACACCCGAAGCTCGAAATAGTCTTTGGATTTAAAATTCTATCTCATGATCACGTTTAACGACAAGGGCTAAAGTCGGCGTCTGTACTGCCCAACTGACAATACCCTTGCCCGGAAGACCCAAAGGCAGCTCGCCGCCATCGTCATATTCATGCCGATTGTCCAGTCAGCACGCTGGCGTCCAAGACCCGCCTGGTATAATGGATAAGTTGACTCACCGGGGCGTATGTCCTTCAGGGCTTTTTAATTGAGGCGTCATCTAAAGCAGATAACCACAACCGTCTGACTTGACCGTTAAACTTGAAATAATCGAGAATCTCACGGCCAATGACATCCCCTTCCCGGTCAGCGTCAGTTGCACTACAACCTCGTCGACTGCTTTGAGTAAACCCTTAATCTTCGCTAGCTGATCTTTTGTTTTGGGATTGGGCTGCATCGTCCAGTTATCCGGGATGATTGGCAAGACGGACATCCGCCACGGTTTTATATCCGGGCGGTAATGATCAGGGGAGCCTGCATTAACAGATGCCCCAGGCACCAGGTGACCTTATTCTGACCGCATTCGATGAAGCGTCGCCCTTACCGCTAACACCCAAAACCTTTGCAATGTCTCGGGCCTGGGAAGGTTTTCACAAAGATATAATGTACTCATGCGGCTTGCCCCTGTTGGTCTGTAGTTATTGAAGATGACTTTTAATCTGTGTTTCGATCACACGAATGATAGGATCGGGTAAGCTTGGCATGACGTTAGAATGGATAGCTAAATACAGTAATTCCCTCATGTCAGAATTCAAATCGACAAGATGCACGGCTGTGTACTTGTAATTTGATATGAGCGTTACAATTTTTAAGATCTCTGATCTGTAAAATGCCCTTTACGGGCATATAGCCTTGACTTGAAAATCAACAAGCTACGGCAAGCCTCAGCGAGACGAGTTACGATATCGTATTGTTTCAAACCCTATAAAAGCGAATTGCACTGGGATCGGCAACTCTTAATCGGCAACGAATATGTTCGTTACGTGTAAAGTCACTTTGTCTTTGACTTTGCGTTTAATAAGCCCATTTAACCTGTTAGATTCTTTATCTAATATGCCTTCCAATTTGCGGATGTTTCTATACCATTCAAACAATGTTAGCATCGCCCCAATATCAGCGGACTGACTGAGTTTATGAAGCTCACCAATTTTGTTCACACAAGAACTCATTCGGTTTTGCGCTTTATTAACCTTTAAGCTGAACAGCCACGCCGCCGCTTCGCTATGGGGCTGTAAAACAATGATCTGACTCATAGTGACACCTCTTTAATTGTGCCTGGCAGTGAATTTGTTACCTCAACCGTAAAATCAATGGTCACGGCATAAAAAACATTTTAGGAAGACCCGCTCGCTCAAGCACAAATTGCTTCTGTACACACATTGGAAGCTGCCCCAGTGCAGACCTTAATTGATCAATCGCGAGCCGGTCTTTCTTGGCAAAGTCCGAAAGTGCTACATCGTTTAAAAACAGCGTGTTTTGCCGAAACCCTGTATATCCATGAAGAGGCGTTCGCTCTTATTGATCTCATGGCGCTTAACCTGGCGCTGTAGCCAGCTCACAAATTTGCGCTCAAACGTATTAACGCTATCTAATACCAAAGTGTGTGTTTCGGGGTTGGTGGTTGCTCGGTCTGTGTTTTATATTGTTTATCTTTTTATCTATTTCACTTACTGCTTGATAGGTTTGAGCATGGCTATATTTAGATTGCTGTCTCGTCCGCTTTGGTGGGTTTATGACGGGCAAACTTGCTATCTCATCGTTCAGGTTCAATATCTCACCCGGCACAAGCGGCTCGGCTGTCTCAGGGATAGCTTTATCAAAATCAGTAGAGATTCTCTCTATCAGCGCTTTATTAGATTCATTTGAAGCGTTACCGACTGAACCATCTACTACCGCAACTTCAATGTCCGCGCCTGAAGCCGCACCATTAGCCTTACCCTCAGCTTCAATATCAATTGCCGTTGAGACTGTGGGTTCGCTGATGTTTTTATTGCCTGGATATTTACTGGAGTCGCATCCGCTGCTTGCATAGGTTGCTGGACGGTTAGTATAGAAGGCAAGATCGGCTTTTCTTCGCACAAGGCCTCTAAACTTTCCCTAATATCGGCATTTAAGGTGAGATCCTTGAGATCCCCATAAATGAGCGTCTTCAACTCATATACCCGCCAGGACTGAGATCCCAGATAGCGCATCATTTTAGGCGGAATGCGTTTTAACAACACATACTTGTCCGTATCCGCCGCGACAACCCCTGACTGATCGCATCAATTAAAACGCCCGCATACAAAAGCCTGAAATACGCAAATATGACAATCGCATTCACACGCGAAACGGTCGAGACCGTCGGCATAGCTAACTCCTGTCTAGCATTGATTCGCTTTAATAGTCCGAGTAGTTTTTTAAACTTCTCGTCAAACAATGTGCCATCAGGAATAACGACGTCATTCAAACAATCATGCAAGAGTGACAAGCTCACCAATAACACATCATTTAAAACCTCAAGTTGTGCCGAAGGGTGTTTTAGTCATCAAATAGATTTGATGTTCGCTTAATTGAGGCGCGTTTGCCCTGCGTCAAAGACGCTTGCCGCCGCTTCTGGCGCTGGTGCCGTACTCTCCAAGCCACAAATGCGCTAGCCGTTAATATCATGGAAGCGATAAAAGAGGCTCAAGCTCGTAAACCCAAACAGCCCCCACAAGCACATGAATAAAAACAGCCCCAGCACACCTACGGCATATCCCAATAAAACCTTTAAAACCTTAGGTACTCGACTATTCTTCGGCATGTTATTGCTGTGTATTTTTGGCATCATTAATGGCCTCTTGTAGCGCGTTTTCTTTGCTCTCCTTCAGTACCGCGCTCATTTTGGGGTTATTGGTGGGATAGACGATAAATAGCGGCGTGCCGGAATGCTCCACTTTCAGGTAAGAGAGCCCTTCCATCATTTGTTGCTCGACAGCTTGCGTGTGCATCAATGCCACAAATTGCGGGGATGTCAGACCCATTTCCCCGAGCAAGTTGTCTACACCGGTTTTGTTGAGCGTGGGGCCTGACATCGCCAACGCATTAAACTGTTCAAATCCGCCGTTGACGTTCGCCGATGCTTTGAAGCTGCCGCCCGTAAATCGACACCTCGTTAAGAATGGCCACCGGCATATAACGCACTTTGAGATCCGCGTTACCCGCGATAAGTTGCTGGATAGCGGGGTAATCTGCTCGACAATGCGGGCATTGATAGTCGTACACTTCGATCAGGGTAACCGAGCCTTCGGTTCCCGCCGATGATGGCCGCCATTGCCGGCAACGTTGAGCCGATCAGCAACAGTATCATTAGCGATCTAATTAGTTTTGATCTTAAAACATAAATTTACCTCACTTAATATCGCCTCGAATGTCTCGGGTGCCGAGCCATCGTTTTTAGATAAGGGAATACGTATTTTGTAGATCTCACCGCCATTCGTCAGAACAAACGCCTGGCCTTTGGGCAGCGAGAACAAGTCATTGACTCAATAAGCGCATTGCCCTTCAGTCACAATGTCGGTATTGGATGCCGAACAACTCTCCCCAACGGGTTCTGCCCGGTCGCTGGTCGAGGTTGAGGGTGTCGTCGAACGTGTTTTGATCGTTTCAAGGCATCGGCATAAGATAGCCGCAGTATCTTCATTACTGACCCGAAGCATCGTCATCGTCCCGAAGTTGCCTAGCAGCATTTTGGCTTTATCGCCACTGCCACCCAATGCCGCACCTAAATCATTAACTGTGTTGGGTCAATGCCGTCACACGAATCCCGGCGCCGCCTGCTTTATTGAGCAGGTTCACAAACTCATCGCGTACAATGTTGCTGAACTCATCGCAATAAAGATTCAATGTATTGTGGCGCCGCTCGATGTACTGTAGAGGCGTCCACATAACGAGACGAGATCGGCGATAATCGCCTGCCCCACTGTTTCGGCCATTTCGCGGTTGGTGAGGGAATCAAGGCCAATATAGACGATCTGTTTACGCTTCGATCACATCCTCTAAACGAATCTCCGGCAAGCCAAACGCATTGTCCAGGAAAACACCCCTACCGCCTGGGTCTGGTTGATCTTGTCAAGCACAGGACCCACGCTTGCGGTGATTTTGTCATAATAGGTTTTATCCAACATAGCAGCGTTGTAGAGCGGCACGACAATGCTATCCATTAATTGCTTCGATGACCCGCTCGCGGCCTGGCTTTCTAGGTAAGCTGTTAGATAACGCTTGATGGCCATTGAGCGTTTCATGGGGAGTACGGGATTACCGTCTTTATCGACTCGACTATCGTGCTCATCGATGATCGTTTGCACATCACTCATATAACCCGGTTCAACTTTAGGAAAACCCGATCGACATATTCGAGCATTAAGATCTCGGGCCGCTTGATATAAAACCCCATCGTCTTGTAGTTGATCGGCTCACCCAATTCATACAAACACTGCGCAACGATATTTAAATACGTCCAGGCAAAATCTTTAAATTGTTTACCCTCACCACTCGCCGACATTGCACCCGTGATTCTGCTGGCAACTTCAGATACATTGCTGACAGAGGACAGCGGGTTGTATTTGGCTGATAGTTCAGGGAAACCCAAGTGTAGAATTTTTAGGTCATTCAAACGCCCACATGCCGCAGCCGCACAAAAGATATCCTTTAGCACGTCCAAATCACCCTTGGGATCAATAACAAGTACTGCCTCGCCGTTTTAATATCTTGATGACTTTGATTGCCATGTAGCGGGTTTTACCCACCCTGGTCATCCCAAAGACGCATTCATGTTGATTGCGGTTGGCCTGGTTTATAAAGATCGGACGCTCATTATCGCTTCCAACGCCATGAATCCAGGGCTTGCCGCCAATGTCAGGGCTTGGCCTGAAGGGCAGCCACGTCAATTGGGTAAGCGCAGCTGAGAGGCCATGAGGGTTCTCGCGCACGCGCCTGTATATAACGGTAAAGTGCATGCTTTTGCATAAACCGCTGGTTTTGCAACTGACTCAACAAACTCATGCGCTGGCGGTGCATGGGCAGCCATTTAAAGCCTCTACCGAGATACATATGCTGATCTGATGCCGGAATCTCTGGTATAGACAAGGCAAAGGGTTTTAAAACTAATAATCGCTTCCTGAAGTGTCTTATTTTGAATCCCTGCCATCCCCGTAACCCGGCCAATGCCAAAGGGAGCAGCCACAAGTGGCCCCATCTGCACGTCAAGGCCAAGAGCGCTGTGATCGGTTAAACAAACAACACCGAAACCGGCACTGACACCTGAGACCATAAATTCAAAGGGCGTTCTAAATAGATTTTCAAAGGCGTATGAAGTCATTAGGAGCCCCTATAAACGTATGACAATATCAATTAAGAGAATCAGGCTGATCATGATGTAGCGAAACCGCTTTGCCTGCTTAATCGCACTCGGGGATAAGTTGTATTGCATCGCATCTTTATCGACCTTTTACCCCAAAATGCCAAATTGCTATCGCAATCAAACCATGCCATAATAAAAGGCATAACGGTGGGCCAAAACCCAGCCGTTTAGCTGTGTGACGGTGCTACTTTACCCCGGCACCGCTGTCATACTAATGATGAATGTGCTGGATATGAGAATTACTAAAATAATATTGATACCCATACGAATTTCGATCCAAAATACCGGTGGATAATCGGTTTAGAAGAGTGCGTATTCATAAGAGGTTCTCCATGTTGAGAAAAAGTGTTAAAAGTTGCACTTGGAGTATTTGGTAGTAGCGTAAGCCGCGATGAGGCCGAAAGAGTCGCACTTCGATATGGAAGAAGAAATCCAAATAGCTCAGACTTCAATGAAGTTCGAAGAAAAAGAAGGGCTATATCTCTTATATTTAAGAGCAAAAACGGATTTTTGAGAAAAGCTTTTCATTGTTAGACCATTGCCGCAACTGATGCCGCAGCGTCTTTTGCATAACCTTTCGCTACCCCACTAGATTTATTACTAAACGCCGTATTTAAGGCACTCCCCACCGCAATCCCCGTGATCGATATCAAGCCCGCACAACATCGGCCCCCAGAAATAGAGTTTGGTAAACACGTTGAACATCATCATGCTGTTACCCATCGCATAGAGGCTATAGCTCTGGCTTTCGTGTAAGGACACTTCCAGGTAATGAATCATCTTCGATGTAGGGCATGAAGAGTAGGCTGCCCAAGAGGAAGTAATAGGTAAATATCACCGCAATCCCTCGTCCTGTGATCATTCCAAGCATGATCACCATCGGCCCAAAAGCCAGTGATAACGCAAAGAAGACTGCCTGGAAGATCGGAATCTCCTGCTCGATCTCAGCGCGATCAACCGCTGAACCCACCGCCTCAAGGGCTTGACCCGCTACGGCTACCGTGCTTGTCACTGCGCCCGAACCCATATTCAGGGAATTGTCGATTGCCGATTCATGCCCGTTTTCGATATCCATGTCGCCCGTAAAGCGCCCGAATCCCGAGTTCGCACCGACGTCATACAACATATCGCGTGAGATAACATCGTCAGGCGTGATATCTGAACCCAAGTGCGTATACTGCTTGGCTTCGGCAAGCCAGGCCGATACCTGATCATCAAGCGACAACTCCCCAAGTGCGAATTACTGGGACTGTGGTTATTGGCAAGATCGACAAGTTGACTCTGTAATCCGTATTTATCCGTCCACCACTCCTCGCAATTGGGATAGCCCCATTCTGACTCAGAAACACCGGCTTCACTGTTATAATCCTGGTATTGGCTTGGAAACTCCATACGGGAAGCCCGGCACCGGAGCCGATGGATATAAATCGCTGTAGTAAAGACTCTGCATCACGTGCGAACCTATCCAGGAGAGATCCGTCTCGCCGCCATACGCGTTCATGGTCGACTGATAGGTTGATGCTTCCGGGCTTTGGCTATTGAAGGCGCCTTAGCCGGCGCAAAGCATTCGTTCTGGAAGCGCTGCACCTGTTGCGCCAATGCCGGGTAAGCCGTGTCGTATCAATGGTATTTTTAATCGCCTGAACGTCGGTCTTGCACGGCAAGGACGTGATCGCTGCATCTGTTAGCCCCGACATACCCTCTAAACCCCGCCATCATGATCGGCATTTTAAATCCTGGTATGCCAAATTCTCAAAGCATTGTCATAAGTGGTGCCGGTATCCCCAAACGAGGATGTCACCGCCGAGCTTGCGCAGACGGGTTTGTAAGTCACAGCCGTCACATTCAGGGATAGGTTGGGCTACAAACAACATCACCGTAAAACCCAAATAAAATGAATGCTCACCGTCCGAAGTGACGTCGAGGCCCTGTTCTCAATCTCAGACTCATAGGGTTTGGTGATGTTCTCAAAAACATCACCAGAAGCGGGATAAAATCACACCCATCGATGCTAAAATGTTAAACATCGAATCGAAGAGTTTAACGCCGATTACCGTACCGTATATTTCTAGAGGGCCGTTCACCATCATCTGGGGTATTCTCCTTAATTAGTGCTGCTCGTATAAACCGCGCCGTTGACAAGCTCAGGCGTCTGTGTCTCGCTGGTATTACCGACGGCACTTGATTCTGCCTGTGCCTGATCCCCTAATATGACCGATGCGGTATTGGTCATCAGCTCTCGGCGCACCCGGAACTGGAACAAGATGTCTTCGATGTCTTTGTCCAATTGTGTGATACTCGTTGTCACCATCGTCAAAGCGGGCGCTAGATTATGAACAGGTTTCGTTTGCGAGCCTGCGATCAAGATGCGGCGCAACGTCAACGCTTCACCCACGACATTCTGCAGAGCGACATCTTGCGCCCATTTGCTGACCGCAATGGTCTGCTCCTCAACATCTTTATTGCGAATCCCATTGATTAAACTTACCGTCGCCATCATTTCAGTCGAACTCACCGATTTCAGTTGCTCGGCAGTCGGCGCGGTATTGCTCGATACGATTGATGAGAGGTTCTCGGCGATGGTTTTAGCGCAGGTAAGCGTATTGGTCGCCCCATCGGACAGGTCTGCACTAAAGTCATGAGACCGACGCCCCGCGCCGTTTCATCTTCTCCTGCTTCTGATGATATCGTAATGTCGCCAATACAAGCTGCGCCCACTGCCCGGCAGCATCGGCATCCGACCAGTATTGCTAACCCTATCCCGGACGTTGCCGCTGTGGTCTTTGAATCAAGCGGCAAGTTGGTCAACCGTGACGTTGTAACCCGCTACCGCCACGTCATAAAATGACTTTAATCGGTACCTGATCACCCGTCGTACCCCTGAGTTTTGATCGGCATGTACCCAGGGGATACCATATTGCTCAGGGTCTTTAGTGAGTTGCTGCTTTGTGTCGTTAATGTCGACATCCTGACCCTCTGCTGCCCGTTTTGAACTGCTCAGCCACCCTTGTGAATCCGAAATACTAAACCAGTCTTGATATGGCGATTTGCCGCTTGAGATCTGATTCATCGCGTTCCGACAGGACTTCATCGAAAGATGGAAGGTCTCAGAGGCACTTGTTAATGTGTTTTGTAATAAGTTATATAAATCCTTGTTGGATTTGGAGAGTAAATACATCGGCATCGAACCCACCGCGCTCGTGGCTGATCCGATCACCGACTGCTGCAAGCCTTGCAACGAATCTTGTATGTTACTGATGGTGTTCGCAATCGAGATCGATGGATTAAAGCCACACGAGCTCCCTAAATTCGTGTTTACATCCCCGCCAATCGAAATATCCTGCTGGTCGGTAACAGGCGGTAAACTCACATCCGAGCCGCCACCCATCGCGTAGTAATAGCTCGAATTGGCAGGTACGATATCCAAAGCCGATGCCGCATGACTTCCCAGTAATATCGGTAAGACCAAAAGGAGTCGTGGTAATTTTAGTTTTAGTTTGAAACAGGTTTTGCTTTTACTGATTTCTGGTAAGTATTGCTTCTGCATTGATCTTCCTTAACGTTTGACAGTGGGGAAACGGTAACGGTTGTAAAACAAGCTTGCCGCTGGATTGAACGCAGCCTTTGTAATGCCGCCATACCACAAATACATAGTTGCCATTACCCGCCTTCGTCCGCTCACCTAACGGCTCGACCGATTGCGTATCGCTCTCACCCATCTGTATGCGACGGTCAGTGGGATAAACCTCTTCCCAGATCTCGTGATCGTCTTTGGTCTCTTGAATGACATTCGCGACCGCAATAATTCTCCGCAGGAATCCGAGGTTGAATTAACGACATGCAAAGATTACTGTTCGTCACGATGTCCGCCGCATGCTGCGCGATTGAGGCCGAGGCTTTATAACCGTTGTCGTTGTCAACGCTCATCGTGCGCGGAAACTCATAAGTCCAATGATCGAGGAATCCGCTGCCAATAAATGCACCAACCGGATTCCAGGTTTCAGGCTCTAAATCCTCGGCAATCCCAAAGCGCCCCGATAGAATCAAGTGCTGACTGAAAGTAAGGCACAAAGGCTGTGGTGTCGAGACTTAGCATCATAAAGGGATATGCAAGAGATTCATTGGGCTGCCGATCACATCCGCACTTTTAGTCACATCGCCATAGTTACCTTGCTTGGCGGGTGTAGTGCCGTCTCGCCCATTACCATAAGGGTCACCAGTAAGCGCTTCCAATGCCGCGGCTCCCACGGATTCTGATGCCGTATCAAAGAGTTTCGCCTCAAGCCAGGGATCATCACCCATTTTGTTAAAACAGTCACAACTAAATCAGGCAGATATTCGTCGAGTTCGGGCGTTGGCGTAATATAAGGTATACCCATGAATTTATTTAGCCACAAACAAACGCCAATCGGCTTAAACTGGCCATAGTCCATAAAATGTGATCCGACTTCGGCCGCCATTTGTATTGATGTGATATCGCCAGGCGGCGCATCATCAGCGACAGCCGGATTGGTATAGAACAACATTGCAAGACTGGCAGACGCGAGCGCGCAATGCAGCGCTTTTTAAATCCAACTACCATGTCGTTGGCTCCTGATGATGTTGATCCATATCCACCGCTTCTTGCATCTAAAACGCCATAGATCACCTCTTTGTCGTCGAATACGATGGCAGGGAGTTTCGTCAAACCAAGAGACGCCGCCCGATTTCGGCAAAGCGTTGAGTCTGAGATTGCTTGAAACTCATCCCTAAAGCGCATGCGTAAATCATTTGCATCCACTTGACCAGTCGATTTGATCGCCTCGTTTATAGCGTTCAATTGACTACTTGCCACGTCGAGATAACAAGGCTTGACGCCACTTAATTTTGGAGATTCGTAAAGGCGCATTGCTCACACTAAAGACCTCAACCTTTGTCGCATCCGCCACAACGCCGAAAGACAGTCCAATCAACAAGAACAAGCTTAAAAAATGGTGTGTTTTTGGGTTCACTCGTATTAATACAAGAAGAATTGATCATCAGACCGCTCCTGTTTTTAGCCGCGATGGATTTGGCGATCTCTCACCGCTTCAAGCTCAGTTATGCCTTTTCAATCTGGACTTTTTGCGCGCCGTGCGCTCGTTGTCCTGCTCAGTCATCGCAAGCGCTAAGGTTAGCCGCGGCGGGATGTTACAAACAGCCCGAATAGCGCTTCCCAATTAATACCCCTTCTGAGTAAATTCCTGGGTATTTTTAACATCCAGAAGTAACGCACGCATTTCATCACTCAACGGCTTGAAGTGATTAACTAACTCAACCTCTTCTCTATCTAATGAGAGGCATAGCCAGGTTTCCATCATTGAGAGTACTTTACGGACTCAATCCCTTTGAAGTCATTAATGTTCTGTGTACAAGGGATAATCCATAACCGATTTTACGCGCCACCTTCGACATCAAAATAATGAAGGATGCGATCATCGGGGATTTAAAAATACGTGCGCCTCATCAATGATTAAAATCGTCGCGCGGCCCGACGCTTTATTCTTCTTCGGCAACCGCCAGGATTTTTGCCAGCAACGAGATACACACGACATTCAATAAATCCTTGTAATTGGCTTCCTGCAAAACCCGAAGTCAACATGGGTCAAATCTGCATCCGCCAACGGCTCGGAATAACCGTTGATAAAGTGTGATGGCATCCCTTTGAGATAACTCTCGATGTTAAGGGCAAATTGGGCCAGTCGTTTGCCAATTTCAGGATTACTCTCATCAATCGACATCAGCTTAAATGTCTCATGAACGTGCATAACCAGCATTTGTTGCACTTTAGCCACCTCGCAACGCTTCATCGTCTGAATCAGCACACGCGAAATAGCATGTCATCCGAGCGGGTTATAGCCTCTTCTTCCCGAGCCTCACCGCCTGTTATCATCGTTCGCGTCGCAAGGAGCATTTCCTGTAAATAATCTCGGTCCTCGGATGCTTCCAGCTCACGCTCAGTCCCAAGTTCGGTGACGCCTTCGAGTTCACGCTCAAGTTTCGTCGCAACTTTGAAATTACTTCTTCCTCAATGCCCTCGGCACTGATGACTCCAGGTGATCCGCGCTTGGCAATCGCAAGGCGCTCTAAAATCGCCTCTTCAGCTTTAGCGAGTTTCAACGCCTTTTCCCATTCGGCATAGGGATTGACGACAATCGGCATGTCACGCATAAATTTCATGGTTTTAACGGTGCGGCCATTTTGCGCCAGAATTGCGGTCAGATCAAACGAACCGCCGACCTCAAGCGCAAATATCCGTGGATTGTAGACCGCCGCCAACGCAATCAGCCCGTTTAACTGAACGGACTTGCAGATCCCGTAGTGCCGACAATAGCCATATGGCTATTGGACATTTTAAAGTTGCTGCTCAAATGATCAAAATGAACGGCTCGCGCCCCGGTTAAAACAAGAATAAGGGATTCATCCCATCACCTTGTGAGCGCCATAGACCGGCAACAGGCGCGCATGTCATCAGCAAATTTATACGACGAGCGGAAATTGTTTTATCGAACTCATAATCAAATGCAAACGGTAAAACCGCAAATACAAGTCTTTCGGAAATATCTCCTTTTAGTCTCAACGATGCTGATCTGTATTTCAGACAACAATGAATCTAAGTCCGTTTCGATTCTTTTTAATTCCTCATCCGTCTCAGCACTGAAATACACCGCCTCAACAGATCTAAATAGCATGTTTTTTATTATCAATCTCAATGCGGGCCTGATCGACATTACGCCGGATGTCTTTGATAACGCCGCTTTTACCAATTGCGGCTTTCTCAGTTGACGTCAAATGCGTTTCCAACGCTGCTGATTCAAACGTGATTTGTATGGTATAAACCGCACCCGGCGGAAACTTATCTAAAATCGCATATTTCTGGCTATCACCTAAACTCATTTCGCGCGAGACCGCACCAATTGCAAGTTCACTATCGAGATCCCGGAAGGTTAAAACCTTATGCTTGACCCCATCGAATAACCATCCGTCGTCCGTTGACTCAATGTCTCCAAAAAAAGACGTTCAACGACCAGCCAAACGGCTTTTGTGCCAGTGTAGAAAGCGCTTAAGCAGCGCATCAACACTCGCCGCTTTTGGGGTTTCGGGTTAAACCAACGCACCAGCCAATCATAAAACGATCGGCCTTCACCCGCGATACTTTAATGCCGACCTGGCGCAGTTGTGACTCGATTTGCGACACACGGTTTTGATCTCATCGACCACATCCGGCAATTTGCTATTTTAGCCAACTTCGAATAACGCCGGTAGATCGTCACCCGGATACGGCGAATCTTGCCGCGAAACGGCAAATTAGACATGGGGTCAGAAGTAAATAACCCATCGCACATCGCCTTTAAATGCCCATCCATGACTTCTAAATACTTTTTGCCAATGGGTCGTCTAAGCTATTATTTTAGCGATGCGCTCAAGCGATTTATAAACCGGCTGCAAGGTTAAATCATCCTGCACAAAGATCTGCATCACCCAGGTTTGCATCTTCAAGCGGCAATATGCCTGATAGCAGACGCACTAATTTTGCATGTAAGGCGCTAATGTGAGCTTCTGGCCGCGCTTCAGATGGCACCGCTTTAATATCAAATACCGCACCCACTGAACGGCCGTCTTCAAGTGCACAATATCGTCTTCGTCCGACCACTCAAGCCACGGCATTAAATCCGCGAAAGATGGATACGATGCATACCGGCGTGCGATGTCAGTCCGACCTACGATTTGAGACTTTAATGACTTAGGATCACCGCCGCCTTTAGTTTTTGAATTAAATAAATTCATCAATACACCACCTCTTAATACACTTCGCCAGGCATCGCAAAATGATTGGTTTTATAAAGATTAAACACCGTCGTAATCCCAGGCTTCGGATAACTTTCATCACCCACTTGCACTAAATGCGGAAATACGTAAATCGGGATCTCAGGGTTCGGTAAAGGCTTAAACTCGTTATTGATTTCGTTTGCACCCGTCGCGGTATAGGCAACATAGTCCGGTGTCGGCACAGGCCCTCACCGCCGCACGGTTTGTGGCAAGCTGTAACTTCATTCCATCAGAACCCGTAAGACTAATACCCGTTTCCTGTTTGTATATCTCCGGCATCGTCATTGACCCGCCTGCGGGATCGTCTTCTACCAGGATTCACGCAGCCTGCGGTAGCAAACTACTCGAAAACTGTCAGTAGCAGACATTTGGCTTGAATTTGCATAGCTAAGCTTCCTTCCTTGCTGGTTTAGATCAATCGGTATGGTTTTCGTGACGTTAAAGATAAGTTCGCGCGGTGCGCCATTCAGCGTTGATGTCACAAACACCGCATCAAAAATCGGCAACACGGGTTTGTACCAGTCCAATGCCGCTTTTGAGGCATCTCCTACCGCAATGCCCGCCATGTATTTTCCAGGCTGCCCGTCAAGATGCTGCTCGTCGAACTTGAGCCGTTGCCAATACTCGACATCGTCTGAGTTTGCGCCTGGGCAATCGCACTACCCCACCCTCAATACCGCCTAAGCCCGCAAGACTCGCTATGACTTTAGGCGCGTCGGTTAAATATTGGCCGCTCAAACACGGATTGTTATACGCATCACTTAAGTAACCAATGGCGTTTTGGGGTAGACTTCGGTTGCATTCGATGTACTTCCACCGCCATCCTTATCAGTCGGGTATACCGTGAAATGCCCGTCGTCATAGACAAATAAAATCTTCATGACATAGGCTCTCGCGCACCCCAACGACATGTCCCCACCGAATAGCCCTGCAACACCACGCAAATACCGCCCGGCAAAGGTATGCCGTTAGCGGTAAACATGTTTTGCGCTTTCGGCGATAACATACTTTGAAACGCAGGTGATACCAAATGCCCACTCACCGGCACCTCACCCACTAACGGGCTTAATAAAACCGCATTTGCCGCTGTAGCCCCATCGGGAATCGTGTAATAAGGGGTAACCGTATCCGGTTTATTAGCCTTGTCGCTATCACCCAGCAACACGGGGCGGCTGAATCAACTGTCAGGTTGTCGCGACCCTTACGTTTCAGGATAACGGTCAGATCAGGCATAATAACACGGCTGGCGCTATCACTTCCTGCTGTGCCACCGTCCGCAAGAGGATACTTAAGGTCGCTCCCGCCACTAGATATTGGCTTTGATCGTATATCACCTTTAACCCGGTTCAACTCACTCTGAAATTGATTTTCAAGCGCAGTGCGCGTTTCATTGATCTTCTGAGTTAACGTCGTTTGCGCTTGGGTCAACGCCTGCTGCGTCTTACTCGCATTGACACGCTGAAGCTTGGTGTTTTCATCAATCAGCTTTTGATTCTGCAAGCGCCTTTTGTTTCGCAACAATGCTCTGCAATACCTCGTTGTTCGTATCCCCGACGCCACATCAAAGCGGCATGCTGTTGCCAGGAAACTGCTTTACCGGGCCATTTGAGGACTTCGAGGCACTCCAAATAAAACCAAACAGAATCAGCGCCGCAATCACCCTAAAATAATCATGAGTTTGGGATTGTTCTTCATTACAGGTATCCCCGACGCTGTTTAGCGCACTATTAAACGGCTGATCCGAGATTAAAGAGACTCGTGCGGTCATGTTCCGATCCATTGACACTCACTTTGTTAGTCGGATAGAAGCTCGCCGCGAGCCAATGACCATTGAGGTTTCTCGGATCTAATTCATGCGCCTTGGCATCCACGTTTTTCAGCAATACGGCTGTGACATACAAATCTCCACTACGCCAAGACGCCAGGGCATTGCCATCACCGAAGCATCAGCAAAAGATTGACACTTTAGCAGTATACATCGGCGTGCGCGTGATCGAATCCTTATGATCGATCAGCCGCTGTGGGGCATACATAGACTGGATCGCAAAACGGGTCATGGTCACAAAATTCACCGACTGCACGGTATTTTTATTTTGGTCTGTTGTTTGATCTGATGCGCTTTTATCCAAAGCACCCAGCAACACCACTTCAACCGGTGAATCCGGCGTGTTGCTAGACGCCGCAAGATCAATCAAGATGACCTCACCCGTTTTAGTGATCACAACCGGGACACGCACAGGTTGGAATGCCGTTTTGGCTTTGATATACAAAACCCGTTGTTGTTTAAAATGCTGACTTTATCCGTGGTCAGTGTCGGATCGGTGTTTTTAACGTCAACCCCAGCCGGAAACTTTAAAATACGCTCCTCGCCAACCGGCACCGTAAAGCCGATCGGGATGCCATCCCACATCACATGCTCGTAAGCGATATTGTCCGTGCTAAGATTTGCAGCAGATGCCTGTGCAACTGAGCATGATCCTGTCAGTAGAGATTGCCAAGACACCGTTTACCAGCCTTGTCAGAGATCTAGATCTTTTAATGGTTTTCATAAAACATTCCTTGCGTTAAATCAGCGTCTTGATGCGATAGGGTTGCCCGTTATATCCCGCGATACTCAAACCCCACGGGTTTAACTGAATCGATTCACTAACCTCATTGATCACGAGCGGATAGTTCATAATCACGCTTTTAATCACCGCACCGTCGAGGGTCTCAACGATCTGTAAATGCAGATCCACTTCCCACGATCCATTGCCAAGTGTCTTGACGTCTTCAGGCGTATATCCCATGCCGGATACGCCTGACATATGCGTGTGCGCGATAACTCGCCATTCGTCGCACGATCTGAATTGTCGTGGATTAAATCGCTGTAAAAGGCCGCTGATAAATAATTGTGATACCCTTTAATATTGACGAGATAATCTTGAGTGCCGCTGTCAGGCCAGCTATTGATTGCAGTAAATATCTGGAAGGCAAACGCATAGACATTCGATTTATCCGGCGCACCCGGCTTTAACATCGCCCGTGCGATAAATCAGGTGGTACATAAACCCGGATCTGTGAGGGGCCGCCGCCAGAAACACGACGAGTAGCAAATTAAGCAATACCAAAATCCCCGCAAATATCCATAAATGCTTAATCGCGATACCTTGCTGATCTAATTTTTCCAAGCCTGGAATTTCATTAAATGTGTCTCCTTGTTATCCATTTGCCGTTGCGTGTCGTGTACAAAATGCCAAAGCCTAAATATCGGTTTTAAGTTGGCTCATTTTTAAGGTGAGATACCCCCGAGGCCTTCCTTTGCGATGTCGACCAAGGGCTTTGGCAATCTGTGGCATCGCAAGGAAATAGGTGATCGGCACATTGATAAGAAACGTCAATAAAACGCCCCAAAATAGCCATTTAGGTATTTTGCGGTGTACATCGATAGCACCGCATCGATTAATAAACCAACCACAGCACAGCACCCTAAAATCACCCAGATCTCACTCAACGTACACCCATGAAACGACGCATATTGATGGGTTAAATGATTGCAGCTTGCGCGCGTATGCTTCTGACATGATCTCGATATCCTCGCATTAACTAAAACTGTGGGTACGGGCAAGTTCAAGTAGGTAGAGAAGTGCGCGCCGCCAAACACGATTGCAATCACCGTCGTTACAATCGCTTCCTTCATAGGCGTAAACTCCTGCTTCTCACGCGATGACTTAATCCCGGAGAACATCGTGGATATCGCAATCCAGATAAAACCCATCGCAGCGATTAATTCAACAAAGGGAATCACGTCCTTTGCAAAATATTAACCGCCGTCGTCGAAAAGTCTGTGCCGGAACCCGTTTGCCCAACCGAGGACTCAGGGATAATCCCATCGGCAAAACCAGCTGCGCCGCCAACAAAATAGGTAGGTTGCCCAATAGAGCGGTTTATCGATGACTTTTTATCGTTTGTTTGATTTGTACTATTTTCACTTGATTACTCTCCTAATTTATGTGTAATAAATAACAACGCCGACCATCGTGAAGATAAATATCGCCCAGGCGAACATCCCCATGCCTTCAAATATCGACCACCGCCCTTTGATGCACCTTTAACCGATCCCAAAATCATGAGCAACCAGATAATCGCAGCCACCCCAATAGCAAAAAAAAATCACATGGCAAATCGACTCGGCGCTCATGCCATTCGTCGCATCACTAAACGCCTGCGTTTGGGTATCGCTCATCTCAAAGCTCATTGCTATGCCCTGCAAAATCCCATTAATAGGGGCAACCGGTCGTGGATCGACAGACTTTTGGTTAATCGCATCGATGACACCCTTTGTATGGCATCAATGTCTTGGCGTAACCCTGCATGACTGACTCCATTTGCATCCGTCCAGGCATCAAAATGCACTTTACACGCGCGTTTGGGCTTTGCTCTGATGCCGCCTGGTTGATCAGCGGTTTCAACGCTTCTAATTGCTGCGCGATTTTGACGAGCGTCGTATCCATTTGTGCGTCGTCCGCAAGCGACTGCCCCGACACGAGACCTAAACCCATTGCCAATCCAACTATTGCTAACCCTTTCTTCACCGCTATCTCCTTTTATCGTGTCTTAAACCCGCTTTTACGCTGTATTTCTTCCGTTATAAAACTTCTTCAAATTGGCTGTTGCGACATAAAAGAACCCAAAACATGAGGCTGATCACCACAACAACGACTTCTGGATCTAAAAGACCGGAAGCGACAGATATAAAACATCACGCCAAAGGGCACTTTCATGACGAGGTTAGCAACCTTGTGATAAATAAATGCCGACTCCTTCCCCTCATACGTCCTCACATATCGTGTGAGTAACCCGTCCATCGCGCCCACCATCGATGCGAAAAAACACCAGATCGAAACAAACAAACTCACGAATTTCGCGATCAATACCAAAATGTGCCGAGCAACACCGTTACAAATCGCATAATTCCTCACTAACTCCTGCCACAATGCGTCTTGTAGACGCACTGGTTTTAGATTGAGTCAGTGACATAAGCGTGTCGTTCGAAGCAAAACGCTCCCGCTTTGGCCTCAACCCACACAATCGCCTCGCCAAGCTTCACAAGACTTGAGGACAAGCGCACTGCTGCATCAGGATTACGCCAGGCAATGTTCTCGACCTGCGCACTGTAAGTCTTGTCGAGATCCTGCATCACGTAATCGTAACCGTGCACAAACCCGAGATAGCCATTGATAACTAACCCCACAAACCAACCCCACATGACCGATGAGCACAGCGTCCAAAATAGGCCGCCTGACTTCTTCTCAACTTTTTAGGAGCGATTTCTCCTGACTCATTGCAAAATCTTGCCCTTATCAATCAAAAGGGTAATGACTCGTACCGACCAAATCCCCAATCCCGTCAAACTCATCGGCGTCAGCGTTAACCCTGTTTTGATTCAACAGCTTCGGTTTCATCAGAGTATCAACATTGTGATAATCCCGAAAGCATGAATCTTTGAGATAATCAGCGTTCTGTTGTGCCCATTTAACCGAAGTGTCATCATTGCCGATTACAAACAGGGGCAGTGATGCGAAATGCTTAGCGTTGATAGAGGCGTTGGTGACTCTACCCGCTGTTAGATCGCTTTGTGCCGGATAAGACAGGCTCGCGGCGTCACTCGTAACGCTGTAATGACTTAAAACCGCACTTTCCTGATTCACCGCCGCCGTAATATCCGCCTGGTTAGGCAGCTTAATATCGTGAACGTATGGCGCTATTGGCCGCGTCTCACCCGTATCAGTAATGACGTGTAAGTCGGCCCATGCCGTGTTCAAAGCCAGTGCTAAGATTAATATGACTGCCCCACCACAACGCACCATCAGAAGCGCCCACATCAACAAAACGGCTTTGGCCGTCTCTGACTAAGACCAATACCGGCAGCTTGTGATCATTTGTATTGAGAGACGCATATTTGCCCGCATCGATATTGAGCGTAATCTCCTGTTTATCGACCATTTCCGGCAGCAAATTCTGATGCCGCGCCCAAGCCTGGATCTCGCTTGAGAACACGGTCGATCCATTCTTAGCGACAAAATACACGTTGAGGTGTACTGTGGGGTCTTTGGCAATTGATGCCATGAGGAAGCCATGATCGGTTTCACCGCATCATCAACATGCACAAAAGCATCAGCTCGTCATGCGCTTTTAGGATTACCGGCTCATAGTTATAGGGACTGAATTTAGCCGTATCAAAGGGTTTTAAGATGGGTAAATTGAGCTTATCTTTAAGCGCAACAGACGCCTTGTGATACGCCGCATTGTAGGCCAGGAATTTCGCCAGGCGCTGAAACTCGTTATCTGCGGCGTCTTTGGCATACTTTTGTCGGTCGGCATCGTTTGGTGCGTTAATGCCAAGCACATCGACAGGACTGTAATTCGATGACACCATCATCACACCAAGAGGCGTCTCAAGCGTCTTGGCATTGTAGTATTGCGCACCCTGGTTACTCATGATCGCCAAATACCGCTGCTCTTCCGATGCACTCAATCCCAGCTTGCCGCCTGCTGTATGTCAGCAGCGCTTAACTTGATCTTGTCCGCCTGGCCTGGTAACACCGCATCCTGAACGCTTCGGGCAGCCGATAGTGAAACTCGCTATTAGGGTCACCCGCTTTAACCTGCCAGCCAGTGCTGTCGGCATAACCCAGCGACATACTCAATGCACCTGCTGCTATTAACAGCGCTTTTGTCAGCCATTTATGTGTTTGCATCATGTGCATCCCGAATCCGATAGATTTTAATATGCGCACCGTCCAAAGACGTCACAGTCGGAATCTGGTTTTAGAAAGCGTTTCTACTTGCGCTTTTAACGATTGGTTTTGGTGAGCAAGCGCTGAATGTTGCTCACTCACGCCAAAAGTACCAATGCCAAGCACAATTAAAATGACAACGATGGGTGACATATTAATTATATCCTTTATGTTGACCTTGAATCGGAATGACCGTAGAAGAACGCTTCAAATCAATATCCACGTAATCGTTGTTTGCGTTTTTAAACTCCGCGCTTTGATTAGTGTTGCTGGCGGCAAGCAATGTCCAGCCAGAGATTGAATCACCCGCTACAAGGGCAAAAGGTGTGATTAAACTGGATGGTGACAACATTGGATTCCTGAATGTTGTCGATGCTCTGAACACTAAAAGGTAAGCTTGAGGCATCGACCTTGTGATGCACGCCACCAACAGATTGCAGTTCTTGCTCAAGCTTCAATATTTGCTTGCTCATCTCTCCGCTATTAGCCGTCTCAGCCTTAATTGCAGCCGCGATCTCATTTGATTGGTTTGTCAGCGAATCAAGCTTAGTTTGCAGGGACGCTAAAAGCTGACTGACTTTACTCAAATCAATTTTTTGGGGACAGTGGGTGCACTCAACTGCTGCTCAATATTTGCCAGTTTGTCCGAAATGTCGGTTAGCTGTTCCTGAGCGCCGCCCTGTAACGCTTGCGTAGCAACCACCGGCTGGCCTGTATGAGCTTCGTGCACAACCTGGCTTTTCCTGCTCTTCCCAAAAGCGTGATGCAATACCGAAAAAGAATAACGCCGCAAACCGTTACAAATACAATCGACCCAATACCGGCTGCGCGCGGATGTCTCACCACAAAATCCAGCGCCTGGTTTTTAATAAACCGATTTTCATCTTTGGTGAGGCTTCAGGCTCATTATGTAATTCCGGCGCGCTCTGCCCGGGCTGCACACCACCTGCCAACTCAGGTTCGCTCATAGTTTCATTATTCAAGTCTTTATGCGTCATTTGCCACTCCTAGCGTCTTTGCCATACTTGGTTTCACGGTAAAATTGATCAATCGGTGCAAGGGGTCGCATTCAATCTCATACACCTCAGCACCCATTAAGACCGTCAACAGGGTCTGCACCGACATCGGCCCTAAATTGCGCTGAATAAAGGGCAGCGGCTGCCCCAAAGTCGCTTTGACTTGATCCGATAGATTCGGGGCCAGGCCATAGCCCGCCGTTCTTAAAACCTGATTCACCGCATCACCCACCGTATGCACGGACGACGGAAACGAAAACGTTGCAATCGCGAGCAAGGGATTGACCTCTTGGGGCGTAGGATTCGTTTTAGACGTCACATATCGACTGACCTGTGTCATATCAACAGGCGTAAATGCCGCAGCCGTATGATGCGGTTGCGCGGATACCACTGTTGGCACAGGCGCTTTTATCGCCTTCGAAGCGCAGCCCGTCAAAAGGCTAAGCGCGACTCCTAATATCAAAACTTTGCATGTCTCGTTTATCTCCTTGATTTTAGCTACTTATCTTGATCGACTTAACTGCATCCAATTGATGCTCAATACCCGCCAATTGCGCTTGAGCCGCATTTAACTGCGCCTGCACTGAATTCAACTGCGACTGAACGCTGTTCAATTGAGCCTGAGCCTGTTGAACCTGGCATGAATCCAGGGATTTTTGAGGGTCGGTGTCTGAATCAGACACACAAATCGCCGCCGCCCAAAGACATATCACCGTCACTGGGCATAAAACGCTATAAAAAAACTCCCATCACTTTCTCCCTATTCGAATGGGACATTTACCGATAACCGCTATTGCATAGCGGGATCCTCTAAAACCCCGTATCTCACTCTCCTGTCGCTTATAATCCACCCATCGGTTGACTGCGACCAACACAAAACCCAGGGACCAATGCTTTTGTGTTTAGATTCATGACTGATCTGCCTTAATCAATAACTGTGTCCCTAATGTGAGCGCAGTTACCTTGGTTGGTGCATTCGTACCCGTGAGCGCTGTCCACGTCCCATTGACGTATTGATTAACGTCATTACCAGAATCACTCTGTTGACTACCGGTATAGAGCGTTGAATTGGTATCTAATACCAGTGCTTTGATGTTGTTAGGCTCACTGCCGCTACCCGTTATCGCTGACCAGCTCTCTGTGCTATGACTAAACTCACTGAGGTTAGGACTCGTTGAACTTGACACAGGGGACGAAGTGTAAATATCACCTGCCGTATTCGCCGTTATCACTCGGCTGCCATCCGCTGATGATGCCACACCCGTCCAAAGGTAATGCTGCGGTGGGGAGTGGCGGCAGAGCCGGTAATTCTTCCAGCGTCCAGGTCGCACCAAAATCCGTTGAGGCATAAACCCCATCATAGAGCGCTGCGGCAAACACATGGCTACCGTCAGATGAAGACGCTATAGATTGCCAGGAGCGCAAACCAGCACTCGCTTGATAAGTCCACGTGTTACCAAAATCGTTTGAAGTATAAATAGCGCCGCTATCGACACTATTTCCGGCAGCGGTTCCTGCAACAAGATATTTGCCGTCACTCGATGACGAAATGCTTGACCACAATTGCGAGGGCAGTGATGCGTGCTCAGTCCAGGTTACGCCATAATCATTTGAGGTATAGATATAGCCGCCCTGATCGCCAGATGCTTCAACGACAGCAGCAAGATACTTCCCGTCACTCGATGAAGCGATGGCTTTCCACATACGCGATCCGGATTTTTTGGTCAGTCCAAGTAACGCCATAGTCGCTTGACGTATAAATATCATTACCCAAATGCAACGGCCACCTGCCGACTGCCATCAGAGGATAAAGCTATCCCGTCCCAGTCAAGTGCGCTGACATTACTCTGGCTCCAATCTTTACCGTAATCGCTCGACGTATAGATCCACCACCCGTGCAGGTCAACGCCGTCAGGTGACTGCCATCGGCACTTGATGCCAGATTACACCAGTATTACTCCCAGCCGAAGACTGATCCGTCCAAGTATTGCCGTAATCACTTGAGGTATAAATATCCCCAATGCACTCGATGCTACCGCCAGATGCTGACCATCAGCAGATGACGCTACCACCCCAATACCCCTTACCGGCACCCGTTTGGCTCGTCCAGTTAAACTCGCGACTACCAAGACTGACTGCAAATAGATTGCCAGACTTATCAAGCGATAATGCCGTGACGTCAACCGGAGTGTTCATCCCTAACGCACTCCAGGCACTGCCATCATAAACATTGACATCGCTACTGGATGAGGTGTTGTTGATGCTGCCCGCATATAATTTATTACTGGTGCTGTTAAAGGCTAGCGCATAGACGTTACTTGGCCCGCTCAGGCCAACTGAACTCCAATCACTGCCGTCATAGACGTAAACGTCTGATCCCACAACGCCCATTGCGCTACCTGCATAAAGCGTACCACTTGAGGGATTGGTCTCAAGTAGCGTTTGAATTGAGTTAAGACCAGTGCCAATGCTCGTCCAGGTATTGCTCTCGTATTGGCTAATACCACCGGTGCTGCTCGCAAAGAGTTGAGCGACTTCACCCGACGCACCTTCGAGCGTTGTAAAAGCGAGGGCATTAGCACTGCTGGGTGCCGAGCCACCTGTCACAACTGTCCAGTTAGATCCATCCCACTGATATACGCCCTGTCCACTCACGCCCGTACTGACGCCAGCATAGATTGCCGAATCACTTTGATCGGACATAAGCGTTGCAACATTTATAGGGCCTGTGCCGGTTGTACTCCACGCTTTACCATCCCATTCATAAACCCCTGTGGCATTAGCTGCATATAAGTAATTGGTCACTGTCGCAGAGAGTTTCACATTACCGGTGACACTATCTGCAAATGTCACCGGTATCGTAATCGCATCTGACAGGGTTTGACCCGGCACTGACGTGCTGGCATCTGCCGTAAATGCATACGTACACTGCCCGCCTGGCTGCATTGGGAAAGTCATGCTCGTGCAAGTCGAGTTCGCTGCGTCTCCCTACAAACCCACGGCTCGAAGATAACGAACTGCCTATCTCTAGCGCCCCAATGCTTGAGACTGCGTCCGTACCACTATCTGTTAAGGTGACGATTTCGGTGTGCAAATTGCTTGATGAGATATGAATCGTAATGGCATCGGTCACAGTCACAGGGGTTGGAGTGGGTGTCGGTGTTGGAACTGGCGCAGGCGTGGAGTCGTGCCAGACCCTGAATCCGCCTCTGATCCCCGCCACCACCATGATGACCACACGCTGACAATACTAACGGTGCCAGTAGTAAAAGTTTTAGTTGTTTCTTAGGTTGCTTCATTAATGACATCTCATTCTCTAAATACACGCAAAATGGCGCGTTTCTGGCGTTTTTTGATTAAGTACGATTCTGGTATTGCATCTTATGTGTCTCACCATCTTGTCCTCATGCCGCCTGTGGCTCTCGATTAGCTTCCATCGCTGCCAATTGATTCAGTAAGGGATTTAACTTCAGGCGTAACTGATCAATGTCACGCTGGGTTTGATTAGCAAACTTGGCGTCTTTGCCAAGTGGCCCGAGCAACGCCTGCTCATGGCTGTTGATCGAAAGGCGCAAAGCGCGGATTTCATCTTTGAGTTTCTGGTTTGTATCATTAACCTTCTGTGAACCGCCTTGGATTGCCGCCCGCTGCTGTTTAATGCGCATTGCAATAGGCTTAGTCCAAGCACCCCGAATGAGCAGGCTTCTGATAGCCCCTAACTTACGGCTAAAGACGTGTTCGGTACGGCTAAATGCACGCTTATCGAGAAGCGAGAACACCACTTCTTCCTTAAGCAAATCTGGGTTAGAAACTTTGATCCCAATTTGAGCCAGGTGGTCTACCATCCCATACGCATCAATGAGTTGAGCATTTGTCAGTACTTTGCCAATAGATTGCTCAATGCGATAACCAAACCCTGTTAGCTGATGCACGTTCAACGCTCCTTCTTGTTTCACAAAATTTTGCCTGGATTGGCTGCGGTGACCCTGGCCGCCGGAAAACTCGGTACCAGATCTGAATTTGCTGATTTGCTTGCAGCTTCGGTTTCGGTTTCTGATCTCGTATCGATTTTTGTTTTATTGCGACTTCTGCTTCCATGTCCCTATTTGAAAATAACCAACCAACCCTGCCGTTGTTTTTGGTTTGCTTGAATCTTGCGTACGGGTTTTAAAGCTATGGTTGGTTGGTGTTTTTTTATTTTTTTATTCTCTTTATTTTTAATAAGGAAACTCGTTTGCCGTCTCCTGCTTAACACGATTGAAGAGCGCATTTTGCGGTCTGCGGAATATCAAATACCCAATACGAAACCCCACAATTGCGACCCCGGCTTTTGATCTGTTTGCGGATGATGTAACCGGCTTCAATCAATTCGAAATGCCTTTTGCAAGGTATCCCTGCCGAGTTTGCGCCCCGTACTGTCGAAATGTTTTGAGTAGCATGATATTAGGCTCAAAATCACGCGGCTTTGAGATCAAAACAGCAAGACGCCGATAGCGAGCCACGATAGTGTTGGATGATTGATAATCTCATTGGGAATAACCGTGTAGTTGTTTGTATGCTCGCTCCGGAAAATCATGACTGACTCCCGGACTGATTCTCATCACCTACGCTGAGGTATTCGGCATTAATGAGTTCTTCGAGTAAGTTATTGGTCTCGTCAGGCCGCTCAGACAAATACGGCTCAAGGAATGTTTCAACGTCATCCATACCCTCAGGCATCGTACTGAAATACGCATACAAGCCCTTAGCGGCCCAAGACACCATCGGGTCTTCCAATAATGCGCGTTCGACAAGCACGAATTTATCGGTTGATCTAATGACTGGCATAATTATTTCTCCTGCCAGTTAGGAACATGCGCGATAAAGTCTTTTGTAATTAGCGAATCCGCTAGACGGATTTTAATTCCGAATTAAGCGATCGACCCGAATGCCTTGCGCGTTGAATTAGCAAGTCTCGTAATTGCCGAGGACCTCTTATCATCCCCGCCAACTGTGATCCCTATAGTTAATATGTTGTAGTAACCGCTTTTGGTCTGGTTGCATACCTACTCCCCGTGCACTCAGGACAGCTAAACGCTGACAGACTGAGTTAAAATAAAGGGCAGAAAAGACGCCTCGAAACAGCTGACCCGAAGGCCAGCCACCACAGGAATTAACAAGGCAAAACGGGGAAGAAAAATAGGATGCGTAGAAAAGCAGATAAAATACTGCTATAATTGACTACGCAAACACTACACAACAGTCGTTTTGCATACCTTAGAGAGGGACTGCTATCCCTCTTAAGACTTTGTTAATTCGTTAAACTCATTCCAGGTTCTACTATGATGCCGAACCCGTTTCTTTATCTTAAAACTTCTCCTTTTGAAGGCTTTTACTAAGTTACTCTCTATATTAGGATGTACTCATTCGAAAGTCAATACCACATATGAAATAATTTTGGCTGTTTGATTATGAACGGCGACAAGCTTAGTCAGTACGTAAAATCTTTGATGCAAAAGACAGGTATTAGCAATATCCACTCCTTGCTCAGCAAACTGGAATTCCATATAGAACCCTCATTGATATCATTGACCACAATAGCACTCCCCGCCATGCCACCCTCAAAAGCTAGCCAACTGCTTCGGTATTACTGTTGAGCAGCTTACTGGTAAAAGCCACTTCCACTCAAATATAAGACTAAAAACTCTCCTTAATTTGTGAGACAATTTAACTTTAGCAGTAAGTTGAATAAAAACTTGGGATAATTTACCCTATTTTTTAAGATGATATCTATGATTAATAAAAGCATTTATTATCTGAAATAAGACAAGGTGACTACACTCATGCGGGTGGGGAAGAGGCTATTAAATTAATTATGCCATTCCTTGAAGGAAAGAAACGGGTTCTTGATGTTGGGTGCGGACTTGGGGAACTGCTAACTATATACAATCAATTAGAAATTGTGATGTTACAGGGATAGATATTGATCCTCAAGCCTTGAAATATAGCAAATCAAAGTATGAGAAGGTTAAATTTGATTTGATTGATGTTCATAAAGCGTCAATTGCTTTTGGGCGAAATGCATTCGATACCATATTGTTTTTAACTCTTTTATTCATTCAAGAATCAATCGAAAGCTTTACATCAAGCAAACGCTATTCTAGAGCAAAATGGTATAATAATTATTTTTGATTATGCATCAAATGGCGAGTTTACAAAAAGTAACCCTTTTCCTTGTACTGAAGATAAAGTGTTTACCCTATCAATCTAGAAACCATACAAAATAGCATCGGAAACAATTATGATGTCATCATAAAGAATATTACGGAATTATTCTTGATATGGTACAAAGAAACTATTCTAAGTCTTAAAAAGATAGCACAAGTCAAATTAGTTAAACACTAAATTTGGAGCCGCTCCATACAATCTAGTATATAAATCATTTACAAACTTAATTGATCTGCTGCATCAAAAGCAGCTTTTGGGTGTTTTGATAATAAGGACAAAGAGGCAATAATGCCTATTAAAGAAAAAAAAATATTATATATATGGCAGGTATCCACCAAGCTTGATCCTGCCTCAAGCTCACCATACCAAATTAAAATTAGCGGTGTTAGCCCACCTAAAAACAGACGGGATCGTGAATGCCAAGTTTACTAATACGCCTCTATTTGAATACTCAAAGTTATTATTCAAAATGTATAGGATTGGCGCATCCATAAAAGATATAAAAATAGCAGTCACTATTAATGCCAACTCGATAATTATGCTGTAATGCATGTGGCTCGTAACATAGATAGCCGGAGCTGCGAATAGAAATATAAGCACAGCACCCAATAAGGTTTTCAATGCTCGCTCTTTTGCGTAGATAGATAGAGCATAAACAGACAGTTACCAACATCACAAACAAGGCCAAGGTATTTGAAAGGTGTACGGCCTTGGATGAATATTTTAATACAGAATCGGCATAACTTGGCATCCATACGAAAACCATAAAAGACTACTTGGAGTGCACCCACACAGGAAATGCATTTAATAATGTAAGCAAACTATCAGTCTTCGGGCTGGTTAATTTAGGTTTGTGAGGTGGTTTTCTGAAAATCTGAGTTTCGTAAGAGAACCACCGCTGGTAACGCTAAAACTACTCCCAAAATAAAAGCTATTCGCCAACCGTAAAGAAGCATATCTTTATCTCCAAGAACAGAATACAAACAAGAGACTGCTAAAGAACCTACCATAACACCCGTCAAGGACCCTGCGTTAACAAGCCCCGTTAGAACAGCTCTATTTTTGAATTCGCCGCTTCGTAGATATATGTGGACAAAGTCGGCAGTTCTCCACCCGCGCTAAAACCCTGCAAAAGTCGGATGACTACCAAAACAACATTGAAGCATTACCCAGCATTTGCCGGGTTGGCAAATAGCCATGAGCAACGAACATATAATCATTAAGTATAAAGACACTTTCAAGCTTAATGCTCTATCGGATTTATCAGACAGAACACCAAAGAAAATTGAGCCCAGTGGGCGAGCTAAATAGCTAACGCCAAAAACTAAAAATACTTTCATCAAGCCAAATTGGTCATTTGTAAAAATAATATGGATAATAGTTTTGCTAAATACGCGAAAACCACAAAATCATACCACTCTACAATATTGACAGAAATGGCTAGTAACGAAAGTCTGTAATTAGTGTTTTTCATGAGTGGTAATCGCGCCTTTAGGCTGTCGAATGGAATATATAATCATTTCTAAAGAAGTGTGTTTGTTCAACTTCCTTTTCAGTGAGTCAATGTGGTTTTGCACAGTTTTAACGCTTAACCAACTTGATCTGCTATTCTCTTACGTTCGCCGCCAGAATAGACCATGGATAAAATGTATATTTCACAGTATGTTGCGCTTTCGCAAAAACTGGGATAAATCTAAGTGGGCTAGCATCTTCGTAACAGCCATTTTCCTACTTTTAAAATGGTTAACATATGTCGAATATAGCTCGAGTAAGTTTATTTCTGTTGTTCTTTTCTACGCTGTAGGTTAAAATGCCGTAGATTTTGCCATTATCGTTTTTCAGCGGAGTTTTAAACATATCCTGATATCTCAAAACACCCGCATGAATTTTAATATACCTTGTGTCAACAACAAGTGGCTCACCATTAATAATTTTTCTATCTAATAATGTAACATCATCGACATATTCATTCGATAATTGGTCTTTCGCTATTAAATCATATGCAGTTAGCCCTTTTAGTATTTCAGGATTTGACTCGCCAAATAAAATACTATTTGCTGGTTGGAGAGTAAGTATGAGAATTTATTCGAACATTTAATGTGTGCGGGATATTGCAAAAGGTAAATTTGCTCTTCCAAAGCTGAAGTCGATCTCGAATTTAATTTAAGCATAATTAGAACTATACAATTCAAAATACACCAAATCTACTATGTTTATAACATCATCAGTTTAAAATTAAACCATCAACCCTGCAAATCATATAGATATCATCTTAAAAATAGGGTAAATTATCCCATGTTTTTATTCAACTTACTGCTAAAGTTAAATTGTCTCACAAATTAAGGAGAGTTTTTAGTCTTATATTTGAGTGGAAGTGGCTTTTACCAGTAAGCTGCTCAACGGTAATACCGAAGCAGTCGGCAAGTTTTCTCAGGATTTGATGGCTAGGGTTTTGGTTTCGCCTTTGAGCAACCTTCTGATTGTAGTGCGGGTAATGCCTGTAAGCTTTCGACATCGCTCTGGTTAAGGCAATTGACTGCAATGAGGTGGTTTAAGGTATCAGCCAATGGGTTAATGGGTTTAACGAGTTTACGCACGATAGCGGAGAGATCGGCAAGGGGACATTAAAGAAGTCGGCTAGCTTTTGAGGGTTTCAGGACGTGGATTTTGACTCTTCCTTGTAAAATAGCGCCGATGACCGACTGACGTATGCCACTCAGCCTAGCAATATCGCGCTGACCGTAGTAATTGACTTGCATGAGGTGGTTTTAAGGTATCAGCCAATGGGTTAATGGGTTTAACGAGTTTACGCACGATAGCGGAGAGATCGGCAAGGGGACATTAAAGAAGTCGGCTAGCTTTTGAGGGTGGCATGGCGGGGAGTGCTATTGTGGTCAATGATATCAATGAGGGTTCTATATGGAATTCCAGTTTGCTGAGCAAGGAGTGGATATTGCTAATACCTGTCTTTTGCATCAAAGATTTTGCGTACTGACTGCTTGTCGCCGTTCATAATCAAACAGCCAAAATTATTTCATATGTGGTATTGACTTTCGAATGAGTACATCCTAATATAGAGAGTAACTTAGTAAAAGCCTCAAAAAGGAGAGAAGTTTTAAGATAAAGAAACGGGTTCGGCATCATAGTAGAACCTGGAATGAGTTTAACGAATTAACAAAGTCTTAAAGAGGGATAGCAGTCCCTCTCTAAGGTATGCAAAACGACTGTTGTGTAGTGTTTGCGTAGTCAATTATAGCAGTATTTTATCTGCTTTCTACGCATCCTATTTTTCTTCCCCTGTTGCCTTGTTAATTTCTGTGGTGGCTGGCCTTCGGGTCAGCTGTTTCGGCATCTTTTCGCCCTTTATTTTAACTCAGTCTGTCAGCGTTTAGCTGTCTAGCTGATTAAACAATAAACATTGGGAGTTGATATGAATACTAATTTAACCGCCTATCAGAAATCCATGCAGGATTGATATGCGCCTTGGTAAAACTTAAACCAAGGCGCCCCTATTCAACCAAGCCATATGAACGGTAAGCCTGCGTATATACCTTTATCAAGACTATTGATTAGGCGAGTCGGCTGATGCCCAAAGCGCAAACGCGGCAGCAATTCCTCAGCGTGACAGGTCACAGAGACGACCATTGAACTATTTACGATGATAGACAAGATTATAAGTATGGGGAGAACACAATGCCAACAGTAAGCAATGAAATATACACTGAAGCACAGGAGATTTTAAATCTGTGCCTGAAACTTCAAAATATCGGCGTGGATGCTTTTTTATATGGTCTCCTCATGTGGCTTGGATTGAAGTTGATGTTTATGCAAATGGTTGGCAGAACCATGATAACGACTCTGATAAATATTTTGTGTGTCTTTAATAAAGTTGTTTTGGTGAAGACCGCGTAGACAAGCAATCAGAAATTACTCTTAAAGAATTACAAGAAATTAAAAATTACCTAACTGCCCTTCTCAAAACAACAAGTAAGTAAAACGTAATTACTGGCGTCTGACTGATTGCTAATAGGTTTAAGGAGAACACATATGAAACTCGACGTAAAAGTTAATGTTAATCGTTATGGCGAAGATGTTTTGGTCAAGTTACCGCCTAAAGTCGCAATGGCACTTGAGCGTAGTAATACCAGCACCGTTGATTCTGCTGACCTCATTACAGCACTTCAGCGGGCAGATAACGATGACTATATGAATAGTAAAGCCCTATTGGCGTTAATTCTAGGCGAAGGAGCTAAGAAATTGTGATGGAAGTGGTGAAATGTCCCTACTGTGGACGGACTACACAATTGAGTGTGAGGATACACGCGAGTTGATTCTGGTCTGCCCTCATTGTGTTAATACCTTTGCGGCCTTTGTTGAAGTTTCGATAGGCATCAGTACATCAAAGCTTTGTGGAATAAATGGCATAGACCACAAATTAATAGTGGCAGATGGCGAGGCTGAGGGAGAGGCCAAACCGCCCTAGTCTGTCTGTAGCGATTGTCGAGATATTGTTTTTAACGCTGCTTAATTTTACTGGAGATAAAACGAATACTGTGGAGAAATCAAGAAATGAAGACTAGTCTGAAGCATGGGGTTAATGCAACTCGTAACCATCGACAGTTCCAGCTTAAAAATAAAATGATTACTGCTGTTAATCGGTTTGTTCCAGAAAGTGACAACCCTGTTTATTTAATATTACCGGGCGATTCAAAAGAACCAATCGAGCTTGATGCAAAAGACTTTGAAAGACTATTCGAACCGGTTGCGAATCATAATCCCTCAGAGGGCGGATTAAATGGTTATGAAACCGTGGGCGATTTAAACCAAATTTCGATAATTGAGGACAAGTAAAGAATGAACGGCTCTAACCATACCATCAACCCCAAGTGCGGTTGCAGTCCCTTTAAGATAGGCGACCTTCTCATATATCATGAGACAGACCTAAGAGGCAATACGATTATTCAAAACGGTAACGTTGTTATCCACTGTTACGACTGTAGCGACTCTATGAAATGGATGCTGAAACCCTTTGAACCTGATCGGTGTTTTAGATAAAGAATTGAATCAGGCAAGACCCTTCGGCGCTTCTGGCGCTGGTGCCTCTTGTGGTGCAGGTTATGGGGCCAGATCATTAACCGCAAGAGCGATATCTTTGATGATTATGAAACGGGGAACTAAGCACATGTCTAAAGTCAATATTCTTTATTGGGAAAGAACATCAGGCACATTGAAATCAATGAACACTAAGATGCAAAGAAAAGAGGCCAATGATTACCATGCAAGCAACAGTTGAAAAGCACATACCCCGAATTGCCGCCTATTACCTATTTTGGCAGTAAAGCGGGATTAGCGGAATGGATAAGTTCTTATTTCCCAGCGCATATCACCTATGTCGAGCCATTTGGTGGGAGTGCAGCCGTATTACTCACCAAAAGGCCTTCACCAATCGAAGTTTATAATGATATAAACCAAGAATTAGTCACACTTACCGAGTACTGCGCGATAAAGCGATGTCTGAGCGGCTTTATGAATCATTGAGCTTAACGCTCTATTCCCGCAGTGAATTTGATCATGCAAAGCAATCGATTTCAAATGATCCGGTGGAAATCGCCAGGTGCTTTATGGTCAGACAAATCCAGTCTCATTGTGCGCATGGCAGACAGTTTTCATATGTTGTTAAAGACTCATCGAATGGGAGCTCGTCGGCGGTACAACGCTGGCTCAGGTCAATTGCTCGAATTGAGGATGTTCATAAACGAATGCGCCATGTGCAAGTTGAATGTCTTGATGCCCTCGACATACTGAAGAAATACGATACCGCTGACACTTTTTATTTAGACCCGCCGTACATTGCTGCAACCAGAGTATCTGGTCATTATAAACATGAGTTGGATGATTCTGACCACACACACCTTGTTTCTGCCCTGCTCAACATCAAAGGCAAAGCCATACTGTCAGGATATGAGCACCCGATCTACGAATCCCTGCAACGCAGGTTGGAAAGTCATTAAAAAGAGGTCACCGCGGCAACCTCACCGAAGCGCGCAAAGCGGATCGAATGCCTGGGGTTTCGCCTGGCGCGCGTAAAGACCGCCAGATGGAAATTTTGATTATAAATTAGGGAGTAAATCACATGCTTGAAATCAGCATACCCAGTGAAAGCTTCAATGTTGTGCCAGCAATAGACCCTGGGCGCAGTTTCGCCCGCTCAACTGTCGTATTCGACTTAGATTCAACATTGAATGATCTACACGTCCATATCTATAAGGCTATCCAGAGATAAACACGGGATCGATCTGCACTATGACAAGTGGATTCATTATAACTTAAGCCAAAACTATCCGCTTTCACTTGATGATATCTATGGGCTTATAGAGTCCTGCAATCTATTAATGGCGTGTAGCCCTCTTCCGGTGCTCCTCAATATTTTCTGATTCGAAAGCCG